>CM051031.1:13160649-13513149 GCA_027627225.1 Congeria kusceri | reverse complement strand
AAAAATAAATATATCGATAATTTCTTGGGAAAGACAATACGGACGAAATTATTAATAGTGTAAGTGCGTGTCTAAATGGTTGTTTAATGTTTATGTTACTTTTGACTTTGTCTCTGACTGTTAAAAAGATTCATTGTTCCATTCATCACAGTGGTATGATGATGATGATGACGATGATGATGATGATGATGATGACGGAAGTTGAACACCAAACATATACAAAGGAAAGGTCAAATAATATTTATTTTATTTCGAATAAAAAGCCGAACATAAATATACAGACATATGCAATACATACATGTGCATCTATACATCTGAGAAACAATGTTGTGTTGATCTTGTACATAGTAAAATATTATATTTCCGTGGTATTAATTTTCGCTGAATGCGGATTGGGAAACGCTGTAAACACTGTATTACATTTTTATAATAAAACCATTGACTCGAACTGTTTGTGTTTTCCCCCCGATATGTTTGAATATCAAAACAAAACGTCCGTGGACTTACAGTAAACGTATTTATATTACAAACGCTTTGCCGTTAGCAGACACGCATCAGTGCATATTATGCAATTCACACTTTGCTTTAGTGGCATAGCTATGCGATTTAGTAACCTGTATATATATTTATTACTGATATGCTTACAGGCCTAAACAAAAGCAATATATGTGCGATTTTCGTTTTTTTTAAATATAAACTTATACACTGTATTCGCAAATAGATCAACGGCGTACTTCTTTGTAATGTATTTTATTATGCCACCAGTGCACAATTACGTTGAAGATGTTGACCCAATAGTTTTAAGCGTTATTATACCACTGACCGATAACACAAATTAACCCCGCCTACTTTCTGTAATATCATGTCCCTGACTGATAACACGTTTTAGCTCCGCCCACATTAACGAATATCATGCTACTGTGTCACGTGCAAGGATTGTTTTATCCCGCCCACTTCTCGGAACTACTTTTTGTAGGCGTGGAATGTCACTTACTTGGTTAAAATGTAAACAAAGAATAGATCTATAAAATGCTAACATTTTAATTCACAGAAATAAAATGTACTGGAACAAAACATTTAAACATTATTCAATTAACAAGAATAAATTTATTATGTCAAATAAGCATTATGCAAAAACATGCAATGCACGACATACAAAACCTGTCAATAAAATCTTAGAAAGCTGATTTTTTTAAAAGCTGAAAAAAATACATCACAATTTTTTTTTTTATCTATACTGAAAATTTGGATAGGGATATGAAACCAAATCACTCAGACCATTAATTGTATCAACAAGTGAAAAGGAACTGCAAAGTCCCTAATTATTAATCAATATCCATGGATACACCATTACATAAAATTCAGTGAAACCATTTCTGTAAGTTGCAGTGTACTGTGTAAGTCTTACCAAGGAAGAAGCTACTAAAATAATTTATTTTGTGTCATTTTAATACAAATGCAATGTTTTAGAAAAATGCTATTAATAACAGTTATTTTAAATAGACAATTAAATTACAAAATTTTAATCATAAGAAAGCAAACAAATACTAGAATCTAGCCAGGTAACAACAATTATTTTGTTTGAAATGAAGGGTAAAAATATATAAATAAAATACAAAAAGTAAAAAAAACAAACATGCTGTTCAAGAAATTATGGTCAATTTAATAAAAATGAACTCTTACTTTTTATTAGAAATTTAAATAAATACTTGCCATTATAATTTGATTCACAACAAATCAATTTATTTCTAAATGAAATGTCAAATGTAAATAAAAACATGGCTTTAAAAGTTATAAACAATAGGTTTAGTTAAATAACATGCAGAAAAGTCAATGTGTTATAATTTAAACATGAAATAGGAAAATAGAATCTACATGAAAACGAGAACATTGGTAAATGATGCAAAACAATTTGAAGAATATGAAACTGAAAAAAAAGATCTAATTATGATGGTCAACTAGGAATTCTTCAATTTAAAGTCATAAAAACTAGTTAAATGCAGTTTGGAACTCATAGACAAGATAATCTGCTTTTTGATAGAGTAACACATATCCACTAGCTATACATAGTGTCTAGAAAATGTCACATCAAAAATTGTTACTCTGTTGCAACAACTTTCAGTGGCTGTGAACCTGAAAATATGAAAGAAATTCTGACACCTTTTGAAAATACGGTAACTCACAATAACATAAGCAAAACAGCGTATGTTAATAAATGACTAAATTAATTCAATACATATTTAAATATAGGCACCTATGGCTCTAAAATAAGGCAAAAAAGAAGGCAAAAGATTATAATTTGACTTTTATTTGTGCATTCGAGATATGTCTACATTTTTTGTAATTATAAGATTCACACAAGCAGAAATTTTAACACTTTAACTACAATATATACCAACAAATACACATAAAATCTGAATAATACGCAAACAATCTGTACCTCTGTCTGCAAATACATTATTGTCAAGACAATTTATGTTTTGTTTCTATTGTATAATGTAACGAAACCGGTACATATTGTTACGCAATAATATAACAACTTTGTGAAGATGTCCGTGCCACACTTTATTGTATTATCTACTTTACTATATGTAACATAGGTTAACTATTGTAGATTTTAAAATGTGCCACATACAACTTTAATATAGTCACAAAAGCTTCATTTATCAATAACACTGCTTTAAACTTTACTGTTAGAAGAATAACCAAAAACCAGTTTTGCACTAATCCTTTTTCCAATATTGACCAGCAAGTATTATCTTGTTTTAAAAGAATATGATTGGCTGAATTATGGATGAGTGAGTGAATGGTGTGTGAAAGGTGAAAATTGTGTGTTCATTTTCCAAAGTCAGATGTAAAGAGAAGAAGTTGATATTGTTGTATACTTGTATATTTTATAATTAGGTTTGGTGCTCTGGTAGGTATTCCCTCCCTGACCTGTCCAAATAATTGTATTGTGTTGTATTGCATTTAAATTGACTATAATTAATAATGTATTTACATTATTTAAAGATTACTTTATAATTGTTATATGTTTATTTCAGGTCTCTTTTGTATCTATTAAAATAAATAAAACCCATGCTACAAATGGCGCCCAACGTGGGGCCTGAAATGATGCAGCTTTAAAAGGCCAGAGTTACCTATCCACTATCCATTATTGTTGGATACTGTGAATCTAATAATTCTCCAGTGTCGCCTTGAAAAAAAAAGAGACACCGTGATTTCAGTTTAAATAAATATCTGGGCCCAGCAGATAACCATTAGAAAAACAAACAGCTAATTATTACTCAAACATCAATTTTATTTTGATGTTTTGTTTTTGAGTTGAAAAAACAAAACAAAAAAACAAACAAACTCAAACTGACTTCAGAGGGAATCACAAACACTGTTGGATTCAGCAAGGCAGTTTAAGCTACATGGGAGGATCACACTAAACGTGACTTATTTTAACCTCAAGACTTTCCTGTTGGGTGTGCGCGTGTGACTTGTCCTAATTTGTGCTTGTGCTGAACTTATTAACTTTTATTCTGTGTGAAAACCTTAATTATAATAATTGTCGTTTAATTAATGATGAATTTATAATAAATTGAAGTGATAATTCAAATTCAATATTGAATGTGCATTTTGTTACTATTGTTTCCCTACCAGAGCAATATTTTTGCAAATAAGATAAATATGGTTTAAATTTGTTAGAGTGTGTATTTTGTAAGAGTGGGAATAGATATGTTGTGATTATTTTAATTCTTTACATGAATTTTAACAGTTTGTTTATTGGTTTAAAGATTTTACAACATATGAGTGAGCGAAGACTGGAAAAGTTTTTGTCTAAACAGTTAGTTTTAAATTCAGGTAATTTGACAAAACACTTTGTCTTGATTTCTGATAGTAAAGGCAATTACCTCAGAAAACATAAACATCTTTTCAGTGAGTTTGATACAGAATTTAGATGTAAAAGTGGCGCAGGTTTCGCACAGCAGTTTAGTTTTACAGTAAGAAATATTCACAATTTTCCACCAAATTCTCATTTTCTTATCTGGCTTGGCACTTGTGATTTAACTAGAAAAACAGGTAAATTTATCAATTTGAAACATACCAATTCGGAAGTGGATGTGAGCAACTGCTTGAATTATATTTCAGAATTTCAGGCACTGTTCACTGCAAACAATTTACCATACACATTTTTCGAAATCCCTCCATATACTATTGTAGGTTGGAATCAATCACATGGCCATACAAACAGCAGGCTGTTTGAAGAGCAGGATAAAATATTTTTTCAGCTCAGCGAATTGCACTGATTAATCAACAAATACGTCTAATTAATTGCAATAATTCTGTACGTGCTCCAAGATTTCGATTGGATCTATTGAGGACCCAAAAGTCAAATAGAGGTCCTAGACCGGGTACCATAAATTTCAAATTGTATACAGACGGAATACATCCCTCAGTTTTATTGTCAAGTATTGGCTCAAGAGCATTGTTGCCCATTGTATTTAGAGTGCCCATGTTTGCTTGACTTATTGTCCTGGTCATTGGACGTTTGCCGATGTTCGAGGACGGGATTTGTGTTCAATGGCCTTGACTCTCACGTGTTCATGTGCGCCTTGCAAGTCTGTGCTCTTGAGTTAATTTTTCCACATTGTTTTGCAAATTCTATTTTAACTTGTGTAAATAACTTTAATTTTAAAGTATTTGTTACACTGTTCTATATAAAGCTGACATAGTTTTTCTTGATAATTGTGCATGATGGCAGAAGGCCAAAAACTCATTACTGACATTAGTATGTCAGAACAATAAATGATAGAAATTCTAAAATCCAAGTACAGAATAACTCCACTGATCAGCACGCCAAAATTTGAAAGCAGACATTTGGATGCTGATAAGGAATATGAGGAAAGGGAAACTTCACATTCCAGTAACCATTCCCCTGTATATAAAGCACAAACTTTTATCCCCAAAATATCATTGTTTTCTGGAGATACCCCACCACAAAAGGGTGATGTTACTTACAGAGAGTGGAAATATGACATTCAGTGTGTTAAACAAAACGCTGAATTATCAGATGTGATGGTCATGACCGCTGCTTGTGGAGTTTGCGTGGCACTGCGAAAACTCTGCTTCCAGCCCTGGGAGAAAAGGCAACTATTGTCAATATTCTTGACAAATTTGATTCAAGATTTGGGGATATCTCCACCAATGAAATGGTTATGCAGGAATTTTTTAACTGCCATCAACTGCCAAATGAACCAGTGTCTGTCTATGGTAGTAGACTTGAGTCACTTTTACAACAGCAGTTGATCATGGCTATTTAGGAAAAGAGTCCAAAAATGATATGTTGAGGCATAAATTCTGGCAGTCTTTACACTCAGAGCAGTTGAAAGCTCAAACAAGACATAAATATGACAGTATTAACAATTTCGATAATCTTTTACGAGAAATCAGAATGGTTGAAAAACAAATCAACATTAACCTCTCTGAAACTGTTACACCCAGTAAGTCAAAACCTCTACATCATGCTCCAGTAGTTACTCATGATGATTTACAAAACTTAGAAAAGAAATTAGAAAAAGAAATTGATCAGGTAGGTAAGCAATTTGACTCTAAATTAGACTCCAAGTTTGACCAGATTCTTGCTAAGTTAGATTCCCATAATGCACCTTTGGGTAGCAATTACTCAAGACCATACTCAAGGTCAAGACCTCCCAGTTTTAGGGGTGGTTTCCGAGGAAGTCAGCAAAGCTAGAGGGGTTACAATAGCCGGGGCCGGTATAATACATATAACCAATTTAATGACAGATCAACATCAGGTCAGCCAAATCCAGCAAATCAAAACAACCCGTCAAACTATACATCCCCACCCAGAGGTAGGTGAAGGAGTCCTTTAAACTTCTAGGGGTTTCTGTGCCACAAGGCCAGTCAGGAGCCCATATTGACACTAAAGGCCATACTAATATTGATGTTGAAATGGTTGGTCCAAGTAACACTAGTGAAATCATAGTACAAAACCAAACAATTACTGCTTTGATAGACAGTGGATCACAGGTATCTACCATTTCACAATCTACTCTTGATTCTTTAAAGGACAAGCCTCCTATAAAAGATATTGAGAATTTGGGCTTGGACATTTCTGTTGCAAATGGTTCAAAACTTAAATATACTGGATTTGTTGAGTGCTCTCTTGAACTCCCATTTTTACCAGATTGTAAGTTGAATGTTCCAGTATTAGTTCTTCCAGATAATGAATTTAATTCATCTGTGCCTTTCATTGTTGGCTCTAATGTTATTAGAATTTACAAACAATTGTTTGCTGAGTGCAGTAGTGATTCTAATTTACCTCCTCAATGGAAAACAGCATTTGAGGGTGGAGCTTGTCAGTCATTTCCTATTAAATCTATCAACAAAAAGCCATTTGTAATACCACCATATGAAACTGTATTGGTTAAAGGCATTTGCAGAAAACTTGATGATTCCATTGTAGATGGTGTAACAGAAAACCTGAACAACAAGAATAACTATCTTGTATGTCCAAGAGTTGTATATGTAGGAAACAGATCTCAAGCTGGGGTTTCAGTTAAGGTATGTAACATATCTGCTAAACCAATCACAATCAAACCTAAATCAGAATTTTGTCAACTTTCAGAAGTTAAGGTTGTTGATGATTTAGTGTCCCATATTAAATCTAACACTGAATGTGATGCAGATGACCCATGCTTGCCTCTCGAAGAACTAGTAATCTAGATTGTTCCTCACTTACTCCAGATCAGCTTTTGAGAGCAAGACAAGTCTTAGGCAAATGGCATCATGTCTTTTCTAAAACTTCACTAGACTTAGGAAACACAGACCTAGTTAAGCACAAAATAGTGTTGGATAATGAAAACCCCTTTAAACAACCATATAGAAGGATTCCACCTGGTCTTTATGAAGAAGTCCGTCAACATATAAAAGAAATGTTGGATGCAGATGTTATCCGTGAATCTGACAGTCCCTATTCTTCCAATGTTGTTTTAGTAAGGAAAAAGGATGGTTCACTGCGGTTTTGTATTGATTATAGGCTACTTAATCAGAAAACCAGAAAAGATGCTTACATGTTACCCAGATTTGATGATACAATTGATACTCTTAGTGGTTCAAAATTCTTTTCAAAACTTGATTTACGTTCTGGATATTGGCAAGTGGAAATAGAAGAGTCAGATAAAGCTAAAACTGCTTTTTCAGTGGGAAATCTAGGATTTTTTTGAATGCAATCGTTTAGGTTTCGGCTTGACAAATGCTCCTGCTACTTTCCAACGTTTGATGGAAAAATGCATGGGAGAAATGTATTTGCGTGACTGTCTGATCTTTCTCGACGATATTTTAGTGTTTCCTAAAACATTCCAGGAGCATGTTGATCGGTTGGAAACTGTTTTTGAACGTTTAAGTCAACATAATCTCAAACTTAAGCCTTCCAAATGAGAGTTTTTCAAACCCTCAGTTACCTATTTAGGACATGTGCTATCTGCAAAAGGTGTTGAGACTGATCCTGAAAAGGTGTCAGCAGTCAAATCATGGCCAATTCTCACTAATGTAAAAGAACTGAGGCAATTCCTTGGTTTCATTGGCTATTACCGTCGCTTTATAAAAGACTTTTCCAAAATTGTCCAACCTCTTAATGCTCTTCTTCAAGGTCATAAAACAGGTCCAAAGAAAACTAAGAAAAGGAAGGTGTGTCAAGTTCCTTGGACATGGGGTGATGTTCAGCAAAAGGCATTTCAACAGGTAAAACAAGCCTAAATGCAGCCACCAATTCTAGCCTATGCTAATTATGATATGCCATTTATCTTACACACTGATGCAAGTGGGTACGGTTTGGGTGCAGTCCTGTATCAAAAACAAGATGGTATTGAAAAGGTTATAACCTATGCGAGTCGTGGTCTCCGTCCTAGCGAAAAGAATTATCCAGCACATAAGAGAGAATTTTTAGCCATGAAGTGGGCTATTTCTGACAAATTTACTGACTATTTTCAAGGTCACAAGTTTGAAGTTGTTACTGACAACAATCCATTTACATATGTTCTCACAAAAGCAAAACTTGATGCTACCAGCCAAAGATGGATTGCCGCTTTATATTCCTTTGATTTCACTATTTCATACAAGTCTGGTAAACTCAACACGGATGCTGACAGTCTTTCTCGTCATCCTTCCTTGTCTAATGAGGTCGTCACTGCAATTTGCAACTCGGCATCTACCTTTGTTCCTTTCTCAGAAACTTTAACATGTTCACGTCCTCATTCGGCCGGTGAGAACTTGAATGTTCAGGGTTTCCAAAATCTGGACTGGCGTGTGGAACAATCACAAGATCCTGTGTTGTCTAGGGTAATTGAGTTGCTAAACAGTGGTTTTCATCCAAGAGGGAATGACTTGAGTATAGAACCCAAAGAAGTTCAGAAATACTTCAGACAGTGGAATAGGTTGAAGTTAGCAGATGGAATTTTATATCGAACTACTGTTCTTGATGATCAAAAGGTCAATCAGCTTGTAATCCCCACAACACACCGTGATGTTGCATTGGCAGGTATCCACAACAATGTAGGTCATCCTGGTAAGGACAAAAGTCTTTGGCTTGCAAGAAATCGTTTCTATTGGCCTGGTCTTGAAAGAAATGTAACCCAAATGATTGAAAATTGTGATCGTTGTGTTTGTTTCAAGATACCTATTAAACCAGCTGCAGAGTTGGTACCAATTTTCACAACCAGACCTATGGAATTGGTCAGTATTAATTTCCTATCTCTGGAAAAGTCAAAAGGTGGCTATGAAGATGTTCTGGTCACAGTGGACCACTTCACTCGCTATGCACAAGCAGTTCCATGCCATAACCGAAAAGCCAGTACAACAGCTAAAGCACTGTATGACATTCTTTGTCCATTATGGATTTCCAGAACAACTTCATAGTGATCAAGGAAGAAATTTTGTAGGCAAAACCATTGCTGAACTCTGTAAATTGACAGGTATAAACAAATCTAAGACTACACCTTATCACCCAATGGGTAATGGTGCTGCAGAAAGATTTAACCAGACATTAATAAGAATGTTGGGAACCTTACCAGTTGAGCAAAAGTCTGACTGGAAAAGCTATGTTGCTCCTCTAGTGCATGCTTATAATGCTACCAAAAATGATGCAACTGGTTTCTCTCCACACTTCCTTATGTTTGGTTGGCATCCTCGGCTGTCAATAGATGCATTTCTTGGAATAAGTACTGATACCACTAGTGCTACAAGTAATGCAACGTCCTATGCAAAATCTCTATCTGAACGAATGAAGTTTGCCTAGGAGGTAGCATCCAATGAAGCCAATAAGTCCAAGAATAGAAATAAGCAGGCTTATGACCAGAAGGTTAAACATTCTAGTTTAGAAGTGGGTGATAGAGTCTTGGTCAGAAATGTTGGTATAAAAGGGAAAAATAAACTAGCAGATACATGGGTACGAGAAACTTATCTTGTAACTAAAGTACCTGATAATGATATTCCTGTGTACCATGTTAAGTTGGAAACGGGGAAAGGATCCACCCGTATCCTTCACAGAAACATGCTGTTGCCATTTAACAGTATCCGTTCAAGTGTAGAGTCTCACAATTCCAAGCAGGTTGACCCCAAAGTTTCTAAGAAGGTTAAGTCCAAAGTTGTGAAAAGTACAAAACATGCACTTTATATCTCTGAGCAGTCATCTTCTGATGTTCCTGATTCCGATGGTGAGGAAACTGATGTATCTCAACCCTACATCATTCCACAATTACGGAAACATCCTAAAACAAGGACGCTGCACTTCAAAAATCACAAAATAAAGAACTTCTACTGATTCTGCTTCAGACACTGAATTGTATAGTACACATCAGTTGAATAACAGTAGTAACAGCAGTAGTAGTGTAAATCATGGGGCTCCTGATTTACCCATAGTGCACTCAGATGAGCGATTAGACTCACAGAGTCTTCCACATGATACAGAAAGTCCACTATCAAACAAAAGTGCTGAACCTATCCGTCGTTCCACACGAACAAGGCATGAACCAAATCGTTATGGCCAGTGGGTATTTGGTCAACAGATTAGTGAACAGGAAATATTTATTTAATAATAACACATGGATGTTAAGAGTGTGAAATATTATAATATTTCAGCTGTTGTTCACTATGATAAGTTCAGTCTCTTGATAATTATATTGAATTTTAAACAAGTTTGTACATAAACTTATTTGGTGCAATGGACTACAAAAACTGTAACTATAAAAATGATATTTTATCTTTGCTCTTAAATTTGCTTGTCATTGTTTTGTATGGGACACTTTCTTAAAGACACCTCTTGCTGTCTTAATGAAAAACAAATTCACATACAATATAATGCAATTATTTTCATTATTTAGCCTGCCCTTGCTGATCCAAACTATTGGCATATGCCATGGTCACGTGAATAATATTTATAATGTGTTACTTGAAGGCTGATATTACTGTTTATGTTGGTATTCCTACTGCTACATTTCAGATATCAGTAGTGATGTATCCAAATGTAATTCTTTATTGTATATTATTGTACATAGTGAATTTTTGTAAATGATAACTTAGTATTATGAAATGACAGGAGCCATTTCTTGATTAAGGAGGGGGAATATGTAACATAGGTTAACTATTGTAGATTTTAAAATGTGCCACATACAACTTTAATATAGTCACAAAAGCTTCATTTATCAATAACACTGCTTTAAACTTTACTGTTAGAAGAATAACCAAAAACCAGTTTTGCACTAATCCTTTTTCCAATATTGACCAGCAAGTATTATCTTGTTTTAAAAGAATATGATTGGCTGAATTATGGATGAGTGAGTGAATGGTGTGTGAAAGGTGAAAATTGTGTGTTCATTTTCCAAAGTCAGATGTAAAGAGAAGAAGTTGATATTGTTGTATACTTGTATATTTTATAATTAGGTTTGGTGCTCTGGTAGGTATTCCCTCCCTGACCTGTCCAAATAATTGTATTGTGTTGTATTGCATTTAAATTGACTATAATTAATAATGTATTTACATTATTTAAAGATTACTTTATAATTGTTATATGTTTATTTCAGGTCTCTTTTGTATCTATTAAAATAAATAAAACCCATGCTACAAATGGCGCCCAACGTGGGGCCTGAAATGATGCAGCTTTAAAAGGCCAGAGTTACCTATCCACTATCCATTATTGTTGGATACTGTGAATCTAATAATTCTCCAGTGTCGCCTTGAAAAAAAAAGAGACACCGTGATTTCAGTTTAAATAAATATCTGGGCCCAGCAGATAACCATTAGAAAAACAAACAGCTAATTATTACTCAAACATCAATTTTATTTTGATGTTTTGTTTTTGAGTTGAAAAAACAAAACAAAAAAACAAACAAACTCAAACTGACTTCAGAGGGAATCACAAACACTGTTGGATTCAGCAAGGCAGTTTAAGCTACATGGGAGGATCACACTAAACGTGACTTATTTTAACCTCAAGACTTTCCTGTTGGGTGTGCGCGTGTGACTTGTCCTAATTTGTGCTTGTGCTGAACTTATTAACTTTTATTCTGTGTGAAAACCTTAATTATAATAATTGTCGTTTAATTAATGATGAATTTATAATAAATTGAAGTGATAATTCAAATTCAATATTGAATGTGCATTTTGTTACTATTGTTTCCCTACCAGAGCAATATTTTTGCAAATAAGATAAATATGGTTTAAATTTGTTAGAGTGTGTATTTTGTAAGAGTGGGAATAGATATGTTGTGATTATTTTAATTCTTTACATGAATTTTAACAGTTTGTTTATTGGTTTAAAGATTTTACAACATATGAGTGAGCGAAGACTGGAAAAGTTTTTGTCTAAACAGTTAGTTTTAAATTCAGGTAATTTGACAAAACACTTTGTCTTGATTTCTGATAGTAAAGGCAATTACCTCAGAAAACATAAACATCTTTTCAGTGAGTTTGATACAGAATTTAGATGTAAAAGTGGCGCAGGTTTCGCACAGCAGTTTAGTTTTACAGTAAGAAATATTCACAATTTTCCACCAAATTCTCATTTTCTTATCTGGCTTGGCACTTGTGATTTAACTAGAAAAACAGGTAAATTTATCAATTTGAAACATACCAATTCGGAAGTGGATGTGAGCAACTGCTTGAATTATATTTCAGAATTTCAGGCACTGTTCACTGCAAACAATTTACCATACACATTTTTCGAAATCCCTCCATATACTATTGTAGGTTGGAATCAATCACATGGCCATACAAACAGCAGGCTGTTTGAAGAGCAGGATAAAATATTTTTTCAGCTCAGCGAATTGCACTGATTAATCAACAAATACGTCTAATTAATTGCAATAATTCTGTACGTGCTCCAAGATTTCGATTGGATCTATTGAGGACCCAAAAGTCAAATAGAGGTCCTAGACCGGGTACCATAAATTTCAAATTGTATACAGACGGAATACATCCCTCAGTTTTATTGTCAAGTATTGGCTCAAGAGCATTGTTGCCCATTGTATTTAGAGTGCCCATGTTTGCTTGACTTATTGTCCTGGTCATTGGACGTTTGCCGATGTTCGAGGACGGGATTTGTGTTCAATGGCCTTGACTCTCACGTGTTCATGTGCGCCTTGCAAGTCTGTGCTCTTGAGTTAATTTTTCCACATTGTTTTGCAAATTCTATTTTAACTTGTGTAAATAACTTTAATTTTAAAGTATTTGTTACACTGTTCTATATAAAGCTGACATAGTTTTTCTTGATAATTGTGCATGATGGCAGAAGGCCAAAAACTCATTACTGACATTAGTATGTCAGAACAATAAATGATAGAAATTCTAAAATCCAAGTACAGAATAACTCCACTGATCAGCACGCCAAAATTTGAAAGCAGACATTTGGATGCTGATAAGGAATATGAGGAAAGGGAAACTTCACATTCCAGTAACCATTCCCCTGTATATAAAGCACAAACTTTTATCCCCAAAATATCATTGTTTTCTGGAGATACCCCACCACAAAAGGGTGATGTTACTTACAGAGAGTGGAAATATGACATTCAGTGTGTTAAACAAAACACTGAATTATCAGATGTGATGGTCATGACCGCTGCTTGTGGAGTTTGCGTGGCACTGCGAAAACTCTGCTTCCAGCCCTGGGAGAAAAGGCAACTATTGTCAATATTCTTGACAAATTTGATTCAAGATTTGGGGATATCTCCACCAATGAAATGGTTATGCAGGAATTTTTTAACTGCCATCAACTGCCAAATGAACCAGTGTCTGTCTATGGTAGTAGACTTGAGTCACTTTTACAACAGCAGTTGATCATGGCTATTTAGGAAAAGAGTCCAAAAATGATATGTTGAGGCATAAATTCTGGCAGTCTTTACACTCAGAGCAGTTGAAAGCTCAAACAAGACATAAATATGACAGTATTAACAATTTCGATAATCTTTTACGAGAAATCAGAATGGTTGAAAAACAAATCAACATTAACCTCTCTGAAACTGTTACACCCAGTAAGTCAAAACCTCTACATCATGCTCCAGTAGTTACTCATGATGATTTACAAAACTTAGAAAAGAAATTAGAAAAAGAAATTGATCAGGTAGGTAAGCAATTTGACTCTAAATTAGACTCCAAGTTTGACCAGATTCTTGCTAAGTTAGATTCCCATAATGCACCTTTGGGTAGCAATTACTCAAGACCATACTCAAGGTCAAGACCTCCCAGTTTTAGGGGTGGTTTCCGAGGAAGTCAGCAAAGCTAGAGGGGTTACAATAGCCGGGGCCGGTATAATACATATAACCAATTTAATGACAGATCAACATCAGGTCAGCCAAATCCAGCAAATCAAAACAACCCGTCAAACTATACATCCCCACCCAGAGGTAGGTGAAGGAGTCCTTTAAACTTCTAGGGGTTTCTGTGCCACAAGGCCAGTCAGGAGCCCATATTGACACTAAAGGCCATACTAATATTGATGTTGAAATGGTTGGTCCAAGTAACACTAGTGAAATCATAGTACAAAACCAAACAATTACTGCTTTGATAGACAGTGGATCACAGGTATCTACCATTTCACAATCTACTCTTGATTCTTTAAAGGACAAGCCTCCTATAAAAGATATTGAGAATTTGGGCTTGGACATTTCTGTTGCAAATGGTTCAAAACTTAAATATACTGGATTTGTTGAGTGCTCTCTTGAACTCCCATTTTTACCAGATTGTAAGTTGAATGTTCCAGTATTAGTTCTTCCAGATAATGAATTTAATTCATCTGTGCCTTTCATTGTTGGCTCTAATGTTATTAGAATTTACAAACAATTGTTTGCTGAGTGCAGTAGTGATTCTAATTTACCTCCTCAATGGAAAACAGCATTTGAGGGTGGAGCTTGTCAGTCATTTCCTATTAAATCTATCAACAAAAAGCCATTTGTAATACCACCATATGAAACTGTATTGGTTAAAGGCATTTGCAGAAAACTTGATGATTCCATTGTAGATGGTGTAACAGAAAACCTGAACAACAAGAATAACTATCTTGTATGTCCAAGAGTTGTATATGTAGGAAACAGATCTCAAGCTGGGGTTTCAGTTAAGGTATGTAACATATCTGCTAAACCAATCACAATCAAACCTAAATCAGAATTTTGTCAACTTTCAGAAGTTAAGGTTGTTGATGATTTAGTGTCCCATATTAAATCTAACACTGAATGTGATGCAGATGACCCATGCTTGCCTCTCGAAGAACTAGTAATCTAGATTGTTCCTCACTTACTCCAGATCAGCTTTTGAGAGCAAGACAAGTCTTAGGCAAATGGCATCATGTCTTTTCTAAAACTTCACTAGACTTAGGAAACACAGACCTAGTTAAGCACAAAATAGTGTTGGATAATGAAAACCCCTTTAAACAACCATATAGAAGGATTCCACCTGGTCTTTATGAAGAAGTCCATCAACATATAAAAGAAATGTTGGATGCAGATGTTATCCGTGAATCTGACAGTCCCTATTCTTCCAATGTTGTTTTAGTAAGGAAAAAGGATGGTTCACTGCGGTTTTGTATTGATTATAGGCTACTTAATCAGAAAACCAGAAAAGATGCTTACATGTTACCCAGATTTGATGATACAATTGATACTCTTAGTGGTTCAAAATTCTTTTCAAAACTTGATTTACGTTCTGGATATTGGCAAGTGGAAATAGAAGAGTCAGATAAAGCTAAAACTGCTTTTTCAGTGGGAAATCTAGGATTTTTTTGAATGCAATCGTTTAGGTTTCGGCTTGACAAATGCTCCTGCTACTTTCCAACGTTTGATGGAAAAATGCATGGGAGAAATGTATTTGCGTGACTGTCTGATCTTTCTCGACGATATTTTAGTGTTTCCTAAAACATTCCAGGAGCATGTTGATCGGTTGGAAACTGTTTTTGAACGTTTAAGTCAACATAATCTCAAACTTAAGCCTTCCAAATGAGAGTTTTTCAAACCCTCAGTTACCTATTTAGGACATGTGCTATCTGCAAAAGGTGTTGAGACTGATCCTGAAAAGGTGTCAGCAGTCAAATCATGGCCAATTCTCACTAATGTAAAAGAACTGAGGCAATTCCTTGGTTTCATTGGCTATTACCGTCGCTTTATAAAAGACTTTTCCAAAATTGTCCAACCTCTTAATGCTCTTCTTCAAGGTCATAAAACAGGTCCAAAGAAAACTAAGAAAAGGAAGGTGTGTCAAGTTCCTTGGACATGGGGTGATGTTCAGCAAAAGGCATTTCAACAGGTAAAACAAGCCTAAATGCAGCCACCAATTCTAGCCTATGCTAATTATGATATGCCATTTATCTTACACACTGATGCAAGTGGGTACGGTTTGGGTGCAGTCCTGTATCAAAAACAAGATGGTATTGAAAAGGTTATAACCTATGCGAGTCGTGGTCTCCGTCCTAGCGAAAAGAATTATCCAGCACATAAGAGAGAATTTTTAGCCATGAAGTGGGCTATTTCTGACAAATTTACTGACTATTTTCAAGGTCACAAGTTTGAAGTTGTTACTGACAACAATCCATTTACATATGTTCTCACAAAAGCAAAACTTGATGCTACCAGCCAAAGATGGATTGCCGCTTTATATTCCTTTGATTTCACTATTTCATACAAGTCTGGTAAACTCAACACGGATGCTGACAGTCTTTCTCGTCATCCTTCCTTGTCTAATGAGGTCGTCACTGCAATTTGCAACTCGGCATCTACCTTTGTTCCTTTCTCAGAAACTTTAACATGTTCACGTCCTCATTCGGCCGGTGAGAACTTGAATGTTCAGGGTTTCCAAAATCTGGACTGGCGTGTGGAACAATCACAAGATCCTGTGTTGTCTAGGGTAATTGAGTTGCTAAACAGTGGTTTTCATCCAAGAGGGAATGACTTGAGTATAGAACCCAAAGAAGTTCAGAAATACTTCAGACAGTGGAATAGGTTGAAGTTAGCAGATGGAATTTTATATCGAACTACTGTTCTTGATGATCAAAAGGTCAATCAGCTTGTAATCCCCACAACACACCGTGATGTTGCATTGGCAGGTATCCACAACAATGTAGGTCATCCTGGTAAGGACAAAAGTCTTTGGCTTGCAAGAAATCGTTTCTATTGGCCTGGTCTTGAAAGAAATGTAACCCAAATGATTGAAAATTGTGATCGTTGTGTTTGTTTCAAGATACCTATTAAACCAGCTGCAGAGTTGGTACCAATTTTCACAACCAGACCTATGGAATTGGTCAGTATTAATTTCCTATCTCTGGAAAAGTCAAAAGGTGGCTATGAAGATGTTCTGGTCACAGTGGACCATTTCACTCGCTATGCACAAGCAGTTCCATGCCATAACCGAAAAGCCAGTACAACAGCTAAAGCACTGTATGACATTCTTTGTCCATTATGGATTTCCAGAACAACTTCATAGTGATCAAGGAAGAAATTTTGTAGGCAAAACCATTGCTGAACTCTGTAAATTGACAGGTATAAACAAATCTAAGACTACACCTTATCACCCAATGGGTAATGGTGCTGCAGAAAGATTTAACCAGACATTAATAAGAATGTTGGGAACCTTACCAGTTGAGCAAAAGTCTGACTGGAAAAGCTATGTTGCTCCTCTAGTGCATGCTTATAATGCTACCAAAAATGATGCAACTGGTTTCTCTCCACACTTCCTTATGTTTGGTTGGCATCCTCGGCTGTCAATAGATGCATTTCTTGGAATAAGTACTGATACCACTAGTGCTACAAGTAATGCAACGTCCTATGCAAAATCTCTATCTGAACGAATGAAGTTTGCCTAGGAGGTAGCATCCAATGAAGCCAATAAGTCCAAGAATAGAAATAAGCAGGCTTATGACCAGAAGGTTAAACATTCTAGTTTAGAAGTGGGTGATAGAGTCTTGGTCAGAAATGTTGGTATAAAAGGGAAAAATAAACTAGCAGATACATGGGTACGAGAAACTTATCTTGTAACTAAAGTACCTGATAATGATATTCCTGTGTACCATGTTAAGTTGGAAACGGGGAAAGGATCCACCCGTATCCTTCACAGAAACATGCTGTTGCCATTTAACAGTATCCGTTCAAGTGTAGAGTCTCACAATTCCAAGCAGGTTGACCCCAAAGTTTCTAAGAAGGTTAAGTCCAAAGTTGTGAAAAGTACAAAACATGTACTTTATATCTCTGAGCAGTCATCTTCTGATGTTCCTGATTCCGATGGTGAGGAAACTGATGTATCTCAACCCTACATCATTCCACAATTACGGAAACATCCTAAAACAAGGACGCTGCACTTCAAAAATCACAAAATAAAGAACTTCTACTGATTCTGCTTCAGACACTGAATTGTATAGTACACATCAGTTGAATAACAGTAGTAACAGCAGTAGTAGTGTAAATCATGGGGCTCCTGATTTACCCATAGTGCACTCAGATGAGCGATTAGACTCACAGAGTCTTCCACATGATACAGAAAGTCCACTATCAAACAAAAGTGCTGAACCTATCCGTCGTTCCACACGAACAAGGCATGAACCAAATCGTTATGGCCAGTGGGTATTTGGTCAACAGATTAGTGAACAGGAAATATTTATTTAATAATAACACATGGATGTTAAGAGTGTGAAATATTATAATATTTCAGCTGTTGTTCACTATGATAAGTTCAGTCTCTTGATAATTATATTGAATTTTAAACAAGTTTGTACATAAACTTATTTGGTGCAATGGACTACAAAAACTGTAACTATAAAAATGATATTTTATCTTTGCTCTTAAATTTGCTTGTCATTGTTTTGTATGGGACACTTTCTTAAAGACACCTCTTGCTGTCTTAATGAAAAACAAATTCACATACAATATAATGCAATTATTTTCATTATTTAGCCTGCCCTTGCTGATCCAAACTATTGGCATATGCCATGGTCACGTGAATAATATTTATAATGTGTTACTTGAAGGCTGATATTACTGTTTATGTTGGTATTCCTACTGCTACATTTCAGATATCAGTAGTGATGTATCCAAATGTAATTCTTTATTGTATATTATTGTACATAGTGAATTTTTGTAAATGATAACTTAGTATTATGAAATGACAGGAGCCATTTCTTGTTTAAGGAGGGGGAATATGTAACATAGGTTAACTATTGTAGATTTTAAAATGTGCCACATACAACTTTAATATAGTCACAAAAGCTTCATTTATCAATAACACTGCTTTAAACTTTACTGTTAGAAGAATAGCCAAAAACCAGTTTTGCACTAATCCTTTTTCCAATATTGACCAGCAAGTATTATCTTGTTTTAAAAGAATATGATTGGCTGAATTATGGATGAGTGAGTGAATGGTGTGTGAAAGGTGAAAATTGTGTGCTCATTTTCCAAAGTCAGTTGTAAAGAGAAGAAGTTGATATTGTTGTATACTTGTATATTTTATCATTAGGTTTGGTGCTCTGGTAGGTATTCCCTATCTGACCTGTCCAAATAATTGTATTGTGTTGTATTGCATTTAAATTGACTATAATTAATAATGTATTTACATTATTTAAATATTACATTATAATTGTTATATGTTTATTTCCGGTCTCTTTTGTATCTATTAAAATAAATAAAACCCATGCTACATATATAAATGATAATTAAGCATTTTTCACTGTTTACCCACTGTTTAAACAAGCTCCACTCAAAAGACAACATTTCGTCATGTTTCATGGTTTTGTTTCGTTATGTTGCCCTCATCATTATTCAAAGAAGAGCAAACTGCGCGGAACGTTGCGCAGAACGTTGCGCAATGTAACTTTATGGTTAATTTACTTTTCAGTGACAAAAATGAAACGGTTCACATCAATCTTTCAAAAACTATTATTATTAATTAAGGTGACATTGGACATTTTTCCATGTAATTTATTATTTGTTCGAATTGAATTTCCACTTCTCTGACTGCTACTGACTGTTACAAGCAGGACCCAGATTAATTATAGTTCTATTTTGTGGTTGTTGTGAGTCACACCTGTTGTTATGTTAATTTTCATGGAAAATAAAACAATTACTTAATGTTGTTTTATAATTATTATTTTTGGAAGTAGGTAATAAAACAGATATTTTATTGGCATTTGGGAACAGTCAAATTGTTTCCTCCAGTATCGGGGGCAACATTTTGAACTGTTGCCCTCAGCCTAACGGCCTCGGGGCAACAGTTTAAAAGTTGCCCCCTCTACTTCAGGAAAACAATTTAACTGTTCCCAAACGCCAATGAAATATCTGTATAATATTAAATGTTAGGTAGAATAAACATTATCAAAAGAAGGATTTGTTTAAGGTCTACAGGCGAGATCAGTTTTGTCAGTTAGATGTTGTTGACACCTTTGCTATAACTGCTCCAATGGTCAGACACGTTATCATAGCAGGTTTTATAATCGGCCTAATATCGCCCCCTGTAAGCAAATGATTTAAATTCTGAAGAGTGAATGGTGAACATTGTATTTGTTTAAACAATAATGATATGTATAACTGTTTGCACTTAACATCCACATTATATTAAGTAAATATTTTACAATTTTATATTAATGTATATGAACAACCATACGGATGCTATTTTCATACAGTTTTGCACCTGTCGTTCTGAGCGCCCGATTTAGAATCACCGTAGGTTGTTCCCAAGCCTTTCTGGGAGATGTGCAGTTTGACTCTTGGAATCCTGGGCATATCTGAGGAGACACCGCGCTTCAACAGATGCATTTCTCTCGAGTTGCCGTCATTGTACAATTTTATTTATTATTATTTTTTTTTTTAATTTACGTTTTGTGCAACATTTTATTTTCTCGTGGTAGCTTTACATACATGCATACATTAATACATCAACCATTATATTTATACTAATACAAAAGTATTAATACATTTGCATGTACAAAATTAAAATGATATGTCATGAAATATATTCCATGTCTATAAAACATTGTACGTAAAACTAAGATTATGCCGAGGAAGTTGCATTGAGTATATATGTAAGTATGATATAGTGAAGACTACAAAACTAATGCTATGACATACAGACTAACTATTACATAACAAAATGTGTATACATACAGCGATATTTATACATTTACGTGTATTAAATTGAAATATGTTGTAAAAAACACTGCACATTAAAAAAAATATACTAAAGACACGGAATTGCATTGAGTATAAATGCTATTATGATATTGCAGAGACTACCAAAGTAATGTTATGGTATACAAAATAATTATTACTAGGTGTATTAATCCTTGTCTATTTAATTTCACTAGACAATGTCTATGAACATGCTGACTAGTGACCAATCTCTTAATTCTTCATCTGTTTTTGTTGTATTTTTAAAAATTTCAAATGAGTGTTTGAAGCTATAAACTAGTCCAAAGTTAGAAGGCAATGGAAAATATATCGTTTAATTTCTAGGCATAAGATATTTAAATTGTTCATTTTTGAATCTGTAATACCAAGTATAATATCCTGACATGTTGTCTATTTCTATTCACTATATGAACAGCAAGTTTAATAATTTCTTGAGAATGTATACAGTTACAGAACAAGTGTGTTATATTTTCTACTTCATTTTTACAAAAGAGTACATAGATTATCAGCAGCTATTTTCATATTAAACATATGGGCTTTTGTTCCTAAGATTCTGTGGACAATTCTACATTGGAACCATTGGGCATATGTATCTTTACTAATATTGAACACAAGAGCATATACATTTTTCCAGTCAATACCATAGAACTCGGCATTCTATTTTGTTTGACTGGTTGGGATATCACTGTTTTGAATATCTGTTTTATAAACATGTTTTTTTTCTTTAGGACTTGTTACTATTTTCTTTACATAGGTTGCTAATGCAGGCCTTTGAATTTTGTTATCATATGTGAACATGTCTCCAAAAGTGTTAATGTATTTACATATTACTTTGATTAAACCTAGATACAGTAGAAAATTCACATTTGTTCCAATTAGATAGTCCAAAGATTCTTTGGAGATAAAACAGTTTCTATCTATCAATATATCTCTAACGAGACGAATACCTCTTTCTTATAGACTTTTAATAAATATATTATTATTGTTAATTTTAAAATTGTCATTGTAAAATAGAGGCATATCTAGAATATCATTGCAATTGACTATAGGCAACTTTTCAATATACAATATATAGCTTTTATAAACATCTAGCCAAAATTTATTTTTCAAATTTCAGCAAAGTTTCTCAGCAAACATTTTACCAGTATTTAACAGTTTTTTAATGTCAATAAACGATTTAACAAGTCTATAACAATTTGTCACAAGCCATGTTAATTTCATATGTTTTTCAAATGAACAAACATCTATCATTTTTAAACCCCCTTCGTTATATTCTTTAACAACAACTGTACTTTTAATTTTGCTTGGACCTGCCCATATGAAGTCATAAAATAGTTTATTAATTTGTTTTATAATTTCTATTCTTGGTGTTGGTAGTGAAACAAATAAATGGGTTAGCAGTGGAAGAAGCAATAATTTAACAATAGTTATTTTTCCTAGAGGTGTAATATTTCTACGATTCCAGTGAGTTATTAAATTCTTGATGCTGTTGATTTTGTTATCAAAACTTTTCATTACCATGTTGTCTAAATTTATGTCATACACTATTCCAAGCACTTTAAAAGTGGTTGTATTTAGTTTTTATCGACCTAGTGCTGCACTTCATAGAGCTTATCCAAATTAGATTAGTTTTTGCATAGTTTATTTTCAGTCCAGAGTATGTTGAGAATTCATGAAGCATGTCTAGTGTACAATTAAGAGAATATTCAGATCCGTCAAGTAATAAAGATGTGTCATCAGCAAATTGTGATATTTTGTATTCTATGTCTTTATTTGTTATACCTTTTATTTGTTTGCTTTCTCTAATTTTAATAGCAAGGATTTCAGCACATAAAATAAAAATGTAAGCGCTTATCGGATCCCCTTGGCGGCAGCCCCTCTCTATACAGAAGGTATTTGACAAGAATCCATTTATTTGTATAGAGGCCATAGTATTGTGCATAAACATGGGTATCCATTGTTGAAACATTGATCCAAAATTAAAAAATCTGAATGTGGTTTCTATAAACTGGAAATATAAGGTATCGAATGCCTTTTCAAAATCGATTGTCATAAGTAATCCAGGTAAAGTATTATCTTCAGCATATTTTAAGATGTCATAGAGTAATCTAGTGTTTTTCCCAATAAATTGCCCTTTAATGAAACCAGTTTGATCTTTGGATATTAAAATATCAAGGACTGTTTTTAATCTATTTGCTATGGACCCAGATGCCAGTTTAATAACAACATTTAATAAGGTTAATGGTCTTAAATTTTTCAAATAACAACGGGGCTTGTTGTCTTCTGGGATGCAAGTTATTATTCCAAGTTTTTGAGTTACAGACGATGAATTAGTATTAAAGGCATAATTTATACTTCTTACTATGAATTGGCCTAACTTGTTCCAAAAAACTTTATAGAATTCAGCAGTAAATCCAGCAGAACCTGGACTTCTGTCATTTTTCATGTTTTTAAGTGTAAAGGCGACTTCCTCTATACTTAGTAGTCCTTCTAAAGATTCAGATTGAACATTATTTAGTTTCGGTATATTAACGTTAGACAAATCTGTATATATATCATAAGCAATTTCATTTTTATTTCTTTTGTATAATGTTTTATAGAATGAAACTGCTTCATTTAAAATACCATTTTGCTCATTAAACTTAACACCATTTTCTGTTTCAATAAAAGGTATTGACTGGTTTGTATAATGATTAGATTCAAGAGAGCAAAAGTATTTTTGTAGGTTTTTCCCTCTCTTCTAGCCATTTAGCTCTAGAACGAATAAGTGAACCTTTATGTTTATTTTCCCTCAAGTTTTCTAATTCATTTTGTAAATGTTGAAGTTGATTAATATTAGTTTCAGTTAATGTCTTTTCAAGTTGTTCTATTTTCATAGTTAAATTAGATTCATGTTTTTTTGTTTAACTTAGCTTTATATGATGAAAATGAAATAGTTTTTCCTCTAATTTCCATAAGTAATGTTTCTAGGAATAACTGGTCATTGATCACAAATTGTATGTCATTGTTATTAAGTGTTTCTGTGCATACTATATTGTATACTAGGACATAATATTGTTTTTTAATATGTTAATCAAAGAATTAATGCAATTTAAATCGTCAGTATCATTTAACAGTGAATTGTTGCATTTCCACATACCTTTTCCATGGGCTATATCTCCAAAACTAATTTCTAAGTCAGTAATTGAATGATCTGATTTATAACTGGAATCTATATTTGAGTTTCTAATTTTAGAGGACAAACAATTAGAAGTTAGGAAAAAAATCAAGTCTAGCCTGCTGTAACGGCGTTAACCGTCTCCATGTGTATTGTTGGATATTACCATTTAGATATCTGAAAGTATCAGTTAAGTTTTTATCCCTGATTATGGACTGCAATGTTTCTCTAGCCTTTTTATTATTATTAATGGATTTATAATTCGAATAGTCCAAGTTTACATGTAATACAAGGTTAAAATCTCCACAAATAATAAATTCATCAGTTTCAAATATTTCAATTTTGTTGGAATAGGTTTGTAAAAATGAGGGCATATCATTATTAGGACCGTATAATGTGCACACAATAAATATATTTGTGATATATGTCATATCTAGTAATAAATAGTTACCAAGAGAGTATTTTTCGATTTTATGTACTGTGATTGGTAAGTTTTTTTTTAATCAAAACACAAACACCTCTTGAATTTGAACATCCAAAACTAAAATAACATCCCCCGTCCCATTTTAAATAAATTTTACTTTCAATGTCCTGAATAAAATGGCAATCTTGCAAACAATAAATATGTGCTTGTTTCGATTTAAAAAAATCAAAGACATCTCTACGCTTCTTACTGTTATTGAGACCCCGACAATTGTATGAAATAATTTTTAGATTATCCATTTACACAGATATGATGGAAAATGTGCCTTAACAACTGTATTATTAAGCACTTATCTTGACAAACAGAATACAACATTTCTAAGTAATTCTGCATTGTTAGATAGAATAAACTAGTCCTGATTCAAGCAATTCAGAAAAACAACAAATGAAATAAAAAGATAATGTACAAAAAGAAGTTCAAGGTATGTGGATTGAATGAAGTTGCAATCAAACAATAAATGATATTTACATCAAAATACATGGCTTTACAACATTTATGGTAGTGATCTTTTAGTATTATTAAAATTGTATAAGTCTTGTATCACCTAATCAAATCCTATAATGAATAAAAATATGACATAATCAAACACGCTTAGCATGTTTGAATATTAAACTAATTAGACATGTATGATATAAGCCTATAGCGTTTGTAAACAAATAAGATAGCTTACCAAAGTATTTCAAACAATAAATTCATTAATCGTCAAATGTTGTAAGTAATATTTTTTATTTACCTAGATGAATAGTGGGTAATAAAGCTTCATCAAATATACATGTACATATAAGTTATAATATATATATATATATTACAAATATACAAAAGTGTGGAAAAAGAAAGCTTCATTAAAACAGTTCAAATATTATTGCATAAGTCTTCAATCGTTACCAGTGCATATTACCGTCTTCAATATTTTCAGGTGTATATTATAAACAACCCCTTGCAGTATTGCAAAGTCACTTAGTTTAAAGGTACAAATGCTTATTTACTTACACACACATTGAACAACCAGCATAATCATAAGGTACACATGTACACGCATAATCATAAAGTGCACATTCATGTACAGACATATTTATTTAGTCGCAAAGTATAATGTAATAAATTTAACCACTAAATAGAGTGTGATAGGAACTATTCAAAATAAATTGTTTATAAAAGTCTTATAAATAAAATTATGTTATGTTATTTAAGGCAGACATCAAACTATGTTATAAAAAATTAGGATTGTGATATTTAATCATACTACACACGTTTTAGTAATATTGTTAACAGTAAATCTTGGTTACTTACACACACATTGAAAAAGCAGCATAATCATAAGGTACACATGTACACGCATAATCATAAAGTGCACAATCATGTGCAGACATATTTATTTGGTCGCAAAGTATAATATAATAAATCTAACCACTATATAGAGCGTCATTGTACAAGTTGTCTTTACCTCGAGGCTCAATGCGGTCAATCGCAACTGCTTTCTTTGCTTTCCTTTTGCACACGACGATCACCAGCACGACGATGATGATCAGAAACAATGTACCACCAGTCACAGCCGATATTATGATAATTATTTTCGATTCACCTGAAACTATGTGCTTGCAATTGTTACCATACAGTCCACATAATTCGGAAATAAATTTGCTGCACATGTAGGTGTCTTTACATTGCACTTGTATAAATAGATAGAATCATGTAAACTCGTTTCCAGGCATTTGAACTATAAAACAGGAATTCAACACGGATATGTATAGTGGCATTAAAAGGAAAACTGGACTGTTTCAGTAACAATCAGTAACATGCGCCGACATGATGCGCTGTGGATACTCCCGTATACGTATACGTATGGTATACACGTCTAAACTTGTGTAGATAATTATGAAAACAAGCACTTACCTTGATCGATCCACTTCCTGAAAAATTAAATGCATTATGTACAGTACTGTTTTTAAAGTAGGCAAGGTGTATTGCATGATACCTTATATACGTGGCTTCCGCGAACCCAATTAATGTAAGATTGTATGTCAAAAATAAAATGAATGTATGATTGTATGTTAAAGACTTCTTTAAACATCAACTGTCTACTAAACCTTAATATTGCATATACATCACAATGCCAATACATTGTCTATTCAACCACGTTAGCCATTACATGATTAAAATTGTAAATGTGCAACTGTTATTTGGGTAGACAAACATTTTAGCGACAGTGATGTATGGGTTTACAATATAATACGTGTCTATCACTTCATATACGTATTTTACTAATCACCTGATTTAAGTGATTTTAATGTCAAAAAAGAAATGCATACACACAACGGGGACCATTATTTTCTACTTCACAGCGTTCGTCGTCCTTACACGGTTTAGCAATGGTGAATGCCCGACATTTAGCTTCGTTATTGTTGTCCAATATAACTGGTCAATATATATTATCATTTTGTTGAAATAGCAATTCTTTGAAAAGATAAAACATTGGCATAAGAAACCAATAGCTTGCAAATACTATAAATCTTATTTGTCATGTCAACATGATTATTTATGCCTCCTTAATTGACACCGCGCATCCGGAACGCCACATATTACAAATATTATGTATTTTTCGTCATTTTTACTTTGGTCATGTTGTGCAGGCTGTTTTTTTGGATATGTGATTGAATAGAAGTGTTGAAAAAAGTGAAAGACATAATATCAAACCTTTTTGGACTGAACTACTCGATGTCTAGCCATCTTTAAATGAATGACTGTGACATGGTGGAAATGGTCGTAAAATGAATGAAACAAAAGGATAACAGTCTTAATCTGAGTGACATAATCGATAACAGACGAAATATGAATGAAACAATGGATAACCATCTTAAAATGAATGAGATGTTTGTCTTTAAATGAATGCCGTGATAGATAACCACCTGCGAATAAATGACATGGTAGATAACCGTCTTAAAATAAATGTCATGATGTGTAAACTATCTTAAAATAAATGACATAGTATATAACTACCGCGTATCTAGATGAATTACACGATAGAAAGGAAAGGAATGATATATAACGTTATAAAACTGAATGACATTTGCTGTACAACCATCTTAACATAATGAAGAAGTATATATACGCCATGATAGATAACTGTCTTACAATCAATGACATGGTAGATAACCGCTTTAAAATGAATGACGTAATTGATAACCATATTAAAATGAATGACATGATGTTTTATCATTTTTAAATGGTCTTAAAACTAATATTATGATGGATAAACATCTCAATATAAGTGGCATGGTAGAAAAAATCTTAGTATGAACCTTCACAAAATAAAAGATATAGTAGATAACTGTCTTTAAATGAAACAGGTTGTGGATAACCGCTTTATTATATACACGAATGAGGTTGTGCACAATAATAGTTTTCTCTATATCATACCCTTTACTTCAGATACAGCAACAGTTTGTCGCATTATTGACAGTTTGGAGTTTGACAGATTTACAACCGCTTGTGTAACATCACTTAGAATTTGTTCTCGTTGAACATAGATTATAAGGTGTTTCACGAACAGGCTTCCTGATACAAAATAAATAAACAATCTTACTAAATTAATGTTAATGTCCAAGACAAAAGTACATTTAATACAAAATCAACAGTGATGGTTTGCCAATATGGAATGTTAGCTGTATATTTCCGTATAACATTACAAACATACATGTACATAATACTTACCTAATTTCTTTTACTACTACATTAACCAGTCGGTTACCCAGTTCAGTTCTGTAGAACTCTTGAAGCTAATACAACAGCAAATGTATATTCAAAAGGTTACGATGCATTTCCAGCTGCGAAACAGTATATATGCAACCGTTATTTATAATTTTGTAAGTAACCCAATGTCCTTGATTATTAAATCGTTAGAACTATGCATAATAGTTAATGTCATAAAGAATATTAATATGATATCTGTAATAATTATATTAATTAATCCTGCCATGTGCAAGATAACCGTTCACTTAAAGTCGGTTATTTATAACAGGAGTTATATTTTAAACATTTATTGTATGTCAAATCCCTAAATGAGCTTAATGTTTAAATATTACTTGAAAACATCCTTTACACATATATTTAAAAATATAAATGCGGCTCGTCATGGGAAAACCGGACTTAATGCATGTGCGTAAAGTGTCGTCCCGGATCAGCCTTTGCAGTCCGCACAGGCTAATCCGGGACGGCACTTTGCGCGTTTATAGCATTTTCTGTTTCAAGAAAGTCTCTTCTAAACATAAATCTACTGTAGGCGGAAAGTGCCGTCCTGGATTAGCCTGTGTGGACTTCACAGGCTGATCCGGGACGACACTTTACGCACATGCATTAAGTCCGGTTTTCCCACGACACGACTCAAATAATGAAACTCCAGAGACATCCGCAGAAAAGAAACCTTTATTACCATCCAAACGAAACGTCCGAGAACACATTTTTATTAAGTTCTAGCTTATAGCTCGCATATGTTGTATACGTGTCTAAGTTTAGGTTTGCTGGAAATGAGTATTCCACTTTTATTTTCACAAAGAAACTGCCTTGTCCATCAGCAACTAAAGAGAATGATACAATGAACATTTGTATTAATCAATACTCAGTACTGTTTTAATGGCTCATGAAATAGGAGTATTTTAGCTTGTCAACATCAGCTAGTGAATTATGAGAATATAACCTAAATGTAACATGAAATATTATTATAATAGTTTTGGTTGGTCAAATATTTGTCATTATTTTAATTTGAACAATATTTAACGTCACATAGGAATTTGAACCTTTATCCTCGTCACGTTCAACAATAGCTGATTCTATAAAATAACAATACAGATTATACAACATAGAAAAATATGTTTTCAAGTAGCTTATAATGATGTATATTCTAAATTATGCGGTTAAAAGATTGATTTATTACTTTATATGTATATTATAGATTATGTAATTACACAATATATGAAGTCATAAATACAGTAAAGTTACAGTTAGTTTACAATAAAACATTAAATGTTTGTGACGCTGAAACAATATAACTATGTAATCGTGCATTTTCATATATAAATATTTAGTACCTTCACTGATGTTCACATTCGAATCATCGTCTCTGAATCCTCGAATACAGGAACATCTTGCAGTTCCATTTAACACTTCACACACTGAAGTATTTTTCTGACTGCACGCATCTGGATCTGCACAGTCTACGTGCCGAAAACCAAATGACATGTTTATATAAAATACATTCAAAATAAATATTTCTGCATGCATTTTGTAAATACATCAATTTTCGAGTCGTGGCTGTTAATACCAAATAGATCTACCTATTTTGTTCTCGACTTGCGTCCAGGAAGAGGCATTTACCGAAGGGTCACATACCATACTTTAGGAAAAATGCGGAGTACCATTGTTGTAGCAGTTGCCTTCGATAAAGCAGAAACCGTCCTGATTGAAACGGAAATAAATATAAACACATAATTATAAGCACTGTGTTTCATAGTACAAAGCATCTAAATTAATGTAAAATGCTATTCGAATGTGTGCTTAAATATATATGTTTTCTTATCTAACAAGTGTTTGAATACACTTCAATATAAAATGTAAATACACAAGTAGATATACCTTTAACGAAAACGAGAATTTCGATACCGTGTCGGCAGCATACCCATAGGTCTGGCATTTTGAGTTGTATATATATGCAATTCCCTGATTTTCTTCATTAAAGTCTAGTCCATCGTTACTCACAGATATTTGAAATCCCATAACAAACATATCTGCAGCAATTCGACGGTCCCTAACACCATTCAGAGGGCATATTGTCTGCACTATTGTCTCTGCCTGACCAGCAACTGTGACTTTTAGAAAATCGAATGAACAAAACAAACGAACGTCCAAACCGAATCTGAACTGAAGTAAAAATATTTCAATTAATCATCTACAAACTCATTTAAGTGCAAAACAGCATATGGATTCAAGGACAAACATAAAATGACTTCAATCTGCAGGTCAAATTCTTCGATGCAAATTCCCCACCGTAGACTACAACTCGAGAACAGTCGGCCATGTTTTCATCGCAAAGTCCTCCATTCATCAAACCAACTATTCTTTGTGGCATTGTCATATTGAGCGAACAGTCATCAAAACCATAGTCCGTATCGCAGACGAACATTCCTGTAAAAATAACTTTAGCAGTGAATATTACATCTCTACCGTTGTAAGGTTAATAAGACATATAATCATGAACTGAAACGCAACGTGTTTTAGCAAACCATAATATCGGAGTCAATCACCATTCTTGTAAGCTCCATGGCCACTGCAGTCATTTATGCAAAATAAATCCGCAATTTCTTTGGTAGTTTCAACTAATTTTAGGAGTTCTGCAAGTTCTACGTTTGATGGTATGACAGAAGCGTTAGTCCCTGTACTGGGTCCCGTTAGATTGTTCTGTGCAAGTTCTATGTTAGACTTGAAACTGTTGCGCTGTATTTCATTCAGACACGTGTCAAGCATGGACTTTCGTGTCATTGCCAACCAGATAAAATATTTAGTTATCTGAAATTAAATATAAAATATAGAATTCTAACTTGTACGATATTTGTTCTCTAATTTAAGACCCGCGGTATAAATACGACAGACAAAATAAGAAAACATAAACAAATAATAAACCTGAAAGTCCAGTGCACAATTGTTTACAGCTTCGTCTGTGTGTGTGAAGGGAATCTTGTTACACAGGCTCCTTATTGTTTTCATGTTCGACTCGCATACACGTTGGGCTTCTTCCTTTGTTACGCTCATGACGTTCCTCTTAAACTATTAAAATAAAGCACTTTTAGTATTATGAATCTCTTAACATATTCAAATCAGTTTAAAAGCAGTTGGATAAAACACAAATATAGGGCGATAAAACACGATCTGTATTATAACAGAAGTAATACATAATAAGAGATTAAATAACTGAATCAATATCACTTTAACTGACACGAACTCGAACTCGCTGATGCAAAACAGGTATTCTCGCTTGAGCACATCTGTTATGGTACCAAATTTAACGAACCGTTCTGTCGTTAAATAATCTCGTCACACATATGGTAACCTGTAATGGTTCCTTTAGTGCATTCTGTGATGCTCCTGTCACAGGTATAGGGATTATTAACGCCAGTAGGTTGCTTGCAAGTGCACGTCGCAAACACCCATGGTTGAAGGTCTTTGTTGAACATATCGCTAGAAAACAATGACTCATTAATTGGAACATTCCAGTTACTGATGAACTCAGTGGCGTTTTCAAGTCATCTAGTGCATTCTCATTCAGTGTTCCACATAGCCCACTACTGTTTCCATTGCTACCTTTCACTGACAGATTCACAGAAATGTCAAGCACTCGGCCCCCTTCCTGACCCATAAAGGGGGCACTGTCTAGACGAGCTCTAACTGTCGTGCCGTAAGGTACCGGTAGATATACCCGTTAAACATGCATATTAATTAAAATTTAAGTGCAAAACACGATGCTTGGAATGTAATACATAAAATTGAAAGATTAAATTTAATTTACCTAAATTGTTAACACTATACATGTCCTGCATATGTTACATTTAATATGCAAAACAGGAGAAATACTCTCAATACCGTATACGTATAGTCGTTTTCCTTTTTCACCGTCAATGCCTTATCCCAACACAATGTCGATGTATCTGTTAAAAACGTTGATGACGTAGACGTCCATTTGCCGGACTGTTGCCGTTCGTGCAGTTAGCTATTTTGTGTTGGATCTGAGATTGCATTGTCATTATAAATTAACAAACATTAATTTGTTGTATATAATGGGCGAACAGTTGTTTACCATTGTTAACAAACATTGCTTACCACACAATATTTGATTAGCCTTTTGTATATTTGCCTTTGTAAAGTGTAATAATAGGCAATATAACTAGACAGTGATTATAATTCAATTGGTCGTATAATAGTATTTAATAGCCACTTGTATTTCATTGTTCGACATAACATTTGCTCCAGCTAAAAACTTTCCAATCACTTCGAAGTGCTGTGCATTCAGTTTGACGTACATGGAACCCCACATAATGACACTGCAGTTGAAGTTCCAGGGCATGCTGAAACAATTGTGGATACAGTATGTCCTCTACGTGGATTACGTGCGTTCATGGCTACATACAAAGTGAATCTGATTCAAACGTCTGTGAAGGTTTGAATTCTTTGTGCATATAAGTATTTGAGTTGTTTTCATCCCATCATCAAATCAAATATATTTTATTTCCTTTTAACATGAGGTTTTAGTAGCCTACATTTTCACTGTTTGTCTTTTAATGTAAATTAATATAGTCGAGCGATTGTTTAAGTCGCTAATAGACCTTGTGAAAAAATCCTTTGTTTTTCGCTTAAAAAAGCACCAACAAGTCTTGTTCCGGATAAAAGTAAGTGAAACCTATATACACTTTCATTGTATGTCTGTAACTCTTTGCAATCAGTTTTAATCCCATAAATATTTGACAATTTCCATATCCAACGCATTTCTTCTGTGTGCCTACAATTTTGATGGACCTTTACATTGAATATACTATATTTTTAACGACAACGACAATACTTATTTCATGACACGTCTCTACAGCATACTCAGTTCATGGTGCGGGTTGTATTGCTGTTCATCTGCATCAAAACATAAAAACATTGCAATGAGCAGTTGGCAGATAACAAATACTGACAACAAAATAAAGACTGCTATGAAAATCTGATAAACAACGTTAACATATCAATTGTTTGTTATTCTGGTTAAATCAGACACTGTTTCATTCACTATATTAGTACGCTTTCTGTTAATAGTTGACCAACTTCTACAGAAGTCAACTTGGAGACTAATTCAGCAGCAATAATACAAGAAATCAAGTACGTATATAATTTCAAGTTGTTTTAAATTTAAAGTAATACAATTAAATAGTTATAAGTATTTATACTGCGCTTTATTTATTCGTGTCTTGCATTAATTTGAATCATTTGACAATGTTTGGAACATCATTGATATTTTGTCACAACACGTTTATAGACAAAGCTTGCTTGTTTAGAATCGGAAGCTTAATAGTCGACCGTATGGCTATCTTTGTAAAGCGCTATTAAACTTCCGTAGCGCTAAATCGTCTCGCCGAATCCACGCTGACGGTTTTTGATTAGACAGTGCACGTGACGAACGTGTCCGTTGCCAACAACGAAGGTACGTCTTTATGTGTTCCATACTGTCAAAATGGTCCTATAAATACACTCAAAAAGAGTTATAACGCACCAAATGGACATTTTTGAAATTTCTTTACTTACAAGAATTTCAGCTGCTCCATGGTAAACACGAATCTTTCGTATTTTTTTCCCAATATTTTGGTTTAAACACATGCATGTATAACTCAAATAATCATAGCTGACATTTCAAGCTAAAATTCTTTATAAATAAAGAAAATACAACAATTTCCATTTATATCCATTTGGTCCATAATAACATTTGTTGAGTTACATAATAACACCCTTAATTTCAAACTGAAACGTAATCAAGTTTTAACAATATAAACTATTAAAAACTATCAAATCTTACCTATACCTAGATTATAATTGATAAAATATTAATGCTATAAACAATAATAAATTATAGTATTATTTACTGTTATGACTGCGATATATGATAAAAGGGGTTTTATACTTTGTTCAATGGTATTTAATTTGCAACATAGGTTGTCTACTGCTTGAGACATGAAGCCATAAAAATAACTTCGTCTTTCAAGTATTTGACGGTCTAGCACAGTGTTCTTGCGTGCGAGGCTACATAGAAAATAAATCTAATCCAAGCAAATGCGATGGTATGTAGTTGTGTTTTACAGAAAACACACAAGAAATTCTTGTTCTAAACGAAAGTACATGCACATATATTATTGTGTATGCACTTTCCCAAATCTATACTTTTTTGAATGTACTTGATTAATATACATAGTCGTATTTTGATTTACGCGGAAAACACAAATAATTATCACATGATACGGACATGTTACATAAACGTGTACTATTAACAGTTTTAGATGACAGCCACGTGAGCTAAATAGTGTAAATAAAGTTGGACTTCCCATTACCTAAGGGCATATCCGTGAATTCGTCCAAACCCTACAAAATAGACGTGTAACAGCAACATACGTCGCTAAGAACCAGTGAACACGCAAAAGCAATTCACAGTTACTACCAAACCATGTCACACAACTATGTATGCACTGTTATGCATACGCAGGTATATACTAATGGTCTAATTAATACTGCAACAAATTTGCAGGAGAATTTAGCTTACGAATTATTGTTATTGAATTGAATATATTTTATCTCTTCGCCTGCTTTGTAAATAAATATATGTTTTAGCAACATGTACTTGCACATAAAGTTCATGCCAGTAAACTATATACAAATATAGAGTGTAAGAAAGTAGATGTTAGTAAAAATTGCCTTTAAACATGTACATTTTTTTCTTAAATAGTCATAATTATTTCCATTAAGCAATGCTTAAAGTTATTTTTATTTCAATTTTGTTAATTTCGAGTTAGTTTCAGTATTAAGTAGAATGTATAAAAGCGCATGTTACATTGAACCAATAGCTATATACGGATTTGTATTTGCCAATACAATTATTCGTGTGTCTGTCTTTAAAATTATAATAAATATTATTTATATGTTTGCTAAAATAGTTAACTGAGTTCTACAGAGACGAACTTGGGTGCTGGCTATCAAACGTAGTAATACGAAAATACGTAATACGAAATATAGGGTACGTCTGGAATGCTTGTTGAACTTAAGTTAATAGAGTAGTGAACGGTATGATAAAACGTTGTGTTAATAAAACATATAGGCCTACATTTTGTCGTAGATTGGAATATGTTCGTACATTCTTATAATACATGTTAAAACAAAACTCTGATAGTATTGTTGCCGCGTAAATATCAATTTCTTTTTATATCAGATCAGGAAGTCTCTATGTGGACCACTTGGTCGTATATGAAAAACGCGAACATATTGTAAGTGATGGTACATAAGCGATTCTGAAAATGGCCGTCGTTGGTATAATGCTTAATGGGGAAAGATACCCGGTCTTCGATGCTCTCATTGCTAAAGATAAAGGTAAAGAGTTTCGTACTGCTATAGTAAAAAATTGCTCGTTGTTTCTGATATGCCCTACTGGGCGGTGATTTGTTAGGTTAAAAAAAACAAACTCAAATACCCTATACGTATCGCTGTAAATGCACTTGTAATTGACAAATTAGCAAACAAATTACTACGAGCGTTCTGTTGCGTTTTGTTTCTGTATTTCTTTCAAACACCTTATTGCATGTTTCAATAAATTTGGTGAAAAGGCCTACTATTCTAACTTTTTGTACAAGTTTTCACAAGTAGTAAACACAGTTCCAAACAGTTGGTACCTGTTCTAATTTATATGGACAATCTATCACGTAAGTGTGTTGTTATACAAGCAGACCAAGATATTGTTTATGCATTCTTCAAGATATTGTTTATGCATTCTTTTGACAAGTTCCACTGCGCGACGCCAATGAAGAGCAGAAATCAGCTAAATGCACTGCATATACCATTATTCACCCGTGTAACGATGACGAAAAGTGTGAGGTGAGCACTACAGGCGTTCGTTGTTTGTGAGTATTTCAATAACCAGTTTTGCAAAGAAAACAAAAGAAGCCATCACTATGTGAAACAAATATAAAATAATGACTGTAGTTAAGCAAACGATAATGAACCTTGTTGAATATTACAATAATATTACTAAAACGGATGTGTTGGTAGTATAAACTATGATTATATGTGCATTAAATATACTAACCCATGTGAAAACACGGTATTGCACGGCGCATTTCGCGTGTTTACACTTTAATAACAAGGTTTCTAAAGAAGATGAATGACGAATTGTACTATTATGTACATGTTTATGTACGTTATGTACGTTGATGTCTAAGATCACCTTTTACCTAGATTTCTTGCGATAATAATGCAGCGGGAATATCGAATGCCAATAGAAGTGGGCAAATTTTATAATTTTAGGGAATGCAAACTTACAACAATGGTTTACACGGTTAAAATTAAGTTGTTAACATGTCTTCGACATTCACTCTAGAACTGAACATAATCATAAACATTTTTACTCATTGTATGTCATGATCAGAATGTTATATTCATTCACATAATGAAATAATAATAGGCATTTTGTTTAGCTTACATAATCGGCGTGCCCTATGCAATGCTACAATTCACGGGCACGCATCGGTCACAACGTACAATTTTGCAGGTTGAGTTCGCGTCACGTCTGCCTGTCATTAGTGTTAAGGTTTCTTGTGACTAGGGCAGAAAAAATAAATATAAAGAGGTAAATTTCTGCTACTTTTCAGATAAAGAAGCAACAAAATATTAGCAAACTTGATAAAGCTTATATTTCCTATTATTTTATCATGGTGTAAAAATATTATTGTACGTTGTGACCGACTGTTGTGCCCGTGAATTAATTCTTGCGAGTACAACACACTCCGGCAGTAGAGTGAATCATTCTGAAATAGCGCGCGGTAAAGCTGTGGTCATAAACACGCATCAATTAGCGTCCGGAGAATTCTAAACCCGAGAATTTCAATAAATCGAGAATTTATATTTATAAACTTACTGTACTGTTAATTTATATTTGAATTGTGGTGCGTTTTATTAAGAATTATGTATAATTGCACCTTTCTATCAACTTCTTCAGTCGATGTTATTCAAGATACGAAAATGTTCAACATCTTTATATAATTAAATTGTGGTCAAAGAAGTCTCGGAAATACGCCGAAATGTTTTTCATATTACTTTAACTTTATTTGCGTAGCATGATTACACTATGTGCAATACTAATGATACATATCGTATATTATATAACATAACTATGTACACTTGTCTGATATATATATAATAATTTTCATTCGTTTTCGCTATTATTTTCTGACTTTGTTAATTTTGCACGACAAATTCATGTATCAATTATGTTAACGTAAATTATTAGTATTTAGGTTATTCATGAATCACTGGTGAAAACATGGGGCGGTATGATCGGTTTATTCACGGTACAGATATTAATATTGATTGAGTTTATCTCAAATTAATTTTTGGTTCTATACGTTTTCTTATTGAGTCCGAAAACTCTAGTGTCCGAGTACTCTCCTTAGTAGGGACCGCAAAATCTGGGGTCCGAGAAGTCACGTAACCGATCATCTTGGTCCTCTTGTATTATATTTAGGGTAAAAAATGACATCTCACTATTAATTTCAATGCCGATTGTCATTTTTAAAGACATTCCTTGTTAATATTAAATATTTATGTATTTCTTTACGTGTTCTGACGCGGTATTCATATGCATGCTTTTTTCATTTCAGAAAAAGGAAACATACTCTAGGGAACTTGTTTCTGGTATTTTACTGATTACAGTTCTGCCGCGAGTGCATAAATATAAATTATTATATGCGTACGATGTTTACGATGCTACAATGCATGATCAGAGATTTAATGGCTGTGTGATAAATAGGTTATATACGATCGAAGGGGAGCTACTTTTATCAGTGTTCTCCAAACAACACTGAGTTGCGTTTTGTTTTTAAAACTTAAATGCATTCAATTACTCCATGTTATGTTAAATCGATGTTTGGTTTCAGAAGACGGCACGGGTGACTCGAAACTGATCGTCATAGTATCTGCTGCGGTTGATGGTACTTAGTTCCTGATTATCGTCGTGCTGGTCGTCGTGTGTAAGAAAAAGGCAGAGAAACCAATGGAAATGGACCGTGTGGAGTCCAAGGTGCGTGATAACACATAACAAGATATCAACGCAAGGGAAATGTCGGTGTTCAAGGACGACAAGTCTGATGTTTACAAGATCCCAGGAGCCAAATTATCTGGGCCCCAGCTTGCCTTTCAACGAAGCCTCGGTGAAGTAAAGACTGGTTTGCTATTCGAGTATACGAGCGAAATGCCGTGCAAATACCATGTGCACTATCAACACAACATATTTAAAAACAATACCAAGTGTAGTATGGAGTATGTGTGTTTTTAAAATTGAAGTTATGCATGTATTGAATATGCAGCTTTTATCTGACATTTCATTTAGTTTATGTTATAAATAACCACCGCAAAGGAGGTCATGTGTTTGTCTGCGTTGGTTTGCCTGTTTGTTAGCACCTTAACGCAAAAATGGATTCTTTAAAAGTATTCTTTGTTATTGGAAGATAAGGTAAAGTGGCTGCCTTGGCGAATGTCTATGCTGTCCGAGTGCTTTCTAGTTAATAATAACATTAATGTAAATCATTGTTGCGAATTGTATGTTGCACATTTGTCATTTGGTGACACAATGGCAATGCTGAGAATGCAATTCACAGGAGACGCCGTGAGAACGAGGTTGAACAATACCGATACGAAAGTCCGTCACAACAAGGACAGAGTTACTACAGTGCTGGCCTGAAACTGTAACCTGCAAGCGTGCACGCCTGATGTGTTTAGTGTTTTTTTTAACAAAACTGTAGTTTGACATTAGTGATGTAACAAGAACTTGTTCTTGCTTTGCTTTTACATGTGTGACATGTTGATGACAAAGTAGTACATAGTTTAATTGTATATGTCAGAATATAATCAGATTTTGACTTTGCTTTATAACTCGTGTACCAATATTGTTTATCTTAATAAATTGTTTCATTAGGTCTAATCAAATATTGTGTATGATCACTGATAGTGTTTTCATTCAAGAATTGGAAATAAAAATCCTACATGATTATATAACGTGTTTATAAATTTTTATATCCAAAAGGCAAAAGGAAACCTGAAAAGTATATTTTTGTTGATACGAGTATGTAATTATTCATGTAATGAATTATTTTTGGCAAAAATCAAATTGAAATAAAACGTGTACCGTGAATAAATTGTGTCTACAGTCACAGTTCTTTTTTCATATTTGGACTGTTTGTAACAGAACATAATTGTAAACAACACAATATTAATGAAAGTGTTCAACTACATTTATTGTTTATAAATCTGAACGCATTAGGAAATAAGCTGCTTACAAAATTTCTGTGTAGACATATATATGTTGACATAAATATTTCCGGAGAAGAATTTCTAAGTAAAAGGAACTCCATATGATCTTTTATATACACTTTCTTATCTCACTGTTTAATTATTGTCTGTAATAAACGTATTCTTATTTCACCCATGTTTCTTTTCAATATAAACACATGTACATAGCAAACAATATACGTACATTCACAATGTACACTAAGAATGTCGTTTCCTCGTATATTAATAGCGACATGAATGACATGTAACCGAATTTATCATTTTAGTTTGAATATTGATATACATATTGGATCATTAGAAAATATATAACGCAAACATTGAATGCTAAAGCTGCTACGATTGACAAAATGACAAAAAATGAAAATTTTCGTTCCAAATCTAGATCATTAATATATTATTAATAAACTGACTAAAACAAACTAGTTGACACTTTAACAAAAGTTCGAAACACACTGGTTTATACGGTGTCCGTTAGGGCCACTCGTTGTTTCGCACTTTCGACCTTGGATTACACGCGTGAGAATGCGAGAACACAGATCGCGAAATTAATGTCGCGATCTGGCATCGTAATCTTTCGCGCTTGCATCGTGTTTTCGCGTGTTCGATGTGAGGTTGCAAAATTAATATCGCGATCTCGCATCGTATTTTCGCAATCTCGCATCGCGATTACGGATCACGGTTTAGCACTCTTGACCTTTGGATTACAAGCGTGAGAACGCGAGACCACGATACGAAGGAGCCACATCACGATGCGAGGTTGCGAAACTACGATGCAAGGTTGCGAAATTAATATCGCGATCTCGCATCGTGTTTTCGCGTTTTCGCTTTAGCATAGGTCGAAATTGCGAAACAACGATAGCCATATCGCACTCTCGCCTCCGGTTGCATATGCGCAGACAAGCTATTTTAGTTTTAAAATAAGTTTAGATCTAGTTTTTAAACTTTACACGTATTTGTCCATATATGGTTTATTGTTTAATTGAATTTTGGCATATTCTTTGTTGAATTTAATCAGTTGAATGTAGTAAGTTTTGGTCATTTTGTAAACACAACGATAACACGACAGTTCCCTTCCAGTGAACATGTTAATACAACAGAAGTAACGGCCGTAAGAGAGATTTGTGTTTACATTTAAATATCATCCGAGCTCATTTTTTTCAGAGATGTGCTTGTATGTTGTTGTTGTTGTTTTTATATATAAATCACCCAGGGGGAAAATGTGATTGGTGAAAGAGATGTGTCACAAAATTTGAGCTCTGATGTTTATTACAAAATACTCATGTAATAGTGATTCAACAGTGTGACTTTTTACTTGCAAAAGTGTGGAATACAATGAACTTTGACATAGTGCAGTGGGTTTGAAAATATGGAAGTATAAAAAGATAATATTTGATAAAATATATTTCCTCTTTGTGTGAAAAGTGGCTAAAAATAGAATTTACTAAATATACTCTCACACTGTAAATCAATTATCAGATTTGCCTGGATTACAATGTTGTGATTGACTGACTGATTGCTTGGAGAAGAAATGCCTAATTGAGGATTAAAATCTAGTGTGTTCATAACATTGTGCAGGTGCATGTGCATGTGCATAACAGTAAATACCAAATACCAAATGCCCTGTCAGTAGGCCAAGAAATAAACTTGGTTGTCTAAGAGGATAGAGGATAGATTTTGTGGAATATAAATATAGATTGAGAATAACTGTGCAATAAATAAACATGAGTGCAAAGGATACGTCCAAACCGTCCAAATACCAACCGGCAGGGAAGATGCAAGCAAAAGGAGGTGACAGACCAAAGCGGGGTAATTCCGAAGTCAGCAACGACAGCCTGAATGATGTAAGTGCAATAAGGGCTCAACTAGATACTCTGGAACAATCAATAACTGATCTAAGTGATGACATAAAACATATGTTGAAAAAAGATGAGGTAGAAAATATCATAACAAACACAGTTTCTAAAATTATGGCAGAAATTGAAAAACGTAATGAAGATTTTCTAAATAAAATGAAAATAAGTTTGCAAGCAGAAATGGAAACAAAATTGGACAAACTAGTAGCATTCAGTGTCTCAGAAAAAACCAAAGAGTTTACAGATAGAATTAAATGTGTAGAATTTGAAAACGAGACAATACTAGACAAATTTAACTTAATTAAACAAGACCAAAAAAAGGCCTTAGAAATTATGGAAGAAAAGTTAAAATCCACCATAAAAATGAATGAAGAAACCAGCAAACGCTCAAACCACAATGAGCAATACTCAAGAAAGAACAATATTAAAGTGATGAATGTGAAGGAAGATCAAAGTGAAACTGTAGAAGAACTGTCAGACAAAATCATCAAACTATTCAAAGAACAGGACATAAACATCACACCAGAACAGATCGTAGCAATACATAGAATCCCCACCAAAAAAGGACAAATACGACCAGTCCTGATAAAACTGCGTAACAATAACGACAAAACCATAGTTATGAGGAAACGAAAAGAGATGAGAAACTCGGGCCACCGACTGGTAGATGATGTCACGGCAATGAACACCGCACTGATGAACCGACTGCATCTCCACCAGGGCATTGACTCTACCTGGTTCTTCAATAGATCAGTGTTTGCCTTAACAAAACAACAAGAACGTATTAAGTTCGATCTCTATGATATCATTGACCTCGTTATTGAAGAATTTCGTGCCCATCGCAAGTAACATTAACTTACAGTGTATGTGAACAGTATAAATCACTATGTGAAGAAGAATTCAAAACCAGAAGGGGAAGAAATAAGAAGACAGACGGTGAGCATCCTAGTCCTTTTTGTTCACTAAAACTTACTCTGTAATAATCAAATTTGAAAATTCTCATATCTTTGAAATTCATAAAACAAAACTTGTTATACATAATTTGTTTAAAACAAATATGTTTAAATTAAATTATACATCTTAGAATATATAATAAATAGGAAGTTCTATTTAATGGATGTACACTTGTCTATGTGTAAGTGCTTAGTATAAAGATGCTGCATTACTTTTATTACCGTGTATTTTACAACAACAAATGCTCCTCTTGGATAGAAGACGTAAATATTTATTACTAAACAAATATGTCATATATACATGTGGATTTATTTACGGTATGAAATGAACATGTCTTTCATGACATAAATGCAACAACAACAATAAAGCTACTTGCAACGTCTATATTGTAATATCTCTTATCTTAACATATTACAAATTACCTACATATATTACCTACATATTTAAGGTTGTAACTTTTATGTAATAGTCTATTTATTGTTAGTATGTATGTTGCCAATAGAATAAACCCCTTTCATGACATAAATGCAGCAATAAATAGTCTATTTATTATTAGTAATATCTTTTATCTTAACATATTACAAATTACCTACATATATTACCTACATATTTAAGGTTGTAACTTTTATGTAATAGTATGTTTAGCCAGTGTTATTTATAGACACAGTAACATTGTAGCATTGTTTTTGTTCCACAACTTTCATAAAAATAGCCTATTGATTTATATAACGCTATGATTAAATAGCAAAAAGTATACAACATAAATTGGGCATACCATGTGTCGTACTAGAATGTTTTTTGAAACTATATTATGTCTAACAAGATAACTGTCTGTCCATCATGTCACTACAAGGATGTCTGTCTATTTTATCAATAACTAATGATGTACCTGTTGCTGTTCTGTTTGTCTAATTGTTTTCTTTTTCATTTGAGTATTTTGTAATAAGCGTATGTGCTTATAAATTAAGGTCGATCCTTTTTGTAGTTGTTTCAATGTTTATTTGTTCTGTTGTTTGTTTGGACAAAGATAAAATGTATTGCTTGTTATTTAATATACATGTGTATAGCAGGGTAATACAACCAAATAGCTGTGACAAGTACGGACTTGTCTTTTTGCATGTAAATGAAATACCAAATGAAAAGATAATCATTTACATAGACCATGGATAATGTAAAAATTGTTTCCTACAATTGCCGTGGCCTTAATGATATCGCCAAAAGGGATGATGTCTTTAATTATTTAAAAACAATAAATGCGGATATTTATTGTTTACAAGACTGTCATTTTACTTCTTTAATGGAAAAACAGATCTACTCACAATGGAACGGTGAATGTTATTTTAGTTTTGGCACTTCAAACTCAAGAGGTGTATGTATTTTATTTAAAACTAGACTACCCACTAAGGTGCATTCCATAGAAAGAGATATTACTGGAAATTATTTGATTTTAGATTTAACAATTGATACACATCGATTTACATTGTGTTCACTATATGGGCCAAACAAAGATACTCCTGTATTTTTTAGTCACATTTTCAATGTAATTGATACAATAGGAAATGACTCTTATATGATATGTGGAGATTTTAATCTTGTACTAAATGTTGACATTGATTATGTCAATTACAAAACACTAAATAATAATAAAAAATCTAGGGAATTGTTATCTTCCGTAATCAATGATAGAAGTCTAATTGACACTTTTAGGTTTATTAATGGCGATGTGAAACATTTCACATGGCGAAAGCCCAACACTGTCCAGCAAGCCAGATTGGACTTTTTCTTAGTCACTAGTAGCTATATTCAGCATATTAGAAATTCTAATATACATGCAAGCTACAGATCTGATCATTCTCCTATAACTTTGGAATTGAATTTTGGCAAGATAGAACATGGAAAAGGATTATGGAAATTTAACAACTCTTTACTCCATGATATAGAGTACCTAAATTGTATAAAACTTAAGATTGAAGAGATTAAGATGCAGTATGCTCTACCTGTCTACAATATTGATACTTTAAATTCATTAGAAAATGATCTTATACAATTTTCTATAAATGACCAACTTTTTTTAGAAACTCTGTTAATGGAAATCAGAGGTAAAACCATATCATACTCAAGCTACAAATCCAAAATGAATAAAGAAAGAGAGGGTGATATCTTAAAAGCGGTTGAATTTATAGAAAAAAACCTTACAAACGAGAATATGGAAGAACTAAATTTATTGCAACAAGAACTTGAAAATATTCGAAATTTAAAAATGAAAGGCTCTTTTATAAGAGCTAGGGCAAAATGGATTGATGATGGTGAAAAACCTTCCAAATACTTCTGTAATTTGGAAACACAACATACTACTAGTAAAACTATTCCATTTATCGAAAATGACGAAGGCAAAAAAATATTTAATCAAAATGATATTCTAAAAGAAGCGGCACAATTTTATAAAATGTTATACACAAAATCTGTACATAATGAGAATTATAATATACATGAAGACCTTAATGATATACAAACTGGAAAATTAAGTAATGAACAATCACAAGTACTGGAAGGCCCCATCAAACTGGATGAAATCGCATTCACATTAAAAAATATGAAAAATGACAAAAGTCCTGGATCGGATGGTTTCACCGCAGAATTTTTTAAAGTCTTCTGGAAAGATTTGGGCCATTTCGTTACTAGAAGTCTTAATTATGCTTTTGCCTCTGGCTATATGTCAATTACTCAAAAACAAGGAATACTTACTTGTATACCTAAAGAAAATAAACCCAGACAATTGTTAAAAAATTTACGTCCCTTAACACTTTTAAATGTTATTTATAAACTTGCATCTGGCTCAATTGCCAACAGACTTAAAACTGTCCTTGATACTCTGATTTCTAAAGACCAGACAGGATTTATTAAGGGCAGGTACATTGGAGAGAATACTAGACTATTGTATGACATAATGAAATATACAGAGGATAACGATATCCCTGGACTATTGATGACGATTGACTTTGAAAAGGCATTCGATACCCTTGAGTTTGATTTCATAGAAAAAACTCTAGAATATTTTAATTTTGGAGTAACATTCAAAAAATGGATATCCCTTTTCTTGTATAACACCATGATTTTAATTCAAATCAATGGATTCTTATCAGATTTTATTACTATAGAAAGAGGTTGTCGACAAGGAGACCCGATAAGTTCGTACATCTTTATTCTTTGCGCTGAAATACTGGCAATTAAAATTCGGAACTCGAAAACAATTAAGGGAATAGAAATTGATAATATAGAATATAAAATCTCTCAGTTTGCCGATGATACTTCTCTTTTTTTAGATGGCTCGGAAAATTCCTTAAATGCAACTCTTGATCTGTTACAAGACTTTGCTTCATGTTCTGGATTAAAAATAAATTATGACAAAACAAACCTAATATGGATTGGCTGTAAAAAGTACAGTACACATTCAATAAAAACTAAGTATAAACTAGTCTGGGGGACGACAACTTTCAGAGTTCTAGGAATTATATTTCATGTTGACTTGAATACAATGATAGACATGAATTTCTCCAGTAAAATAGAAAAACTACAAAATGTCATAAATTTTTGGAGTAGAAGACACTTAACACCCCTGGGAAAGATAACTGTTATCAAATCATTATTACTCCCCTTGTTGACGCACCTATTTATTACCCTCCCTAATCCAGGAGAAATAATACTAAAACAGATAAATAACATCTGTCATAATTATGTCTGGAATGGGCCTGCTAAAATTAAACATAAAGTGGCTATTAAATCTTATGATGATGGAGGTATTTCTATGATAGATGTCTATGCCTTTGAAAAAACAATGAAAATGACATGGTTAAGGAAAATTGTATTGTGTACTGGAAAATGTTTCCTACTGGTTTATTCATTGTTTGATGTTAAAAAATTGACGAATGTGGGAAAAGATTATGCTGAAAAAATAGTAAAAACATTAAAAAATTGTTTTTGGAAAGATGTACTTACATGTTATATTGCATATATCAATAAACAAGTTGTTAGTAGGCATGAAGATATATTAAATATGCCTTTATTTTATAACCACAACTTTAAAATAGGTCTGAATAGTATTTATAATAAACATATGTATGATAGAGGAGTTAGGTATGTTAGAGATATAGTAAGCTCATCTGGACTATTTGTGAGTAAGGATTTGTTAGAATCTTACATTGGTATACAAATTAATTTTCTATTTTATGAAGGCTTAATTAGAACAGTGAAGAACTTTATAAAAATGTCAGGCTTTGATGTTATAAAAAAGCCAGATATAGAATGTGCATTTACATCTTTTTATTTAAATAATATAGTCTTGATGCAAAACCAAAACAAAATTGTATATAAAACGTTTACCTCCAACACCGATATACCAACTTGCCAATCGAAATGGAATATATCTTTCAATAACATTGAATGGAAAAAAGTACATAGACTTGTTTTTAACATTTCCAGAGATACATACACCCAGTGGTTTCAGACAAGAATTGTGCACAGAATCCTAGGAACTAAATCTTTACTGTATAAAATGAATATTGCACAGGATAATTTATGTACTTTTTGCAAAGAACATGAAGAAACTATTATACATTTATTCTGGGACTGCTACTTTACACAAATTGTTGTCAATTATGTTATTCAATTTTTAAGGTCACATAATATGCACAAATATTCTGAAATTTGTTGTCAAACTATGATACTTGGCAGTACAAATGAAACCATGAGTGAAATAAATATTTTTATCTTAGAATTGAAAAAATATATATTTATGTGTAAGAAAAAAAGGGTCCCACCCACTATACTAGGACTAAGTAAAAGTTTACGATTATCATGGGACATTCAAAACAATGGCAAATGTCAAGAAAAAGAAAAGCAAAAATGGGCAATTGTACAGCTACTTGCCAATCCAATCCACGATGAAGTAGTGTAGTGTATCCAATATCATAATTATACTAGTTTTTTATTGTTCTAATACTTACCCGATACCATTTTGCTGTATGTCTCGCAATGATTTCAAGATTATATTGTCAGAAGTCCAAACACGATTCTCTGTTTTTTTTTTTTTTTTTTTTTTTTTTATTTCCTTTCTTCTTTCTTTCATATTTGTGTTTGTATGTATGCCGAAAGTGAGTGTTTTTTGCTATTTTGTTGTACATGCATTCATATAAACATATTTATTTTGCCTCTTCTATAACATTATCAGTAATCTATAAAGATGTTAAAGACAACTCAACAAATATTATTATACACTAACTTTTATTGTATTTAAACTGTCTGTCTACTAACATCAAACATTGTAAGGTATGGAGCAGGATGACCTCGACCTGCACATACCTATGGACGAGGTAAATAAAGAATCGGATCAAAAAAAAAAAAAAAAAAAAAAAAATCACCCATTTCAAAAGTATGTTCAATAAAATCAAATAAATATGCCACTATAGGACTAGATGTAGTGCACGTATATTTCCATACCCTTTGACCTCGTAAGGTAACGATTGTTTTATTGTAAGTTTTTATTTTTATGATCACAGGGTTCCAGATAAGGTTTTACGCTATGACCTATTTTGTCAAAGGGTATTTTACTCCCTGACCATCAGCTTTAAAGGGTAATGGAGAATCGTAACGGGTATTTTCCGAGCTTCAGATAGGAGTGGGCCTAAAAGGGTATTTTAATCCCATGTTATTAGGCCTGAAGCATGTAAACATTGTAAAGTACTAGCAGAGTGTAATAAGATACATTAATAAACTTGACTTTCAAAGTTAATAAGTTTTTGGCAATATTTTCAATGTTGGCTCTAACGGAACACCGTAGGTTTAATAATTCAAACGCATTGTTTCAATCTGATTTCAAATGCGTCTCGAGACGCTTTTCATCTATTCATAAATCTTAGGTTGTTGTTGGGAAATTACCACGTAGTCCATATAGCTAATCAACCAGCCAGCAAGCCTACATTGGTCCGATATATATCCGATATGTTCTGAATATCGGATAGATATCGCTCGCGATATCTATCCGATCAACGTTTTGCCCATCGGCATTTGATCGGGACGTCATCGAAGCATTGCATATCGGATACATATCGGATAGACATCGGGCCAATATCGTCCCAGAAAGAGAGCCTACATCGGTCCGACATCTATCCGATATGTTTTAAATATCTCGGATAGATATCGCGAGCGATATCTATCCGATCAACGTTTTGCCCATCGGAATTTGATCGGATAGATATCGGAGCATTGTTTATCGGACGTATATCGGATAGACATCGGGCCAATATCGTTCCAGCTAGCAAGCCTACATTGGTCCGATATCTATTCGACGATGTTGTCAATATCTTTGGAATTGATAACCACACTTGTTTATTTTAATGCTAAATTTAAAAAATGGTGTGCAATTTGGAAAAACACTCAAGAAAGTGTACATATCTTCATTTTTAATAACTACATCTAATTCTATCTTCTCAAAACATTTTATACGTTTGAGAACCAAATTATAATAAAACAATCCCAAAAAGCTGTGATGAATATAACAGAAGCAATAGAAAATCATCTAGGAAATGTATACACTATTTATTTAAACAAAGGTGTATATGATCTTTCAACGTCTTCATGTTTAATTAAGATTTAAATCAGTTACGAATTTATAGCTAAAATCATTAAAGGACATGTCACATTGAAATCTTATAGGTTTGTATAAAAAATCACTTACAACATGTCAGTGATGTGACAGTAACCAAGAAAAACCTAAGAAATGCAATCATTTATCGTAAGTTGAATTGCCAATGAAAACAGTTACAAATGCTTTCTATCAACATGTAAGTTATTTATGAATACTAGCATACATGCTATAAAACCAGTGCAACAATATTGAAAAAGTTAATAATTCAGCAATACTTAACCGACAATTAATTGTATTAGACATTTAGTATCAAATTGAAATTTCCACATTTAATTAAGATAAAACTAAATATATTTAAAAATCATATAAACAAATGGAAATCTGATTCGAATCCAAACCGGAAATTAAAACAAAATCAAAGACAATTCCAGTAAAAAGTGTAAACACACTGAAATACAAAAAAACACAACAACACATATTTGACAATATTATGCTTCCAAAAGCATCGTTGATGATATGGTTTCTTTGTTATCCTCTCAAAATTTTTACATTTAATTTTGCAAATAAAAGAAAACTATGGTTCAGTCAAGATCATATATATTAATTACATGTAATTTGTTAGCATCATATATAGGTTGCATCACATCTTTAAAAAGAATCAGAATTGTAAGACCTTTGCATGTCTTCACAAAAACATGAAAAATGTAAAACAATTAATTAATACTAAGCAGTGTGTGTCATTAAATTGTTTGTTTTTTTAAATAAACCACATAGCACACTTGTTATTAAGATTTGTGGTTATAGTAATTAAAAATAACTTCATAAATTGGAACTTTCCAGTCCCTATCACACATTTAAGAGTGTTTACTTTAGAAGTCTTCATAATATTAATGATTAGTAGAATGTTTTTTATCCACAGTTCTTAATCTCAGTCAAATTCCTTAGCCAGTGTTTGATGCAGCATTCCACCCGATAATGATAACGGTGTTGTTCAAAGCAGACCATGTGTGTCACTGGCATCTGGAATGTATGTAAATTAAACTTTAGATCACATAAAGTAGTTCAATTAATAATTGTAGTCATATAAAGAAATGCAATAAATGTTTTAATATACACTCCAATTTTACATAACTGTAACAATATTACACAGAAAATGTTGAGTCATAATAATAATTATTAAATCAGAGTTGGAGAAATTGTACTTGATCTCTGTAATGGTGTTATGCAGAAACTGCTTAAAGAATGTGTTACTAACTTGCCCACATCAACAGAAGTGAACTGCATGTTCTGACCAAGTATTACTACATCAAATGTATATTTGATTACCTTCATCTTTCCAAATGACAAATTCAAATTAGATGATTCTGTCCACATTGATATGCAGCCGGTTTGTCAGTGATGAACGTTATCAAGTCCAAGACCTTATTGTTATCCAAAGAGGCCCAAGAGCCACCATTGCAAAGCAGGTAATTGGTCAGAAAACAAATTAGTTTTCAGCATAATTTGTTATAATTGTGGGTTCATTAGTTTAGTGTATTCATTTATTTAAATGGACCAGTTCACAGATTGGCCAACTGACAATTTGCCAACTTTTTTTATATGTAAAGGAGCGAAATAACACAAAGGACATACTGTAAATACCGTTTTGTTAATGAGTAATCATCAGTGGAAATTAAGAAAATCATAAAGCGTTTGTAACGCTAAACGATGGAATAATTTGGAGTGTTTCTGTTGTTTTGGTTAAAATTGCTGACAACACAAGGATCGCCTACATAAATTATACAGTCATAGAATAAAATATATAATGCATCCCCGTATATTAAAGTTGGAATGGCGGAGTGGTTTAGGCGGCAGCCTTTTGATCTAGAGGTCGGAGGTTCGAACCCCGGTGGAAACAACTGTTTTTTTTTTTTTTTTTTTTTTGGTTGTCGTCATTATACTTGAGCTTTTTAGTTTCGATGCTTAAATCCGTTAAGTTAAGACAATGAATGGCATACTACAAAAATATGTGAACAAGTCCCTGTTAATATAATGTATACAATACTGTTAAAATTAAAATATATTTAAACTGTAAGCCTTTATAATACAAATATTTGAAGTATATTGAACCTGTAAGATGTAAAAAAACAAAAACATATCTCGCTGTAAATCCTTACATTCGTAGATATGACAAAACAGTATCGGCATATACTAATAGTAATAATAATAAACAACACTCGCAAAAATACGTTACATTTCAATAAACTGGATGTTTCTACGCCTACAAGACTTTGAATAGCTGATAAAAAGAAACACGATGTCTACAAATAGTCATAAGTACTTACTAGTTGTTTTTTCTTCGTTGAAGAGGAAACTGAACATTTCAATCTTACTTTTCCTTTCTGGAGATCAACGGTTCAAGTTTAAACGAACAAGAATTGTACGCCAACCGAAAACGATTCTGTTCGACGAAAATAATTTCGAAGCTATTTCAAATAATATTTCTGAAGTCATAGAACGCACACTCATTTCAGTAAAATGCTCTTTAGTATTGCTTGATTGATACACATAAATAATTTTATGAAAATAAAGAGAAATTACTGCTTGCCATGAACGGTATCGGCCCTACATCGATCCGACATCGATCGTAACTTAAAATGACGACAACTCATATATGGATTTGTTTAACATATATCACATACACTAAATGTATATAATACATATTGTTACTAAAAATAGTAACAAATGGACGTCGATTACGTCGATGCAAACACTGAATATTAACGAAAGTTTGTAGTTAAATTGATTAAATATATAGGATCTATAGCCAATGCATCTTTGAGTTTGAGAAGAAGAATCACTGAACAAAATTGAACAGATCGGAAACTTTTACTTTACCTCAATTTCAATCCATTGCTCCCAACAATAAAAATCCAACAATAATGTAAGCACTCAAATTCCCTTTTCTTGTATCCATAAGCCTTAATGTTTAACAATCTTGATATTAACTGCATGTGAACCATTCTGACCAGAAACACGATTTACGAAATAGCAATGATTGGTCAGAACGTTTTATTTTATTCCGATTCTCAAAATATACTGTATTTTTATCCAACTGACACATTCATCATTCAGAATTCGTCCATGCACGATTTATTAAACTGATTGTAATGTATTTTACTAAAAATAAAAGCAAACACGACATAAGATTCGTTGTCACAACAAAACTGCGAGTCCAGCGAAAACTGGTTTGTTTCGTCACATTTTTTCTGTTTATAAATAACGTCATTTGTTACAATTGCGTCGCGTATTGCGTAATTAGTTGAATGTTAAATAAAAGTACGGAATGTTTGTTTGGTGTTTTTGTTAACATTTTGTGTAATAAAGAAAATAACATGATTCTTTTCTTGTGACAGGATAATATGTATTATAAACGATAATATACAGCAGAGCTGGGCCGGGCGTCTATAATCGGCCCTAGCCGTATAAAGCCGTATATTATTATAATTAATAATCAAAACGCTGACAGCGCAGAACGACTGTTGGCGACAAAAGAAACTAAAAGAATGTGAATTATGAATGCATTTATGCTAAAACGGAAACATTTGTTTTAATGAAGTTCAATTTCCAACCTTTAAACTTGATAATATGGTTTCTTATTCTATAGTATATGACATCATAATAAACATTTGTTTGTAAGATAATTATATCATGCAAACGGCATATTATGTACATGCCAGTAAACAAGACAATCTTCAACGAGTCATGCAGAATAACCTATTAAGCGTGGTAGTTAGGGGCATTGATTGTTAGTGATTCGTAGCCTACTGAGTCAATAGTAGGTCATACGCTGCGTGCTCTCGATTTTCCATACTACAGTTTAAAATGAATATATTCCAGTTATTTGTTGCAAATATTCAGGATAAGATCGGTAACAAGAAATAACACTTTCACAACGATTCAAAAATAACCGATGTAGCGCATTAATTCAGTGGTCTTATTCCGGGACACCCAGGTGAATATTTCTCTTACATTCAAGTAAATAGCGAAAATAGGGTGTCATAAATTTGACGTAATAAACTGACGCTTTAATAAAGTGTAATTGTAATAAATCACATGATATACACATTATCATACACATGACATTATCTTAAATAATTAAAAGGTAAGAAAATATTCGTTAAGTTTTGCTGTTTTTGAAGAAGGATCTTTTGAGGTCTCGATTTACCAACTCGTAGCCTGCAAAGAAAAGAAGTAGTTTTCCGCGATACCTGTTCTCAAAAGAGCGTTGGCTTCCGCCAACCATTCTAAAACGGGTAAGTTGAATCCGGTCTAAAATATTCTCTTTAGTAACTATACAATATGCAACAATTTGAGTTTATTCTGGTTTTGACTGTTTTGAAACAAAAATGTTAACTTGCTCAATGTATGGTTTTGAGTTTTGGGTTTTTATTTCAACATGTATTATTTAACTTAAGTTCATCGTGTATGTTCGAAGTTATGCAAATTTGCTTCGTCATCTTCCAGATAAATATATTGCAGATGTAACGGGTATTCAGAAATATTTTTATTCCAAATAAACATCGGAAAACTAGTGATTGCATTTATTACTGACAAAAATGTTGATGTTAAGACAGTATTAAAAAGACAGATACACCAGTGTCACGCACTAGAGCAGGGGTGATTAATCACTCCAGACTCCAGTATGCAACAGATGTTCTTTTGGACCAGATATGTATAGGGAGCACATTAATTAACACAAATACCTTTACATCTAAACTATTTATTTACAGAAACTGATATAGATCTACTTGATACACGCATGCAAATTAAGTATTCAACAGAATGTGATATATATTTTTCGAAAGTATCTTCATATGCAAACAATACAACAGCAAAAGTCTGTTTACCTATAACATCAGTTAATTGATTAAAACAACAATGCCTTCAATGTCCATTTACGTCATGATCCATGCAGCGTATATATATAACACAAAACCTTTAGTATTCGTTCTTGATGCACAAACGCTAATTTAAAGGAAGAATCTTTTATGTCATTCAAGTAACAAAATAACACTCCAAATACTTCGCGCACATACGCACACAGCTAACCAGACTTGTTATCACTCATATCGAAACCACACCGGCTCAGGGGTGGCCACACAGGCTCGGGATTGCCACACAGGCTCGGGATTGCCACACAGGTTCGGGGTTCGCCACAGGCTCGGGGTTGTCACACAGGCTCGGGGTTGCCACACAGACTCGGGATTGCCACACAAGATCGGGGTTCGCCACACAGGCTCGGGGTTGCCACACAGGCTAGGGCTGCCACACAGGCTTAGATATGCCACATAGGCTCTATTCTTGACAGGTCTCCCCCACTACAAGCCACCTATAAACAAATGAAGTCGATAAACCTATGCCCTTCATCATTCAGTTCAAGTTGCTACCCCAACACAACAACGCGACTGGACATTTATACACCCAATACATGAGCTTTACAAAATACACTTAACCTTAATTCCTCATACGTAAATGGCAGTACTATGACAATTAGTATGTGAACTGTACTTACATTGTACATTGCGGATCAAATATCTCACATCCCCATTTCCTCATACTCTCACACAAAACTAACACTCAGTCATCTCCAACTGATCTGGTCTCTACGACTGTAATTTCCAGACTGAATTGAAACAATGAATCTACCCCTCAGCCAAACAAAACAACATCAGAAACTAGTCTAAATATCAACACCTTGTCACATTCAGAGCTATGGTTAAAGCGTTTCCCTACCGTTATCAAAACATGGTCCTGGCATCAAAGTAAACTAACTAGGCTACACGTCAACATAAACACTAAACAGGAAGAGAGTCTCACAATTTGCTGGGAAACTTAGCAAAATTTAGCCGAATAATGGGAATGTAAAGTATTGTATTAAAGGGGTATGTAGAAATTTGTGACATACCTCCTCTCTCAAGATGAAAAATCCCATTTTTCATTCGTCTGCGTCCGCAAATTTCTTAACACAATAAAATCCAACTTACCTCCCTACTCCACAATGTGGTTACATACATTCTTATATACGATGACTAAAAGTACAAAAACTACAAAACTACATCTTAATATCAAACAGCTAACGTTCTACAATGTGGTAATACTTACAACAGTTTGCAAGCAAAACAAGTGAACTCAGGCAGAGTTCAAGCGATTCTACTTAGGTAATCGGCTCCAACATTTTCACTTCCCTTTATCGCGTCCACCCTGAATCTATAACTCTGGAGTGCCAGTGCCCACCTCATCAGTCTACCATTTGCCACCTTCGACCTTTCAAGATATACGAGGGGTGCATGATCTGTCTGTAGTACAAACTCTCTCCCATAGAGTTGCTGTTCACACTTCTGTACTCCCCAAACGACTGCCAAGCACTCCTTCTCTATCACACTGTAGTTCCTTTCCCTCGGTAACAGTTTACAAGTCGCGAAACTTACAGGAAACTTTGTCCCATCGTAGTCCTGGAATAGCGCCGCTCCTATCCCGTAATCTGATGCATCTGTTCTGAGATAAAACATCTTGTCTTCATCGGGCAAGCATAAGATAGGTTCACTAGTCACTGCATTCAAAAGTGCTTTAAATGCATTTTCCTCCACTTTTCCCCATACCACCTTATTTGGTTGGAACTTCTTCGTCAGCTCAGTCAGAGGGGCGGGTAGTGCTCCAAAGTTAGGAATGAACTTCCTATAGTAGCCAACCAAACCCCAAAATGATCTCACTTGGGTCTTAGTCTCTGGTCGACTGCTCCTCCTGATTGATTCAATTTTATCTTGACTTGGCTTCAGTTCGCCTTTTCCTACTTCATGCCCAAGGAATTCGACTCTTTCGTATCCGACCTTGCATTTCAATGGTTTGATGGTAAGTCCTGCTTGTCTAAGACGTTGCAGCAGTGTTCGCAGACATTTTACATGTTTTTCCCATGTGTCTGTGTATTCAATAATATCATCGACAAAGCTTTCAACGTTCTCAAGATCAATTAGTACTTTCCTCAGCATTTTGCTAAATGTTGCACCTGAATTTATAAGGCCAAATGGCATCTTCCGAAAAGCGTATAGACCGTTCATTGTCACAAATGCTGTGATCTTCTTGGATTCTTCACTCATTTTTACTTGCCAGTACCCTTTTGTCAAATCTAATTTCGTGAAATAATGTCCTTTACTCATTTTCACAAAAATTTCATCTGGGTTACCTATAGGTTCGGCATCAAATTCTGTAAGTTTGTTCACCTTTCTATAATCGACACAGAACCTGTTTGTTCCATCTTTCTTCTTGATAATCACGACGGGTGATGCATAAGGTGAGTTTGTGCGTTCAATAACTCCCATTTTTAACATCTCATCTCTTTCTTTCTTTATTTCTTCTCGCAACGCATGTGGAACTGGGTAAGGTCTGGAACGTATTGGTACCTCCGTGGAGAGTTTTATTTCGTGTTGACTAACATCTGTTTCTCCAGGAACATCTGTCAGTACATCTTTGTACTCTTCCAATACTCTGGCAATTTCTTCCTTCTGTTTTTCCGTTAGAGCAGAGTTGATGTCAACATTTGCAATGGTCTCCAGTGCTTGAAGTGTAGGAAGATCGATCTTAGCACTTCGCTTCAGATCGATTCTATCTTCCTAATCGAGTTCCTCAACGATCGATGCACATGTCATTTCCGTCGTAGCATCGTTGCTGTTTCTCTCATGTATCTCTTGAGTAGGTTTGCATGGTATGTTTTGCATTTACCATTCACCTCCACAATGTAATCGTAATTGTTCAGTTTCTCTTTGATGGTGTAATTACCCTTAAATTGCATCAATAGAACAAGTACCTTGCGCCCTGTATGCAAAGCTTTCCCCTTCCTCCCTGCGTCTGCGTACCGTTTATACCTCTGTTGATTCACTTTCCGTGCTTTGTGTGCCAGCTTGATTGTTTCGTCAAGTTTGTTCCGTAGATCCAGAACATATTGATATGTCGTCTTCTTCTCCTCAACGTGACTCTCTTTAGTCCATAACTCTTTCAAAATTGTCATGGGGCCGCGTACCGATCGTCCATACAGCAACTCGAAAGGTGAGAATCTCAGACTCTCTTGTGGAGCTTCTCTATATGCAAAAAGCAGAGGGGCTATATATCTATCCCAGTCTTTGGGCTGTTCCGCACACATCTTCTTCAAAATGGTTTTGAGAGTCCCATTTAAACGTTCTACTAACCCATTGCATGCAGGATTGTATGGAGTTGTCATGATTTGTTTCACTGAGATTAATCTTGTTATCTCTTTCATCAGGTCACTGGTGAATTGTGTGCCTCTGTCAGAAAGTATTTCTTCGGGAAACCCAACTCTACTAAAACATTCCATCAAGGCTTCAGGCCACTGTCTCCGTATCAATTCGTTTCAGTGGTACCTGCTTCTGGATACCGTGTCGCATAATCCACAATTGTAAGAATGTATCTCTTGCCACTTGATGTCGCTGGCTCAATGGGTCCCACTAGGTCAATCGCTACTCTTTTGAAGGGTGTCTCTATGATTGGCATTGTCCCAATCGGTATCTTGCTAACTTTCCCCTTGGGGTATGTCTTTTGGCATAGATCGCAAGACCTGCAGTACCTTGATATGTCTCCCTGTATCCCTGGCCAGAAGAATTGTGACATGATCTTTGCCGTAGTTTTTCGTACACCTAAATGGCCTGCCATCAATGCATCATTTGCGATTCGCATAACATGTTCTCGATACGCCTTTGGTACAACCAGCTGGTCAAAGTTCTTTCCGTTGTCGATCTTTGGTGACCTGAAGTGACGGTATATTAGACCTGCCCTTTCTTCATACCAGTGCTCTCCACCGTTCTTTGGTCTTTTCTTGTCCGCAGTGGTCACCATTTTGCGTGCGGCTGCAAGTGTCTTGTCGCTTTTCTGTCCCTCTTTGAGGTCACTAACGGTCACGTCGCCTATTTCCGGATGGGTTTTTAATGTCTTTGGCTTCACCTTTTCAGCCGCCTTCTGTGCTCTTGTCTGCACAACACTTCCAAGTTCTACGGTTGCTTCCTTGTCGTTCTTATCCACGTGGCTTATGTTTCCGATTTTCAGGTCATAGACAGGCTTTTTCATGCAAAGTGCTTCAACTCGGCCTGTAAAATACGGAGTCTCAACATCAATGGTAGCAACAGGAACATTACGTACTGTACCGTCTATCACTACGCAACTCCCCCTTTCGCCCGTGTATTTGGAATCTTCTACAAACTCAGCCCTGACTACGACAGTACTACAACCGGTGTCTCGCAAAACCAAAACCTTTTGACTTCCAATGAATCCTTCGCATACCGGCATCTCTCTGAAGGAGTCTTTATTTTTTGTCGAGCTACACGCAGCACTCATTATAGGAAGTCTATGGCTGCATCGAAGTGTAACGTCGTATTCACTTCGACAGCATCTGTCCATTCTTCCAATACACGCACCAGCTATATCCTTGTGGGTCTTTGCGTCTGCGGTTGCTCGTGTATTACCCCTACGACCGTATCCTCCACGCTGAAAACCACCTGTACCGCCTCTACTGAATGTTTTTACTCTGCCCCTGAAATTTTGGTAATTATTACTTATCAGGGCTGCAGCTCTGTTACGCTCCAGACAGTTTCTTGCCAAATGTGGACCCTTACACACATAACATGCCCTTACCTTTTCTGTTGAATTCATTTCATGGCGATTTTCAGAAGGCGCATTATGGGCCTCATTGTATTTATCGGCTAACTCGACCATTTCCTTAATCCCCTTTGGATCACTCTCATTGAGATAAGTAGACAATGGTTTACTTACCTGTTGCAGCACTTGCTCTCTCAACATCAAGTCTTTCATCCCTTCATACGTCTGCTCCGTCTCGCTTAAGTCAACCCACCTTTCAATATAATTATTTAACCTCACAGCAAATTGTGAAACTGTCTCACCACTAAGTAATCTCTCTGTACGGAATTTTGATCTGAAACCTTCTCCAGTTAACCGAAAAGGTTTCAACAGTGCTACCTTAAGCTTGTCGTAATCTAGAGCATCATCTGGGGGCATTCTACTATACACGGCTAAGGCATTGCCCTTCAGATGTGCACTTAACGTTGTTGCCCACATGCCCCTGTCCCATTTAGCTGAAGTTGCAAAACGTTTAAAACGTTGCAAAAAAGAATCCATGTCATCATGAATCTCATCCAAATTTGGCAATTTGGGCAATTTTGCGGCAACACGTCCATTCTCACCACTCCTGTCATTACTCTCATTCACCGCTTCACCACACTTAACTCTCTCTAACTCAATCTCCTTGTCTAACAATTTTGTTTTGTTCTCCTCTTCCCTCAATCTCAATTGAATTTCATCTTTCGCAATTTCTCTTTTACGCAACCGCTCCTCACGCGCATGCTCGCGATCTTGTCGCTCAAAATATGTCTGCTTCTCTCTCTCGACATACTGTCTCAATTCATCTCCGCTTAAACCTAACAATTTAGCTGATTTAACAAAAGGTTCAATATCCATGATTTGGGATCAATACTTATACAAAACTGATAAAAATACAATGCAGACAGAAATAGATACACAACACTGTTAACCTGAACACAAATTAATTACAAACAAAATAAAAACAAACTTCCTAAGACAATCAGTTTCAAATTTGAACAATGCAATTGGCTGCAGATAACTCGGCTTAAGATAATTCAATGTATAGTAAGATTTCTCTCCCTTGAATAGTAGAACAACTATGTGCTATTTAAACTCTGTAAACTGATCTCTCACCGACCACACGCAGTGGTCTGCAGAACTAGGTACCTGTGTTAATCTGAGGTTTAAGAGTGTTAACTTGATAATGATTCCTTCGTTATCTGGTCCTGCCGGGATCGCCAATAAATGTTACGCACTAGAGCAGGGGTGATTAATCACTCCAGACTCCAGTATGCAACAGATGTTCTTTTGGACCAGATATGTATAGGGAGCACATTAATGAACACAAATACCTTTACATCTAAACTATTTATTTACAGAAACTGATATAGATCTACTTGATACACGCATGCAAATTAAGTATTCAACAGAATGTGATATATATTTTTCGAAAGTATCTTCATATGCAAACAATACAACAGCAAAAGTCTGTTTACCTATAACATCAGTTAATTGATTAAAACAACAATGCCTTCAATGTCCATTTACGTCATGATCCATGCAGCGTATATATATAACATAAAACCTTTAGTATTCGTTCTTGACGCACACACGCTAATTTAAAGGAAGAATCTTTTATGTCATTCAAGTAACAAAATAACACTCCAAATACTTCGCGCACATACGCACACAGCTAACCAGACTTGTTATCACTCATATCGAAACCACACCGGCTCAGGGGTGGCCACACAGGCTCTGTTGCCACACAGGCTCGGGATTGCCACACAGGCTCGGGGTTCGCCACACAGGCTCGGGGTTGCCACACAGGCTCGGGATTGCCACACATGCTCGGGGTTCGCCACACAGGCTCGGGGTTGCCACACAGGCTAGGGTTGCCACACAGGCTTAGATATGCCACATAGGCTCTATTCTTGACAGGTCTCCCCCACTGCAAGCCACCTATAAACAAATGAAGTCGATAAACCTATGCCCTACATCATTCAGTTCAAGTTGCTACCCCAACACAACAACGCGACTGGACATTTATACACCCAGTACATGAGCTTTACAAAATACACTTAACCGTAATTCCTCATACGTAAATGGCAGTACTATGACAATTTTTTTTTTAGTATGTGAACTTTACTTACATTGTACATTGCGGATCAAATATCTCACATCCCCATTTCCTCATATTCTCACACAAAACTAACACTCAGTCATCTCCAACTGATCTGGTCTCTACGACTGTTATTTCCAGACTGAATTGAAACAATGAATCTACCCCTCAGCCAAACAAAACAACATCAGAAACTAGTCTAAATATCAACACCTTGTCACATTCAGAGCTATGGTTAAAGCGCTTCCCTACCGTTATCAAAACATGGTCCTGGCATCAAAGTAAACTAACTAGGCTACACGTCAACAAAACACTAAACAGGAACAGTGTCTCAAAATTTGCTGGGAAACTTAGCAAAATTTAGCCGAATAACGGGAATGTAAAGTATTGTATTAAAGGGGTGTGTAGAAATTTGTGACAACCAGAATGCTGAATCACGTCTGTCAATAACTGGATCGTACAAAACAATAAATCACGTATGTGAGAGTCATTCTGATTTTGTGCAATGCATTCGTAATAGTTTTCATGCCAAGTTACACCCAGTTTAACACACTTAAAAGAGATCTTTATTTTATAACGAACTGTAATTGGATATATGATAGAAATATAAACAGTATGAAACCCTAGCTGTATCAGCATGAGTGTAGCTCGTATAAGCCACATACGGTCATTTATTTAAACCAAGGGACCATTTCCCAATACAATACAGAACAATACGGAAAACACGTTACAAACACGAAACACAAATACAACTAAAACTGGGGCTTACGCCTTCAAACGGTTGATGCAAAGCATTGGGCGTTTAAATCAGTTTACAGGCCCCCGAACCTCTTACTTGGCACAGAGTAATTCACAATACATCTAAATATAAATAAAGATTAACATCTAAGCATCGCAATTTAAAACGAATAGTGATTAAAGAGAATACTTCGTTCAATTAAATTACAGTTCATTTACTGGTTGGAAGTTAATCAGAGCAACGGAATAGCATTTTTCTGAGGAACGATGAAATGAAATAAAACCAAGTATCAATTACATCTCTTTCTGTTAAAACGATTTCAAGACATAGCATCGTATAGTTCAATTTGCAATGATAAAGTTATTCTTGGACTTACTTTGAGAGAGTGTTTATTTCACCGATGTCTTTTTTCAATGATTTTAGAATATTAACGCATATCGATGGCTTAAAGCTAGAACCACGTATCTCTATTTCACCAAATTTTTCAGGAGAGCAGAAAAACGTGTTAATTTTACAACTATTTGGATAATCAAAAACATTTTTTTCCTGTTTATAGTAGACCTGAAGCTGTTATTTTTTATGAACGTTTGCTTGACCATCTCTTTACCATATATGGGCAAATTGATAGTTTTGTTTTGGCATAAGTATTTTATATAAATGTATAACTTTCACACGGGCCAAACTAGTGTATATTGAAATACATTGTTTTGGCTTAATACTATATAAGAATAGACCAAGGCTTTTGGAATGCCAAAACCATGTATCTGGATATACCACTCTATGGCTGATATTACCATAGTAGTTTGTAGGTTAAACTGATGTGCCAATACCAAGTATATAACCATGCTTGGTTTTGGTTTTTAGCAAAAACTATTATTTGAAAGGAAAATGTATGCCAGTATCATACACATAATGATAACATATTTTGGCACCAACGAAACACATAACGAATCAATGATTTAGTATAATGCCAAAATAAAGCATATGTGCATAGGTTATTATGGCATGCATAAACCTTAACCAAACTTAAGTTAATTTGGGTTTCAAACAAAGTATTATGGGATAGATTGTTCTTTCACTAAAGTATGGTGACCAACGGATGTATTCATTTGGAAATAACCGCGTATCTGCAATGTGAAATTTTGTTATCCGTGTATGTAACACGCCTTTTATCACATAAAATGGGGTTGTTAGCTCTTAATAAATCAGATTTTGTTACATTACGCTGCTTTGAGGCATTTATTATGTAAAAAAATAACGTTGCAATTCTACATAATTATAATGTAATGTAATATCGACATAAAAATTATTTCACTATGTTCATAACGAGTCATGAATAATATTCATAAGCAGTTTATTCAGTTGCAGATATAAGATAGTTGATATCATTGGCATTTAAATATGTTAGATTACATCATTAGATATAATATATATTTTATTATGGAGTATTACAATAAAACTATTGTAATAAACATTGAATGTTATTTACATCAATAAAACGCCATTCGTTAAGACGTTTCATCAGGTTTGAAATTAACCCGCACTGAAAGCTATTTTGCCTTGTCAAACGAAAATAATGCAAAACAAAGTAAGTGACCATAATCTTTACGACCATAAATCTAGAAGCATACCGCCAATACATAACTGGTAACGTGACTGACAAAATATTTGGAATAATTACCAAAAATGGCTCTATAAACAACATCGTAACAATACATAATAAGAAGATACCAAATAACAAATTATATTCAAAGTTTAAACATTGGGTTTTTGATGTGAAATATCTGGTGACATTAAGATTATAAATTATTTACAGCGTTGTTAATATTGCCAATTGGTGTATTTCCCATCTGGGGTTTATCATTATCGTCTGGCTGTTAACATCTAGCATGCGTGTCTAACAGTTGCATACTATGTTAATAAGCCTCACTCAATGTTTGTGTCATAGTCACTTTCTTCACAATCTGGTTCTGGTAGGTTTTCTGATACGCTTTGACTTGCTGGGAGACTTTTGTAAAACTCGTGGAATTCACTCGGAATGATTCCATTTTTACACAGTGCTAATAAGTCTTTCTTTTTAGCACTTGATATGGGCAGTTGACTCTTGTATAGTTGCTGTGGTTGGTCATTTGATGATCGTTTGTTCATTTTAACTCGGTCAAATTCGCTTTGATCCATATCATACTTGAATAGTACGTTTTCTGGCTCACTTTTTAGGAATCTCATCCATTTCATGCTTGTCCACATAACCTTTTCACCACTTTCGCTCTTTGATTTTGTGCATTTTGTTTTCCATCCCTTGAAGTCTAAAAAATCAGAATACTTCAGGGGCACTACATTGTATGGGTTTTTCCGTCTAGCCATTGTGATGACTGTTTCCCATTGGGTTGGCACATGTATTTTTGTTTTTGATTTTGCAAATTCGATAGCTGCATGCATTGAATCGCATTCCATATGAGTGTGACCACTTTCGAGAAATTTGTGATCGATTGTAACTAAATTTGAATTGACGGTAACAGCATTAAGAAGACACGAGGCTACAATTTGATTACGGTTTTGACCAGTGCATGAATCCGAATATAGAATAACATGCTCCACAACACTTGGCAAACTGGCTAGATATTTATGTAAGCATGTCGCAATCTCATTAGATCCACGTTTTCCACCAACTTCTGACCACAAATAACAGTTGCCTTTTTTGTCACTTGCACTGTACAATGTTAGGTTGTAACAACAGAGCTTTCTCATGTAATACATAACACTAACAAGCGAGCAAGGTGTGTACAAAACAGACTGTAAGTCAAAGGTACTGCACACAAGCTTTTCATTATGTTTTGCTTTTTCATTGTCAGAGTATTTTTCTTCTCTTGCATGCATTTTTCTTTTTTGATGATTTTCATATTCTTTTTTCATCTCTTCAGTTAGTTTATTTTCAGCCTTTGAGAGTTCATATTTGTGGCATACGGTACATTGATCTTTTTTCGGTGTATGAAATGAAAGATTGTATTCTTCATTAAAAGTCCGCCTGTATATTCCTTCTTTTACTCCCGCTGTATTTACAGAATTACACTGCTTTTCATATTCTTCATACATTTTAGTTATGTTTAAATCAGGAGCTAAGTATTTTCTTTGTGAATCCTTTCTAATGTAATGCGGATCAACTGTTGGAAAGGATTCTATGTGCTTGCGAACACAATTCAATTTCTCGATGCTTGTTTTATTGTGTGGTGTGTGTCTTCCTCTCTCATCTCTGCCTTGAAAATGACCAGTTGTTTTTTTAGACAATGCCTGCTCTACTTTTGATTCACCAATATTCAAGGTCTTCAGAAAAAATCTTTTACACACTCGAACAACATTGTTTTCTACTTCGAAAGTGTAATTTCTAGCTACTTGCTTTTTCTTTGCCACTCTGTTTCCTAACTCGTCCATGTAGGTTTTCGTGGGCAATTCTTGTACTCTCGCACACAAAAAGTCTTTCTGTCTTTCGTAGGAACCCAGTGCGTAGTAGATATTTTTTAGTTCACACCTTTGAAGATCAGTTAACTTGCTATTACATTTATATTTACATTTTGAACAGTCACAAGGCAATACTTCTTTACATTTAATTACTTTCCCAGATAGAGCAGTATATTCTTCACCACATAATTTACGTTTCTTCCTTATATTTTTCTTCCAGTTTTCAGGTGTTGCTTTTCTTTTTCTGACAAGAAGTTTTTTCTTTGGAGAGATGTATTGTGCTTTCTTTCTAGGGGAAACTTGGTTCACTGTTTTCTGTCTTGTCAAAGTGGCATTTGGTGATTCCATCTGAATGGGAGTAGCTATATATGACTCAGTTTCTTGGTTTGTAGTTTCAATAGGCATACAAGCATCATAATGCTCCAATATGTTTGGAATTGAAATATATGCTAACATTACATCTTGTCCAGTACATGAATCTGTCATTGTAGGAAGTATTTGTATAAGCGGTTGTTCTGGCTTGCTAGTAAATATCGTTACTCTTCTTTTAATATAGTTAGCAAGTGCAAGCGGCAAAAAATCAGCAACTTTGCTTGACCAGTGACCATGTGATTTTAAGTGTTCTATTTCATCAAGATATTCTATTAGAAACTGCTCTTCGTCTTCTGGATTGTATTTTGTTAGGAGAAAACCCATGTATTCTTCGACATTTTCTTCAAGATGTTTGCACAACGATTGTCTAAGGCTTTGTTGGTCTTCTGTTAATTGTCCTGAGAGACAAGCTGATTGAAAAAAGCAATTTCCATGTGGAGGCACAGGATGACGTTGCAAATTGTGGTTGTGCAAAAGCTGGTCAAGACGTCCTTCGTTTGCCTCTTTCAATGTGTTTTTATGAAAAAATTCTATACTACTTTTGATTTTCAGTATTTCCACATCATTTGAAATATCATCCTTCTTCAGGGCTTTGCGTTGTTTTCTTGTGGTATGACACTTTTTCCGTTTAGTTAGTTTTCGTTTCTCTGTTTCCCATTCATTCTTAAAGTTTTGCTCAATCACAAATTCTTTCCTTGCATTATCTGACAGATTAGAAAAGTATTCTGAATCTGTTGAGTTTAATTCATTTGCATTAGGTAAATATGTAGTGTCATCGTCATTGTCACTTCCTTTTTTCATGTGCAGTCGTTGTGCGTAAATACTCAATGGCATTTCGTCATCTGAACTTGTGGAAATGTACTTCAATTTCTTTCTAGTAGGATTTTTCTTTCGTTTGCTCTTTTTTCCAACTGACGTTTGCAATTTGCTTTGTTGTTCATGTTTAGTGCAGTTTTGCACTGTATCTAGCACACCATCATGTTGTTTGTTGTCCACCTCTCTTGTGTCACTATTTGATAGGTATTGTTCTTGTGATGCATCATTCGTTTTAGTATGAGACTCTATATCGTTTGATTGGACACTCGCATCTGGGACAGTGGGAATATCATCATGTTTTGTGCAGTTTTGCACTGTATCTAGAACACCATCCTGTTGTTTGTTGTCCACCTCTCTTGTGTCACTATTTGACAGGTATTGTTCTTGTGATGCATCATTCGTTTTAGTATGAGACTCTATATCGTTTGATTGGACACTCGCATCTGGGACAGTGGGAATATCATCATGTTTTGTGCAGTTCTGCACTGGATCTAGAACACAATCATGTTGTTTGTTGTCCACCTCTCTTGTGTCACTGTTTGACCGGTATTGTTCTTGTGATGCATCGATTGTATTTGTATGAGTCTCTGTATCGTTTGATTGGACACTCGCATCTGGGACTGTAGAAATATGATTCCAAATCTGCTCTCGTTCAACCCACTGGTTTTCAATATCTGCAACATGCTCGGTATAACCACATTCCCTGGTTGCACTACTGACATGTCCATTATGATTGTCTGTTATGCGTCTTTCATGTTCAGTGGAACGTTCCAACTCCTGCGTCAACTTTAACAGATCATCATCTGAATCTGCTAACATCTGAAAAAATGCATGGTAATGTTTTGTAAGTTGTATGTTCATGTTGTGCAGTCAGCGGTTAATAATAATAAAAAAATATTACAAATATTCAATAAAAATGCACAAGTATTTGGTAGATAATTTATCAGCACTGTAAGTTGTGATGTTATTGAATAAATCAACTTATTATAATTATTTGCATAATGGGCTTAAAAACGATGTGCATTCTTTGTTTTCCCAGAATACCAAATAAAATAACAAATATTAGTGAGAGAATATAATCACATACCTTTTTGTTGATAAAAATAACAGAAACGATCCAAAAACACTATGTTAACCCATTCCTCTACATTTTTCAAATGCTCTGTAGAAGTGTGAAAATAACCGTACAATCTCTCATTAAATTTTTTAATCAGCTGGCACATTGAAATAAGATACCTGGATATCAACTCTAATTAACTCTCTCACACTGGCTTTTGTTTACTGACAAAACCAATTAGCCACACATGCAATGGTTTAGCAGTAACGAAAGTTTAAAATAGTTGGGTATGTTTGTGTGCCAAATCAGTTCAACAGCAGATGCAATGTTTTGGACTTTGTTAATATCTTCCAAAGGGCATTACATAAAATAGTATCGTCATATACGTGGTTTTGGCACCAAAATATTAATTATTTTTTTTATTTTTTACATTAAACCAAAACAAAGTATCCCAAGATACATGCTTCTGGTTAAATAAAATAGACTGTGTTTCAATTGTTTTGTTTAAACCAAAATCAGGTAAAGTTAAATAAGTTGTTCTGGACATTCAATATCAATGAGATTTAAATTGATTTTGTGTATACCTGCAGATACCGTGTTATGGCAGCAGAAAATTTGATTAAAAACAGATACTAGGTTTGATCTCTAATCAACATCTCAATAACTAATTAAGATATAGCTCTCAAATTTTGACACAATGTGTAATACTCATAATTGATTATAGTGAACAAAAAAACTCATTTTGGTGAAAATGGTCAGATACGTGGTTTTGGCTTTAAGCCATCGATATATTGAAAAACAAAGAAATGTATTGTACAAAACATGTGTCATTATGTACAATGTTTGCTCTTCGTACTTCTGTTGTTTCATATTTTGTAAATTTCGTTAAACGTATGCATTAAGTACGAATATCTTTGACGATGTACATTTGTCGTTTACATTCTCATTTACTGAAAAAGACAACACTGAAAATGTAATATTACGTGCGTTTTTTATATTTATTTAAATGTATTTATTGACATTTACGTCTGCACAAATAAATCTGCACAGTGAAGTTAATTGAATTAATAGTTGGCTCAGTTATAAATTGTACTCATCGATTCACACAATTTCCAGTAGTTTGAAAACATGTGCAATTACCAGGTAGTCATTTCTATGGAATCATGTTTCCGCCAGTTAAATTTCGTTCTGTGCTTTCACGATGCGACATTTTAACTTTTACATTCTGCAGTTTTCCTACTGAGAAATTTCATAGGCACGCGAAATGTGGATGACATTCGTACACAGCGAAAATTACCGCTCAAATCTCGCAATGTCGCGGTCTGGTACACAGCGATTATTATCACCCAAATTTCGCGTCGCCGCATCTTCGCCCCCGGACAATATGCACAATAAATATACAGATTGTCGCAGCTATATTCATTTTAAACCAGGCACTATATAACATTTATTTTCTTATCGTAAAATGCAGCCATTATTTTACAAATTACAGCTTACGCCGTCAAGTGTCTGACAAACTTCACAAATTACAACAAAGTGTTCTCTTGTTGCAATTAAACATATCTCACAATATGATTTATCACCCAGCTCGTCGAACCTATCGCTTACAACCCAAAACGGTCATCGAAATTATTTATTCAGCTCGTAAATATTTTATATATATGATAATAAATCTGTGTTAGTATATAGGCGTTAAAAGGATTTGTTATATTGGCATATCACTTCAATTCGTCGACTAGACTAAAGACTGAAGACTGTCATGAAATGTTTGCCAAGGTTTTTTCCGCATCTTTTTTGTTCAAATTTCAAATATATTGAACTATATAACGATTAACTACATTCATTAGATTCGAAATCGACTTAACTATTAAAGCGATAAAATTACCAAAAGATAATTATATGTTTTTTTAGAGAATCTTAGAAAACCAGTATTTTAGCGATTTTCCAGATTTGAGTTCGAATCCTACTGACACAGGGTAATTTTTTTTTTCCGATTCCGTCAATATATTGTTGCAAGTTGAAACATAAATTCGATAAAAAAAAGGAACAAATCTTGTTTTAATATGTGTCTTTATAAATTCGAAATACCGTCAGTATGCGCCGTTAACGTACTTAAGTTTTAGTGAGAAAAATATTATGTCATATTTCAAACAAAGGAACGCATCCAATGTGCAACTGGTAATATTCCTAATATGCCACATATCTCCCTTTCATCTTCGAACGTTTACGTCATATTTAAGCTGTGTTATGTTGCTAAATGCTTGCTTGCAAATTCTGGTCGTCTTCAGTGTTAACTTGTTAACGTGTTTGATTCACATTAACTTAAATAGTTCACACATTACGTTGTTTTTGGTCATCGTGAGTTAAACTTCATAAAAGTACACCAATTTCAACAACCAAACTGTATATGTCAACGTATGTTTTAGCGTTGTCAACTGGAACTGTAACATCGTCATCAACAAGCATGCTGAAACACCCATCAGGCATGATGTAATTTTTACTTAAATGCCCCGTCCTTTAATATGTAATGGTGGTTCATTGCCTCAATAAACTTTGATGATGGAATAAAAATTCTTAGAATCTGCATAAAGAACCGTTTTGCTTTTTTTCATTTTTGCATTTACTGACCCAGCACAACTATGATGACGTCAGAAGTTCAAAAATAATTACAAAAAATAACTGAATGTTACAGTTTTTAATCGAATCTCTCTAGCAAGATCCTGACACTATTGACTTTTTGCAACCAGTTAAGTAAAAAAACATACAATACATCTATATAATTTTAACGCACATAAAATAAACGGAAATGTCTTCCACTTGAAATTGCAGCTTTATAAATGAATATATAAATATGTTCATTGAAAAATGTTCAGTTCGTACAAGTGTATTTTAGGTAATCATATTGTCACTAACGTGTATTTGGGCCGATGACATTTTTTTTAACTACATGTACCAGCACGCGACCAGGCACAACTTGTTCATGTACGAAGGATCAATGCTTTAAGTTGCCTATATAAAATATGATGCATAGTTTGATCATCCAGCACATATTTTTTTACTTACTACCATATAGCAATGACTTGAGTGTTATGTGTCCATAAACAATATGTCAATAGTTTTGCTGACATAAGGATTTCAAAGGGTTTAATGCATGCTGCAATTGGTTGGTTCTCAAATCAGGAAGTGGTCTATATAGTCTATATAAAGATAACACAAATAGCTGGTGGTAGGAAGTGCCTATGGAAATGGAGCAATCATGACATACGTTATGCTGTCGATTTTACTGTGCGCGTCTTGGGCGTTGGGTTTGCAAACAGGTGATACATTGTACGGTATTTATGGAATTATATATTTGTTTCGAACGTTTCTAATAGTTACAAAAAGCACAATAAAACTATCATAAGGATCAAATATTAAATAAACAATGTAACCGTAAATATAACAAAATTATACAAAAATACAGATAAATAATAAATAATAAATAATAATAATAATAATAATAAAATATTTTTAAAAAAAATAAGAAGAAGAAGACGAAATCAATATACCAGTAAAGTGTTCTTATATTATACTCATTGTAGTATATTTTTAAAATAAAAATGCATTAAAAGCCTATAAAATATATGCAAATTTATACAAATTGCAATGTCGATAAGATATTATCTCACATATAACACTTATTTTTGAAATATCAAAATAAATAATTATTTATTTAAAAAAATTTAAAATAGCGCATTAATGAAACAACATCATAAAATTAGTATTTGTTCATAATAAGGATATTTCTTTCGTTCATCATATTAAACTATATAATCACCATTAATATCATGTATAACATACCATTACTCAATTGCTGTCATTGCAGTATGGTTCACAAAGTTTAATAAGTCACACATTAAACTTCCCACAATGTTCGCTTATATATTTACGTGTGTACTTAGCTGGGTATGAATGAGCGTGTGTGCAATGCGAGTGTGACTGGTGGCTAAACGCGCTATTCTGGACTCTTAGAGGTGGAGCACAATGGATAATGAGGAACAGCGTGCGATGACGAGTTCACAGTCAACAGTGCCAAAATCGTGTGCAGGATGCTTGGGTTCAACGACACTGAGTTATTCATGAAATTAATAATTAATTGTATATTCAAGTGTCAGCCACCAATATCCGCCTTGCTGGTGGCAAGGCGCCCTACTCAGGCCGCCTAGAGGTGGAGCACAATGGAGAATGGGGAACAGTGTGTGATGACGAGTTCACAGTCAACAGTGCCAAGGTCGTCTGCAGGATGCTTGGGTTCACAGACATCGCGTAAGATTTCTATTTACCATTTTTTACATGCACTGGTTATTTAACATTGGGAAGATACAAACAGTCGTTGCGTTATATCCGTGAGTGAAATTTTGTAGAGAAATGACATCATTTTTACAGACATGCTGAAGTAGTTCCGCCAAATATATACGGTCCGGGTTCAGGAAAGGTCGTGCTGGACAGTTTAAATTGCCATGGTAACGAATCGGATATAGATGACTGCAGACATGAACCTTGGGGTCAGTCGGACTGTTCTTCATCTGAGGACGTCGGAGTTAATTGTCGTAAGTATTTTTAGATATTGTATTCATTTATAATTTATAATCCAATAAATTTGTTTCGCAGATTATTATATAATATCAACTTTTATCGGTGTTACTTCATAGAATATTAAGCTAACCAAAACTTAGATAAAATACCGCTATAATATTTTAAAACTTTTCTGAAAGGATAAGGAAACGCATACTTTGTAAGTAACATGAAATGTACTGAAGTAGTAAGTCAGCTACATTCACGAAGTTTTCTTAAGTGAAGAACAAAAATCCATAGATAAATCAATCAAAAGTTTTATGAAATGAATTGTGCTCTTAAATCAATCTAGAAGTTCAAAAAAGACCACTGCCGACAAAGTCCATGTTTAGGTCAATACCGGATGTGCCCACCCCAGGCAGCAAGTCCAGTTTAGCACGAGGGAATGGATTTTCTTACCTAAGTGGTATTATTCAACAACCATTAATTCGCTAGCCACAAACAATACACTATCGTATCGATTTTATTTTCAAAGTCTGAAACAAAATTATTATGAGTCTCATGCCATAAAACTCTACAAAATCACAAATATATTGCGTTTCTGTATCCTTTCAGTATATTTAATCTGAATGATAGAAACAAACATGTACCCGACTCCATGTATTCATGTGCAATGATAATGGTTATTATTATAATGGTATATGTTTTTAGACACACACGTGCGCTTAACTACCGGTTCTACCTCACACGATGGCCAGGTGGAGGTGAACATTTCTGGCAACTGGGAACCTCTCTGTATAGACAACTTCACAATATCAGAGGCCAAGGTCGTCTGTGGAATGATGGGATTTAGTTCAAAGTAATTATCGCGTTAACTGCATGTTCTTTTTACCTTTTTATATACTATGAACGTTTATAATTATTATTATTATGTTCCAGCATGTTTTTCATAGATTAATGTTTGTATATTTTAGCATATAACCTATAGCCAATTAAATGGTTAGATTACACTCATGAAGTGTTTTAAACGACGCTATTTCTGCTTTTGATTGGTAATGTAGTACGCATTGCAATATATGAGTATGTACCCACCACACATTCCAATGATGTACATTCGCATGACCATTCAACATGTCGGTTAGATTGTAAGTATGTGAGAATATGAAAAATCGTACTGGCTAAAAGGGGGCTTGCTTGCTGCGCTTCTTTTGCCCCTTGTTAAGAACATAAGACAAAAACTGTGTTACTCTTGTAACAAGGCTTGTCAGAGGATGTGACGAATGCCCCCGAAGCACAGGCTTGTCAGATGAAAGCAACACAATGTCAGTAACATATTGTCAAAAATGATGCTTCCTACAAAAAGAGTTATGGTCCTTGTACTCTGCACTTCCTCTCAACATCCTCTATCACTATATGTGTTTTTATTTAAATCACTTTAATACTAATGGATTTAAGCACTACACAAGAAAATTAACTGAATGGCAATAACTCCATAAATATTGAATAAAGAATTTATGGTCATTGTACTCTGCCCTTTCTCTCAATGTCTTGTTTCAATATATGTGGTGTTATTTTAAATTCATTCAATACTAAGGTAGTAATTATCTGCACAAAAGAAAACAAAGAACACAAACTCGGTAAATAATACAAATGAGTTATGGATCTTGTGATCTGCCTTTACTCTCATTGTCCTTTATCATTGTGTGATTTTTTTATTTGAATCTCTGCATTACTGATGGAGTTGTGCTCCGCATAATACAATAATATATGGGGCAAAAACTCTGTAGATATTGGAGAAAGAGTTCAGGTCCTTGTACACTGCACTTCCTCTCATTGTCCTCTATTATTATATGAAGTTTCATTTGAATCCCTTCAATACTAATGGAGTTATGCTCCGCACAAGTAAATTAAACAAAGGGCAATAACTCCGTTAATATTGAAGAAAGAGTTGTGGTCCTTATGCTGTGCATTTTCTCTCATTGTCTTCTATCATTGTATGAAGTTTTATTTGAATCTCTGCATAACTAATAAATTTGTTCTGCACAAGAAAATAAAACAAAAGGCAATAACTCCGTAAATACGGAAGAAAGAGTTATGGTCCTTAAGCTCTGCACTTCCTCTCGTTGTGCGATTACTATATGCCACCGAATTTCCATTGTAAAGCACTCAACGCAATATAATTAACTAATCAATAATACACGCTTTATTGTAAATTGCAACGTATTCACTAAATAGTATTTTTATTCCATTTAATATATATATCGTTTTATTCAATACCAATCTACAGTGGAGCAGAGCTGAAGACGTCAGACATAATACGACATGATCTCTCACCAATCATTTACGCATGTAAAGGAGAGGAAACTGACGTATCGATGTGTAAGAAGATGAACGTTACCTGCTCAGAGCCCTATGCTGCATTTGTAAATTGCCGTAAGTTTTAATTTTTTATATGTGCTTTGTTTAAGAAATAATTGACGGGTAAGTGTTGGTTATTGCGGTAATAACCAACGGTTTGGAGTTCCGATGCGTGGGAAATAAACCACGAGGGCGATAGCAAGACTGGTTTGATAACGAGCATCGGAACCACAAACCGCTAGCCCGTCAATTATTTCGATTCTAACACGATCGTATGTATAATTCGTCAGTATTTTTCAGAATATGAACGAGAACTATATTTATCTATACTCCACCGATTTTCTGCAAAGTACATTTACACGAGCGTTTTAGTGACGTCAATAAATCATAATTCAAAATAACGTCAGCTTAGTTGATAAACATTGAGCGAAGAATCAATGTGACGTCAAACTTATTGATAAATACGATGAAATTATTATGCTTACAAGCGCAAATTAAAGGCATATTAACAAAACGCAAACATTATTTTGTGAACTTAAATATAAAATATGAAGTACGAATTTGGTTTTATTGCACTACATAATGCATAAATTATTGGTTTGTCACAATTTTGCACGTTTAAGCACGTGCATTTTACGGACCAATCTCTTCGAATTTCAGGAACTATTTTCAAAATATTAGGCTCCGCCCATGATTTGTTGCAGAATAATCCACGGCTGATTTCCTTCTTTATCTATGGAAAACTAGCCACGTGCCGTGTTAAAATTTATATTAATATTGGATGATATTAGATGATGTGCTCATTATCATAAAATCCATATATTTTATAAAAAATTTAATACATTAACTGAATAGTTCTTTTTCTTCATTTGTTAATTAAGGTACTCCAATTCGGCTTGTGAATGGCACCAGTGCACAGTCCGGTCGTGTGGAGGTACAGTACAGGGAACAGTGGGGGACGATCTGTGATGACAACTTCGATGACCTTGAAGCCAAAGTCATCTGTCGCATGCTAGGTTTTAGTGTAAAGTATGCGAATACATATATGTTTTCAAATTTGGGTGATGCAAAGAGACGCCTTTGTTGTTTGGATATGTATTTTCTTGTTCAACAAATAAATGGATTATTAAAATGTATCGTACACAATTTGTAATGATATTGAAGTAAACCAACGTATTTACATTGATCGTTATAAATGATTATATGTTAGAGACGCTAAAGCCTATGGGCGTGCATATTTTGGAGCGGGGACTGGACCTGTTATAATCGACGAAATGCGTTGCCTGGGTGACGAAAATGACATTGCCGATTGCAAATCCAGCGAATTACTTTCTCCGCCAAACTGCGGTCACAACGAAGATGCATCAGTGGAATGCAGTATGTGTTATCATGCATTGGCATTTATACCAATATTGCGTTTCATAGTTTTCATAGTTTCGTTAATAAAAAAGCAGGTGTCTTTATTTTAATAATTGCTATATGTCACTACATTTTCAAAATCTGAAGTTCGTCTAGTAAATGGGCCAACAAATTATTCAGGCCGACTGGAGATTCTGAATGGATCTGTATGGGAAACAGTTTGTTCTGACCTCGTAGACAATAAAACAGCGATGGTCGTTTGTAGGATGCTAGGATTTGAAGGAGGGTATATGCTTGGTTATAGTTAAAAGTATCATAAGTACATTTATAATACTGTATCATATTTTAACTGCTTTGTAAATGTCACATTGAGACGGCATATCACACTGCTTATCAAGGATACCATTTATCTTAAGACACTTTTCTAAAGACTAAGATAATATCAACCCGCATGTAGACATGTTCAAACCAGCAAGCGATGAAATACGCTCCTTGATTATTTCTAACAGTAATATTACCGTTTACGATGATGGCCGATTTGGAAGTGGACTAATGAAAACGCATGGTTACGACTGCAGTGGGAACGAAACAGATATTGTCCTCTGCAATCCGAACGAGTTTCTATCGCTCTGTTCCAATGGTACCAGCGCTGGATTCAACTGCTGTAAGACATATTTTTTCTAAATTGTATATTTTGATATGGTATGCCTCGTAATTTTATATTTTCTCTCGATTGTTTAAAATAGATGTGATATTTTCCATTTTGAAACCACATGCAAAACGGATATGCGAGATAGCTATATTTTGTTAGAGATGACAATGATTTGTAGAAGCATATATAGCAACATTACTGGACCGACAATTGTGCACTATTGATACCATTAGACACTTCCTGCAAATACATGAATTATTAAAAGCACATTTAAATTTAAAACATGTAGTTTCAACATCATCATTTGTTATGATGTATCCTGTATTAGCACATGTGCATGCATTTTGTATTGAAAGTCATATGGTGCTATCAGTCTCTGTTTACATATTGGTTTTCAAGAGACGAAATGATAGTGTTCCATCGGAGTATATTAACTCTAGTTACACCTTACACCATCTCATCTATACTCTCCCTGCTCATCTGGCACCATCTCCGTTGTTGAACCTTTCGATAACGGTTAAACAATCTGCGCATCTTCACTATCCCTGCCAGGCAAGCACACGTCTAGTTGTGGTTGATTCATGTGCTGCTAAGACAAAATTCATGAAGTACACACTGCTATTTTACCTCGCTTTCTATTTGTTTTGGAACTCGAGTTCATCATGGCCCCTTATTCTACAAAATAAACAGTGTTTTTCCACTACTGTAAATAATGCTCGTCTTTGTGTTCTCCGTCGTAAGTATTGTATTCCTTTCTGCGCTATTAGCAACTCACAGTTCGCCACGTTTTGTATAATAGCATTATTCTACGTAGACTTCTTCGCATGGATAACCATCCTCACACTACAGCATTCGGATGAACATCATCCCAACCGTGGTCCTATATCGCAAAGTGGATACTCTTTCGCAACTTTTTGTGACACAAACACTGCTTCATTGCTTCATTCAATTTAAGCTACATTGCAAACCATCTTTCGTTCGTTCACTGCAATGTCCAAATTATCTCTCAAAAACTTGATCTTCTTCAAACTGAACTTAGTGAATTTGATTTTCTTGCATTCTCTGAAACTTTGCTTCACCATAGCATTGATTGACACAAATGATTTGGCTCTTGCAAACTCCAGACTACCGGTAAGGATAGATCGAACTAACAACACACACGGCGTTATAATTCCATATATATATATATATTATGTCAAAAACAATATTCAATATTTTCGAAGATTAATCTCAAAAGAAGTGGTGTTAAGAATATTTGGATACAGCTTCATATCCACAAAAATAACATTCTATTTTGTACATTCTGCATGCCGCCTTCTACGAACGCACTTTATGATACTAGAAGCTTCTATACATCTGGCTGTCGACACTGGTTTCCGTTGGGATATTCTTAAACCTCATTGTTCGATGAAAGTCACAAATATCTGCAAACAAATGAACTTCATTCAGAGTTATGATACGCCTATGTACTTCACATAAAACAGTTTTTCACTGGTCGACATGATGCTTTTTCACAATAAAAAAGCCTCCTGCATCGTTTTGTCAGAGACCCGTTCCTAAAACAACCAGTTCGATATCATTGCGATACTATGCCTTTCTCAAATTCACAAAACTACGGACATCTGCATTTCATTTTCATCAAAATATCTGGTTATATGACCGTGGTAACATCAACATTCTACGTCAGAAAGCCTCCACTTTTGATTGGGTTTCTGTGTGGACGATGACATAAACACATTTGCTTATAACCTAAAAACTAGTAATTAAAAGAATGCATCCTTTCTAAAACAGTCCACGTACGTTCTTTTGAACCTAATTGGTTAAACTGTATCATCAAAATGAAGGAAAAGACTTTACAGAAAGGCTAGACTCATTAACAATAATTCAAGTTGGGGAAGGTCTAGAAATATTAGAAACAAAGTCATTAAACATATCCGAAACGCAAAAAATACCACATTTACCATCTTGCTGCGAAACTAAATTCAAACACATCGACTTCAAAAACTTGGTGGACAACACTCAATGTATTTATCCTGACTTTAGCTCCGCAATACCCCACTCCGCACATGTAAGAAAGTTTTCACATCATATAATGAAAAGGCAGACTTGCTAAACAACTTCTTTGCCTCAAAGTGACTCCATAGTGGACTCTATTACTTGTTTAGCTGAGGAATATCCCTCATGCTGAGACTACCGTCTGGTAAAGCGTCATGTCCAGACGGCATCAATAAGATTCTTAAATAATTATTCCAATAACTATATTAACCCATTGCTACTTTTTTTTAATGCTTCCCTGTTCATTGATCTTGTTCCATTGTCTTAAAAGTATTCTTTTGTTACACCCATTTTCAAATCAGGTGACGCATCTCTACCGTCCAACTACTGCCCAATAACCCTTCTAAGTAATGTAAATAAAGTTCGTGAACGCTTTAAGAGACTATATAACAATTTACTTCATATTTCTATTCTAACACCTCTGCAGTCCGGTTTTATCCCAGGAGATTCCACAATAAACCAACTTACCTATTTGTATAATGCATTCTGTGGTGCTCTTGATTCTGGGAAAGAGCTAAGAGTGGTCTTCTGTGACATTAGTAAGGAATGTGACCGTATATATGGCACAAAGCGGTTAGCTAAATTAAATGCAGTGGGCATTAATGAATCCCTTCTCAATTGGTATTCTAACTACCTCTCATCTCGTAAACAAAGTGTTGTTCTTCCTGGAAGTATTTCTAACCCCAAGGACATTCACGCAGGAGTTCACCAGAGCTGATATCCACAAAGCTCCTACGAGAAATCTTAACTTTAGTCATATTTAAGGGAACATTTCAAATACGTTTTTGCTTGTGAGAATCAATATTTAACATTTGAAATATGGTAAAATATGAAGCACCTATTTATTATTTACCAGTTTAAAACAATTAAAGACAAAATAAACTTAATTTAAACCAGCCAAAAACTTAAGGAATTGTATGATTTTAAGAAATTTACTTAAGTTTCCACTAAGGAGCTTTGTGGATATGGACCCAGGGCTCAATTTTAGGTCCGATTCTATTTGTAGTATACAAAAACTATATTATTTGTTATTGTAGAGGATCCATTGCAATCACCATTATCCATTAATCATGACCCTGATAAAATTACATCTTGGGCCAACACCCCGCTAGTAAAATTCAACTCATCTAAAACAGAATCACTCATTATATCTCGAAAATTAATCAAACCACAACATCCACTGCTACAAATGAACCATCAAATATATCAACCAATTCGCAAATCACAAACATTTTGGCATCATATTTTCGTTCAACTGCACTTGGCACTCGCAAATTGAGTACATTACATCCAAACATGGAAAAGCATAAATATAAAGCGGAAGCTTAAGTTTACTCTTGACCGCAAAAGCATAGAAACTATTGATGCATCCTTCATACGTCCTATTCTAGAATATGGTGACATGATTTGGTCAAACTGTACTCAGTATAAAAAGGACGGATTAGAGAAGATCCAACTAGAGGCAGCCATAAAAGCAACCTGAGCAACTAAACTAACCTTAAACTAAACTATTATACGAATCTATCGGTTGGAAAATAAACACATCAACAAATGAAACATTTACACCACCATACTTGTCTTATCTCGTCTCTCAGCAAATTAGTTCAGGCTATGATCTATGTAACCCTGACTACATTCGGGTACCTCTTTGTCGCACATCCACTTTCCGCAATTCATTTTTGCCACACATTATATCTCTGTGGAATAACCTGTCCATCGAAACGCGACAATCTTGGTCAATTTCATCTTTCAAAAATAAAATTAAGCAAAATAAAATCGCAATACCCCTCTACTTGATCACGACCAAAGAAGACTCCAAGTTCTCCATTTCCGCCCCCGGACAATGTGCAGCGGATAAAACTAACACATATTTGACAAAAACATCGTTCAGTCCCCTAATTGCCATTTCGGGATGATTAAAGAATACGAAAACTTTTTTTTTTCCTGTCCGGCATACATTAATGTAATAATTGCATGTATGCAATCAGTAATCTGTCTTTGCCAAGCTTCTCTTGATACACTTCTTTATGGCAATGCTACACTGGACACCGACTCTAATAAATCCACCTTTGACGCTGTTAAACTCTTTTTAAAGCAATCCGAACGATTTTAGTCAGTTACACGATCTTCCTCTTAATTCTAAGTATTAATCACATTTTCTCTTTCATTATCTCTTTCTACCTCTGAAATACTTAAGTGAATGTGTGAGTCTTGCAGAAGTGTTACATGTTGCTATTTAATTGCTTTTATCGGACTTCTTTAGTGTTTTTTTAATACTCATTATTACATGTCTACTCTTTTCTGTTATCTATTTACCTTTTACTTAGATATATTTTAACCAATATTTTCAGAGAATAGCGAGACCTCGTTTGGGATTGCATATGGGGTGGGTGGGGTCACTGCATGGTCACTGTTACTAAAAATAGAAAAACGGTTTTTGCTCAATAACTCAAGAACGCATTGAGATATTTAAATAAAACTTTATATGTAGATACCTAATATTGAGACTTCGCTTGGGATTGCTGATGGGGTGGGTGGAGTCAATGTTAAGGTCACCATTACTAAAAATAGAAAAACAGTTTCCTCTCAATAACTTGAGAACGCATTGATAAAGTTTAATGAAACTTCATACACATATACCTTATATCGAGGCCTCACTTGGGATTGCCTATGCGGCGGGTAGGTCAAGGTAGAGGTCACTATTACTTAAAATAGAAAAACGGTTTCCGCCAAATTATTTGAGAACGCATTGAAATATTTTAATGAAACTTTATATGTAGATACCTTATATTGAGACCTCGTTGGGATTGCATATGGGATGGGTGGGTTCAAGGTCAAGGTCACCGTTACAAAAAATAGAAAAACCGTTTCCGCTAAATATCTAGAAACCAAATTTAGATATTTTAATAAAACGCCATAGATACCTTATATCTGGACCTCGCTTGCGATGGCATATGGGGTAGGTGGCATCAAGGTCATCGTAGCTAAAAATAGAAATAGGGTTTCCACTCAATTACTTAAAAAAGAATTAAGATATTTTTAGGAAACTTCATATGTAGATACTTTATATTGAGACCTTGCTTGTGATTGCATATATGGTGGTTAGGGTCATGGTCAAGGTCACCATTACTAAAAATATTTCAAGCGGGTTACACTCAACAGCACAAGTATGAATTAATTGTAATGTTACTTCAAATATAGATATTTTATACTGAAACCTTATTTTGGATTGCATATGGTATTGGTGGGGGTCAATGTTACTGTTACTGTTTCACTTACATAAACATACTTCTGTTCAGGGTCACTATTCTTAATTTAAGTTGTACTTAAGTGCAATTCCTAACTATGACCTTCACCTTGCATCCAAACTTTCTTTTATTATGGTGCTGACTTTTATGCATTTCATTCAAAAAATTTGGTTTTCGTGGAATTTCCACGTTTCCTGTTATTGTTTATGTATTTCCATTACATATTCAGATTTTATTTTCCATCTCGTAAGTTCATCAGATTCCTATTCTTGTTTAGTCACGAATTCAAAACACAACTGGAGAGATACATTATAAGCTTAAAGCTTTCGTCTTGATTCCGTTGCCTATTTACTTATACTGTATTGTACTGCACTTCCCATAATACTACTGTACGTGTTTATATTGGGCAATAAATATGTTTAAACTAAACTAGATACACCTGTGTTACAGACGCTAAAACACCAGCTCGACTTGTTGAAGGAAGGGCCATGTTTAATGGAAGAGTTGAAATTTACGAAAGAGACAACTCTGCCAACGGGTATAGTATTTATCGAATATTTATTGTTTACTAGTTATATAAAGAAAGAAATATATTAAAATTCTAAATGTTACAACTGAATATGTGTAAATGTTTACATTGATAATAGGTTACATGTTCGTTTTGAGGAATTATACTAACTGAAATTGTTTGGGACTAATTTGTACTTCAGCGATTGGAAAGAAATATGCTACAATCATCTGACCACCCAGGATGCCATAGTGTTGGGCAGAATGATTGGACACCCTACTCCGTACGTATTTCGTAGATTATGTTACCTTGCATGCATGCACAGCTACCTTGTATCTTGATTACAAAATTGTTTTCAGGGTTTAAAATAGAGTGTTTTTACTCAATTTCAAATGAAATACAGAATAGTCGAATTGAAAATCATTTACCTATCTATTATTGAAGGGTATTCACCAAATACCCATTCAAAGATAGAATTACTGCGCTATTAAATGCTCAGAGGTAAAACAAATAGCAATTGTAGAGTCGTGTGTAATTTTGTATTTTATGAACAAATTAAGTGCGTTACATTAATTATTAACAGTGTTATTGTCATAGTATACAATAATTTTAGCGCTTTGGTAATCCTAACCGATGCCGGCATTAAACGAAAGAATACATGTTAAATTAAGTATAAGATCTTTAATTGACAGAAGTGTAAATATATAAAATATATAAGCTGAGTAAAATATTACAGTATATACATTCATAAAGCTGTACGTGCCTTTTAAAAAAGAACAATTACAAAATATTGAATTTGATCATACAACTACCGAAGAAAATGTTATTGAAATATATTTGTATTTTTTTTTTTTTTTTTTTACTTATACAGCATGTATCTAACTGTAAAATGTCATTCAGGTATCCAACAATACATCACGCCTACAATCAATACGGGGTATACGGGCGCTTTTCAACAATAAGTAGCCTTGGTTGCTCTGGTAACGAAACAGATATAACCGACTGTACCCCCGACAAAAAATGGACAGCGACATCGTGTAATATTTACTACCGTGCGGCGATTAATTGCGGTTAGTGTTTGTTATTTGCCGTGTTGATTTCTAATGTACTTTTTAATACTTAGTCTCTCTTGTACAATTTCTTTAGTCCAAATAATTAGACGTAATCGGTTGATTCGGAGCAGTTATTTGTATGGGCAGAATCCACAGTTTATGCCAGTTTCCTGTAGTTAAGTAATTTTAAATGAACTTACGATTTTTGTGGTCAAACTTAAAAATATTAATAGTATCATGCATATAATATTGTTATTAATCCATATTGTAGAAGAAAACAACACATGAATGAAGCAATTATCAACAAAACCTCGTATTGTTATCAAATATACACATTTATGTAATGAAAGTGGTAAAACCGATATCGATTTGGACGAAATGTATTAATTATAGCAGCTAAAATATTTCGTCTAAAGATTTGATTCTGTAGGTATATGCAATCCGAATGTTACTGACCAATGAAAAAACAGTTTGCTTGTTTCACATAACTCCGAGCAGACAGAGGACTTTACAGGTTAGATACCAGTAATTCCAATTCCCATAGGGCCCCATTATAAAACGACAAACTTCTCAAGCATTTTTCTAGCATTTCCTTAATTCAGATTGTGCAAGCCTTGTATCAATTTAAAGATCAATCTGTCCTCTTTCAAATTTTGCAATAAAAAAGGTATGTCATTATCCTTCTAAGAAAATGCATCTCACTTGAATGCAGGCACCGGTAAAAAGAAGGGTTTCGGCAGACATATTTCGACAAAGGCCCCATACCACAGTAAACACACACCCCACCCCCCCACCCCCCAAAAAAAGTTCACCTTTCAAGTTAGCCTCCAACGAAATGCGCATAAATGTTGCAGACACGCATAGGATATTAGAAATAATCACAAAAGGTATGTGTGAGATTGCTAAATGGCTGTTATGCCAGGAGAAAAAAGGAACTCTTTAGTAATAGGCACTACTTTGGAATGGACAACGGGGATACACAATGATTTACTGGTATCTAACCTACATAGAAGTTGAACAGGTATTTCGACCTCATATATATAGGAGTACATGTTCTTAAGACCTTTTGTGAAATGTTTTTTGCAGGAATTAATTCCACTTTGACAGTTGTGGATGGACCTTCAATAAAAGCTGGAAGAGTCGAGGTCTTGTATAACGGATCTTGGCTTGGTATCTGTAACCGACGATATAGCTCTGGCTATTACTACGATATAACATCAACAGACATTAATCTGCTATGTAGACACTTGGGTTTCAACCAAAGGTATTCTCTATACTTTTCATGTCGATTTTGCTTGATATTTCTATTGAACGAAAATATGCTTGAAAAAGGTTATCCATAACATACATATGCGTTGTGTAAGTGCACACCTGTGAGTGCTTGCCTTTGTTTGATAAGGTGTGTTGTTTCGAGTTGGGCCCACTTTCCTTTCAGACCATTTCGGTGCCAGTGGTGATAATGAGTATTTAAGTGTCCGATATTTACCACATACTTACTGCATTTTCACACTGCACCTCGGTTAGATGTGAAATACATTTGTGCTCGTGATTGTAGCATGATGTCTAACAGGCGACCTGTTTGTATAAGTTAACAATGTTCATACTTTACAAATAATAATTGTGATTTGAGACAATCTCACCTCTGGAATCTCAGTGGCTACTTGACGACCCCAACCTCAAACCGGAGTGCAAAGGTCATCCCACAACTCGCATGCAGCAGTACTGTAGAAGACGTCTCGGACTGTACATCCGGTACGTGGGATGTTGTGGATTCGTGTCCCCAGACAGCCATTGCATGCAGTAAGTAGACTTTAATGTTTATTTCTATAAAAAAAAGTATCAAACGTATTTTTTATTATATATCATGAAAGGCTTATTCAATTGTTATTTATATTCAATTAATTCCATGCATCTTAAAGTATTTGCTTACAATCACAATAAAAACTTGTTTTTTTCTGGTGCGTTAGTTTCTCAACAATTACTTAAATAATTAATACGTATTTTGCACAACAATGCATTTTGTGATATGTATACAACTAAAATAGTGTGCAGTGATTATAAAAGTCTTCTAAAAACACTAATTAAATATACAAAACAACTAACCTCATGAGAACAATTTCAATGATTACAATGTACATAATGTATTTCAGACAGTAGTGTTCGCCTACTGAACGGCACCAGTGAGAGATCCGGTAGAATCGAGGTCCTGCACCAGGGACAATGGGGAACTGTTTGTGCGGACGGGTTTAACGTCAAAGAGGCTGATGTCGTCTGCCGAAAAGCTGGGATACGACTCTGGTTAGATTTATTTCTACTTTTTACCGTTTTAATGCGCCATGTTTAAGGGCAGACAAAGTCAAATCAGTATGAAGTCTGGTTCAAACAAGAACTAGTTGACTACGTTTTCCAGCTTTTCTAGGGTAGGTGTAAATGTGTTAATATAGTAACAAATGATTTCAGGAATGCATCTGTACTTACGAATTCACCATTTGGTCATGGAGAACACGGATACTTGCTTAACAATGTTTCTTGCCAATCGAGCGAACACGACCTTGCAGAGTGTAAGAGCTCCCCATGGAATGACACATCGTGCGAGGGTGGAAACGTAGCAACCGTTGACTGCAGAGTCCTAGGTGCGTACATGATTTCCAACACAAAGTTTCTCATTTATTTCTTACATATTTTACAATTTATATCCATACAGGTTTTTATATACTATATCAAATATATCTGAAAACAAATATAGAAATATAACCTAATACATTTTACAACATTTAAGAGTTTGCGTGAAAACTTAAAGTTGTTTATGCAAACATAATCTGATATATGAAGATTTTAATTAATTATCAAAAAAACTGTGTAACAAATTTAATTGCTTTTTTCTCGGCATTTTTTCTTTTCTAAGTTTGATCAATAAGATGTAGTATTTTCATTGTTTCTGTTTCAATAGCTTTAGATCTTAGTATTAACCCATTAAGTTTTGTTTCATAAATGTGTTAGTCTTTTCTTTTGTTGTTTAATTACGTCTGATATCTCATTATTATTAATATAATTATTGTTATTATTATTATTTTTTTTATTTTTTTTTTATTTTTATTATTATTATTATTATTAGTAGTAGTAGTAGTAGTAGTAGTAGTAGTAGTAGTAGTAGTAGTAGTAGCAGTAGTAGTAGTAGTAGTATTGTTATTATTATTATTATTATTATTATTATTATTAGTAGTAGTAGTAGTAGTAGTAGTAGTAGTAGTAGTAGTAGTAGTAGTAGTAGTAGTAGTAGTAGTAGTAGTAGTAGTACTATTGCTATTGTTATCGCTATCCCTTTATCAACTCTCATAATGTATTAGGATTTGAGTCTGCGTTAGAGCTTACCACATCATTTATACTTGATTTAATCATTTCTTCGTATTTGATGTCTAATTAGATGATTTTTTTTTTATTTGAAGTAACCTGGCCCTTTTCCTTTTAATGATTCGTTAATTGATATACATACAAAAGAATGATCCGTTTTATATCCAGGTATTATGTTACATATCTTGATTAAATAACATAAGTTATCTGATATCAGGAAGTAATCTAGTCTACAATTGAGTTTAAATGCTAAGTGAATTGTAATATTTCTGGATGTTTTGTTCTACAAATATCTGTAAGTTCACATAACGATAACGTTTCTAAAAGTACTTTTTGAATTTAGGATGTGTTTTTTTTCTCCATTTTATGCCCCCGAAGGAGGGCATATAGAAGTCGCACCGTCCGTCTGTGGGTGAGTGCGTGGGTGCGTGGGCGTGTGGATGGGTGGGTGCGTGCGTGTGTTTCCGTCCGTCCAGACTTCGTTTCCGCTCTGTAACTTTTTAACTCCTGGATGGATTTTAATATAACTTCCGATTATTATTCCACATTGCCAGACAATGTGTCGCATGCGATTCCCATACTCGTCGGTCAAAGGTCCAGGTCACAATTCAAAGTCAAAGGTCATGAATTTTTGTTTCCGCTCCATAACTTCTAAACGCCTCGAAAGATTTTAATATAACTTCAGATTATTATTCCACATTGCCAGACAATGTGTCGCATTCGATTCCCATACTCGTCGGTCAAAGGTCCAGGTCACAATCCAAGGTCAAAGGTCATGAATTTTCGTTTCCGCTCCATAACTTCTAAATGCCTGGATGGATTTTAATATAACTTTATTATTATATCCCATGACCAGTCGATGTGTCGCGTACTACTCCCATGCTCGCCGGTCAAATGTCAAGGTCACAATTTAAGGTCAAAGGTCATGAATTTTGTTTCCGCTCTGTAACTTCTAAACGCCTGGAAGAATTTTAATATACCTTCAGATTATTATTTCCCATGACCAGACAATGTGTCGTGTACAACTCCCATGATGGTCGGTCAAAGGTCAAGGTCGCAATTCAAGGTCAAAGGTCAATACGTTTTGTTTCCACTTCATAACTTCTAAACGTCTGGAAGGCATTAGATGTTACTTCAGATTATTATTCTCCATGACCAGACAATATGTCGCATACAACCCCCATGCTCGTCTGTCAAAGGTCAATGTCACAATTCAAGGTCAAAGGTCAAGGATTTCTGTTTCTCCATCATAACTTCTAAACGTTTGGAAGGATTTTAATATTACTTCAGATTATTATTTCCCATGACCAGGCGATGTGTCGTGTACAACTCCAATGGTCCTCAGTCAAAGGTCAATGTCACAATCCAAGGTCATATGTCAATGAATTTTCTTTCTGCTCTATAACTTCCAAAAGCCTTGAAGGATTTTAATATTACTTCAGATTATTTTTTCGCATGACCAGATGTGTCACATACCACTTACATGTTCCTCGGTCAAGGTCTGTCGGTCCAAGTTTACACTTAAAAGGTCAAATATTAGAATGAACTTTTGTAGGAAGCATCATTTTTGCCAACATGAAGGAATGTAATAACTTGGTGGGAATGAAAATCATTATGAGGCAGTGTGCCACAACAACAAACAGCTGTATTGCTGAAATCTCAAGATATATGTCCAGGGCATAATATTGTACTCTGACAAGCATATGCTTCGGGAGCATATGTCACATCCTGTGACAAGCCTTGTTCTTATCTATATTTGTATTCAAAACGGTATTGAAGTCTCCTTCTATGATGTATGATTTATCATCATGCAGTTTTGTATTGTGTCAAATATTCATGTGTCATCAGAATTTGGTCCATATACATTTAAATTGTGACAATTTTGTCTTGAATTTTAATATCAGTCGAAAGTAACCGACCGAATACAATTTCGCTACTTTGAATTATTCCTATATTGCTTTTTGGATGAATAAAAAAGCCCATCCTTTCACTATTTGTTTTGCTTCCACCGTAGACGAATTTTCCGGGCCAATCATGTTTCCATTTTTCGAAGTTAGCTTTTGTCAAATGAGTCTCTTGTAGCATGTATGCTGAATGAATTAAACCTTTGGGCCATTAAACGATTGGTAATCTTTTGGGTTTATTGCTTAAACCGCGAACATTTATTGTTGATATTAAGGTTTCCATCGGTGAAAATACATTGAATTTACAAATGGCAAAACAATTGTTGTGTTAAAGCATAACGTGTTGTTTCATGAAGGGATATAAAGTTCATTTTGGAGTGTGGTCTTGAAAACGTAGACTGTCTAGTTTTGTAAATAAAATTAAAAATATATATATGTGTTTAAATGACGCTGAATAATAATACAAATTAGAAATGCTTATAAAGAAAAGAAACAAATATGTTTTAGTACCACTTTGTCCTTAACAATACACGAAAACAAAAGTGGACAAAAGAGATATTATGTATGTTGCTCTTTTAACAGATATTCGTTCAAACACCTAGTTTGTACACTCATTTATTATTAATTTGTATTTGATCAGTTATTGAGATAATTTTAATTTAGAAATGAACGTCTAGGAGCTAACAAAATTTATATGATTACTTTCAAGTTTGAGTTAGACTTTTCTAACGTTTAATATATATAAAAAATGTATGGTTATATGTAAAATACTTCTAAGCATTACATTACAATATCAAGAATAAAAATTAAATTACAAATCGTTTAGTTTAACAGATATCTATTTAAATACGTTTATTGTTATAAAAGTGTATTAAAACAAAAATAGCAAGCTTATTTTTGCTAATATTGATTAGATGGTAATGCAAATAAACAAATTTTACGATATCTAGTGTATTGAGGATACAAATATTATGTTATGTATACCGGTTTCAAAATTCTAATGCATACAATGTTAATAAATTGTCAAAATGCTAATGCATACAGTGTTTATAAATTGTCACCGTTTCAAACAGAAACATACTTAGTTTATGCATAATAACATATAATGATATAACATATTAAAACAATACTTTCAGAAACGTTATATTCTCACGAGCAATATTTGAACTATATGTAATGTTTAAAATATGTGACAATGTAGGTAGTTTTGGCAATATATCAGACATAATATTATAACATATTGAAACAATTCTTTCGAAAACGTTAAATTCTCACGAGCAATATTTGAACTATATGTCATGTTTTATATGTGTGACAATGTAAGTAGTTTGGCAATATATCAGGCAACAATTTTACCCCCATGTTCGTGCATTGCGAGTTTATTTAAAATAAAACACACACCCTAAATACAAAAAACTAACAAAGCTATGCCTTGCTAGTGAGTATTTTAACCTTAATATGTATGACTTCTATTCGTAACTTGTATGCTTACTTAACAATTTACAAAGTATTTGGTGTACCAGTATTGGTATATTTCAAGTTTCAACTAACAGAGCGCTAACGAAACTGTACTTTCACAAGTGGGTAATATACGTACCTATGGATCAAATACTATTTCATATCTGCATTTTAACAAATTGGAATTTTATCATGAAAATGTGCTCAAATAAAAATGTTATTTCAACGTGTTTGATATATTCTACTAAGGAATAAATGCAGTAATATTCGTCAATTAAGTTTGGAGCGCACATACGTACTTTTATTTTTATAGTTTGAATAAAGTTTTAGATACATTTATTATGGATTATATACAAACTTTATCCAAAATAAGGTTTTATTTAAACCCTAATTTTTAGGATGCGAATAACGAATATTACGATTGTTGTTACAGGGCTAACATGCAAATTAATCGTCACATACGTTTATGAATAGCGTTTGTGTATAAAACGTTCGTTTAACAAAACGGTTTCATACAGGACGTGTCAACACACTTGTTAACTTGTTCTTCAACCCATATTGCAGCGATAGTTCTTCACGCTTGACTGTTAAACGTTCTGCATCGTTGGTTTCAGTTCGTATGTATACTTCGCCACAATAGTAAGGTCATGTTCACAAATAAATTTCAATCAGGTTTTTTTATTCGGCAAACTGAATGACTCGTGTGTCACCTCTTGCATTTTTGTGGTGTACTTTTCCGTCCCACGACCAAACTGATTATTGATCAGACATGTTCTTCTTTATTATAATTAGTTGTTTTTATTCATTTGTGTCATGTCCTCATTCAAGAAGATACCAGTTCCTTTAAATTGCCTTCTGTTTGACATTATAAAATTATTTTTCATTCTTGAGACGAATTTTACTATGGTTGGTCTTGTAAGGCTTTCTCTGGGTTTTCCAAATCTGTATGATATATCAATATCGGATTCGTGTAGATTCAATCTTCGGATTGTTTCGTTTAAAAGACGTATAACTTTAATTGAAGTTGTTTGAGCTGATTCGTTTGTGCTTGTTCTATCGTTGTCAGGAACTTCCGGAATGCCAAATATACTTATGTTGTTTCCACGCCCATGTTGTTCCAGGTCGTTATCACTATGCTTCCGTTTGGAAATATCTGACATTTCTACATTTTCTGGTAGAAAGGAAATGTAGTGTTACTAGTTTGTTTGTGCCCAATGTATTCCAAGTTTTCACTATTTTTATATCCTATAAACCACTGATTTTTTTATTATTATTATTACAATACGCAGTTATCGAATGCTATGTTATTTCTTTGTGAATGAATGAGATACTTACATGTTGTAAAATAGGTGTCGCATGTGCGCAACGTAATTGCTTACTTGCAGAAACGCCCATTCGTCTATTGGGAGGCACACCAGACTTCGACGGGCGGGTCGAGTTGAACTTTGAGAATAACTGGAGACCAATTTGTGACGATAATTATAATGGAAAGATCAGTACCGATGTACTTTGCCGGCTACAAGGATACAATTTTTCAAGGTGTTGTGGTCTTCTTTTTGTTATTTCCATAATATGTTATTTTTACTTGAATCGATTAATATATTTATTTCGTGTGTTCAGTTTAGATGAATATTTTTGTTGTAAATTTTCTGTTCATATTTTTTTATTCTCTACAGAGATGCTACATATTCCCGAAATGGTAATTGGTATAACGCCTTACTGAGGAACATGCAATGCGTTGGAAATGAATCTGACATCTCGCTGTGTCCTTCCTCCGACTGGAGATCGTATACCTGCGTTGGATATGGACTCACAATCAATTGCTGTATGTTACATATATTTGTGTGTATTTCACTGCTAGTTCAAATATATTGACACTGGATGAATGGAATAGTTCATACTGTTTATCTCTCTTTATTTAAATTTTTCACTCGTTTGATTCATGTTCACTAGTTATCCTTAAATCAGTACAACATTATATTGTATTTAAGCTTAAATAATATTAATACAATATTTCATTATACAGTGTCACCAATACGTCTTTATGGCGGTTTAACGCAGTATATGGGATATGTAAGCGTGCAGACAAACGGAACTAGCGGTTTTGTTTGTGCTAATAATTATACGACTGAAACGCATGCTGTCATGTGCAAAATGCTGTTCAATGTCACCAGGTAATCGTGTTTCAACATTTGCCTGAGTACTGTGTTTGTTTTGACGAAAGGCGTGCTAAAATTGTTTAAAACTCCCGTTTGTTAATATATCAGATACAAATAATAATATACAAATAGGAAACAGATGATAGTAATCACTGAACATAGTGTTAATATAGTTATACGTGCATAATTACATCATTTGACGGCTCGATTACAATTTATAGAAATTTGTTATATATAATGTCCATTGACAATATAGAGATTATGTGTTGGTGGATCAACCCTACTTCAAACCTGGATTCGACACTAATACAGTAGTGGACAATATCAAATGCACGGGTACTGAGGAAGACTATCAGATGTGCCCGTCATCGAACTGGGTCTATAATACTCAGTGCAAGAACCCAGCACTACTTAGATGCAGTAAGTATATAAGTATCTGAAAACATAAATATGTTATTTAACCTTAACGGTCACATGAATTATTTATTGTTTGAAATTAATATGAAGAAAAAATAGAGAATGTTTGTTTTTTTCTCTCTAGTGTTTTAATTACAGATACACCTGTTCGTCTCAAGGATAAGAAGAATATTTATACAGGAACTGTGGAGGTCTACATTAACAGGAAATGGTCGAACATATGCTTTGACCCTGCACGAAACGCTGCAAATGCAATCATGTTCTGCAGAATGTTGGGATACAATTATGGGTAGATTTATTATAATAAATGGACGTGTGTAATGATTCGTACATTATATAATTCATGTAGAAAACTATACAAGTTTTTGCATTTATATATGCCTGGTACATGCCTTTTTTTACAGACTAGCTCAAGCTAGCAATATGACCATCCACAACACGTCTAATTTGCATCTGACTTGCGCTGGAAGTGCAGATGATATTTCCAAATGTAAAGGAATCAACGAGAGTGATTGTAATTCAAGTCTGTCTATTTCGTGTCGTAAGTAGTGAGCGATAATTAAATTTATGTTGTCATGTTAAAGTATATGCTGTCACTCATGGTTGCCAATAAATAAGTAAATATTGCACAACATGATTATGTTATAACGAGTGCCTCTTTTTCTACAGCATCCGCGATACAACTAAAAAATGGTAGAACACAGTTCATGGGACAATTGACAGTCCGTATAGGTGATTACGAAAGACCAATTAGCGCGTTCCACAGCGAACAAACCATCGGGACTGTATGTAGACTTCTAGGCTTCAATTACGCAAGGTACTTTTATTTGATTTTATAATAATGGTGATTGGCTACTTAAAATATCGGTTTGTATAACATCTCGAGGAATACAGAAATTGTGCTGTGAACAAATGCATTTTTATTAGTTAAGCGACTGTTTTGACAAACATAGGCAAAAACACGTAACTAGTCATTTTAAATAGTGTTTGTTTATAAGAGTCAACATTGCTGCCTGATAAATTGGTTATTGTACACTCTGGTCAATAATTAAACATTAAGCATTTTCTTTTTTATTTAGAAATATCTACCAACCATCGTCGATTGACTATCTTCGTCAAAAAGACATGTACTCCTATGAAATGTTATACTTAAAATGTTCAGGAAATGAAACTGATATCGTTGAATGCCTGGACAGCACAGTTTATTCAACAACATCGTACATACGTGGACAAGGGATAAATTGCCGTGAGTATTTCTGATTCGAGCTTGTCACAAATTGCATAATGTGCATTGTAGTTAAATAGAATTTTGTACTCAACTATAGATAGTAATTATGTTTAATTAATTAATAATATATATTTACGGCGACTGTTTTTGATTGTTACACATTCAACATCAGTTGTGTGAAAGAAGGTTTCTTTTAATATGATCAGAAAAAACGGTATTATAAATTCTCATTTAGGCCCAAGGAAATTAATATACTAAATATCTGTAAATTAACATGCGTTGATATCTATACCTCAAGTAGCGATTTGTTAATAGTATCATTATAAAAACTTTTGACAAACTATAATCAGTCGCGATGCATTTGTAATTGCAGCTGGGATGTTATTCGCTCTTTGTATTGTCTATTTATACAGCAAAGAAGCATACATTAGTCTGTTGGCAGTTTTGTAAGTCTGTGATGAGATAGTGAGTCAATCGAAAGAGTGTTGCGAAATGTAATTAAATTTAAAATTAAGCTTATGTTGAAACTGTAATATAATTGTGGATTAATAAATGATGAAATACACAAATAAATTTTAGTTTTAAAATACACGTGCAACACTACCAATAATAAATTGGTCACATAAATTAGTTTAAATAGTGGAATTAAGTAAATTGACATTTTTTATCAGATATTGTATTATTTTTATCAGAGACACCTATTCAGCTAGATAAAGGCAAAAGTTTTCTATCCGGCAAATTAGAAGTAAATGTCAACAGAACATGGCTGCCGGTATGCTCTGACGGCTTTAATTCCACTGAAGCGCACGTCATATGTCGAATGCTAGGACACAAACATGTTTGGTAATTCTCGGACATTATCAGAGCAATTTAATGATTCGTGACCCTTTGTATACAGATGTACGGTATATCGTCCTTTGCATTTATAATATAAAACCAATGGAACACCAACAAAAACAAGAGCAAACGTATTCTGGAACTACAAATCCGTCGTCGTATTAATCAAATAGTTTTAATGCAAATAGCCGATATACCTTATCTAATGAAATGGTTTTATTTCATATAAATTCTATCTTGCTCTTTACCAAAATTATACACTTTTTGTGTCGCCTGAAAAAGGCGACATATAAGGGTTGATTTTGCCGGCGTCGGCGGCGTCCCCTTCAGTTTGTGCAGACAATAACTTGAGAAGTTTTTGTCCAATCATTATGAAACTTTAATGAAGTGTTAGCAGTCATAAAATGGAAAGTTAAGTTCGATTTTTTTGCATAGTTGCTCTTATCGTTTTTGAGTTATGCCTCTTTAAAATTACATCAAATTAGGCCTCAGCAGACAATAACAAGAAGTTTTTGTGCAGTCATTATCGAAATTTAGGGAAGTGTTGGTACGCATAAAAGGAAGGTCAAGATCGGTTTTCCGCATAGTTGCTCTTATCGTATTTGAGTTTCCCCTTTTTAACAAAAGTTTAAATAAGGCTTGGGCAGACAAGCTTGAACAGTCTTTTTTGCGATAATTATAAAACTTTGGGGAAGCGTTAGTGGGCATAAAAGATGGTTAAGTTTTGTTTTCGGCATAATTGCTCTTATCGTACTTCAGGCGACACATCCGACTCGTGTAGTTCTAGTTAGTTTAAAGCGTTGCGATAGTGTTTGTATCAAACATAGGTTTATTTAAAACAATGACAAAATATATATCTACTTTCTTATTTTTTAACTTTTATAAAATAAATATGGCTCTTAAATTGCATGTTAATACTACATTGCATTAATCGATTAAGATTAAGATTAAAGTTAAGTATAAGAATATGTTTCCATATAATCCTCAACCATTTTCAAATATCCAGAAGCGCCAACATTTTATTAGAAGCAACCAACGGTACCTTCATTGATGGTGGATTTTCGTGCAGTGGCGAGGAAGATGATATTTCGCAATGTACTGGGTACAATGAGAAAAACATTGAACTCATGTGGTAGCCAAATGGCGATACACATCAATTGTCGTAAGAAGTTATCTATGTATACCAGAGACCTTTTTGCACTTTTCATGCGAGTGATTTGCAATATGGCTAAATGATGAGGTTATAATGAGCATATGAAACAAATATAGTCCTGGCAAAAAGTAGTTATGTCTCTAATCAAAATATTTTAAACAATTACATTTTAATTCTGTTTTAACGTTTCTTTGTTTAACAATTTGAATTTACATATGTGTCAATTCATGTTTTCGTAGCATTTATGTAATAAACAAGTAACACGTTATTTAAGAAACGATGGTTCGGCTTACGGATGGCCCCTCAGCAACCAAAGGTCGGGTGGAAGTTTTCTACAATGGCACGTGGGGTCCCGTTTGTCGATCCGGGGTTGGCAGTAACGAAGCAAACATTATTTGCAGATCTGCGGGGTTCAGATACACGTACGTATGTGATTTGGATGGAAAACTGTTATTCATAATTCAATTCTTTTCGAATTATTTTCTGTTTATAATGCCGAATAATGAAGTGAGAATCAATGCAATAAAACACAAATTTTAAAATATTTTGTGTGTGAGCCTAGGCATAGTACACAGTATCATTGTCTTTTTAAATTAAATTGTATTTCACTTCATTTATAATAACATAATTACTATAACTAATACGTAGACATGTGGTTGTTTGTTTTAGATATGGCCACGTGCAATCCAATTTTACATACAGCAACAAGACATTTAACAACTACATGGTATCACAGCATTCGTGTACAGGCTATGAAGAAACCATCACTGAATGCAGTTCTAATACCTGGATGATTGGCACGTGCAGCTCTTCGGCTCCCCTAGAAATCGACTGCAGTAAGTAAATGTGTATCTGTGTGTGCGCGTGAGTGTGTGTCCGTATGTGTGCGTCCGTTGGTATATATGTATGTATGTGTGTATGTGTGTGTGTGTGTGTGCGTGCGTGGCGTGCGTGCGTGCGTGCGTGCGTGGCGTGCGTGCGTGCGTGCAAGCATGCATGCATGTATGGCGTGCGTGCGTGCGTGCGTGCGTGCGTGCGTGCGTGCGTGCGTGCGTGCGTGCGTGCAAGCATGCATGCATGTATGTATGTACATGGCGTTTGATTAAATGTGTTACCGTTCACACACAAATTCAGTATAATACACTGTCATGTTATATGTTCACAAAGAGGTTAGAATATAAATGTTTGGTGCCTTCAAACAGGAATGCACAAATGTCAATGAAGTCATTAAGGACATAATTTTATGTGGTTGTGTTTCCAATTTTGAGTTTTTCATACTGCTATGCACAATAATTTGTCTAATTGTATTATTCCCATTTAAATGTTATCAGAAGGATGCAAACATTGTAGCCCAAAATATACCCCCAAGATAAAGTAATCAAAGTGCAAATAAAAGAAAAATGGGTTGTCGAGTCTAGATCTGTTATTGATAGACAGTGTAGCAAACACAAGCGGTAATTAATTAGGTCAGAATGTTTGAGAGCTGAAAGGACGACATTTAAAGGATGTGTTTTAAGACACGTATCTTTTGTTGAAAAATCTTGATTTTGCGTGCGCCGGATAAATAATACAGCGTTCTTAGGGATACCGTTTTACCACGAATAATGAGAATGATAGAACATTATTTGTGCATGTTTAGTTTTCTATTATTTACTAGCTTTCACGATTACAATAACATCAGTTTTGACCCACTAATAACACACATAATTCATAATTACACAACCTTTGTCATGTGGCGTTATATTTTTTTATTAGTATCACCTTATACTAGAAGTGCTATATCAAATGATAATGTAATCTAACTTTTATAAACATGTGGTCACATTTATAATGAATATGTATACTTCCAATTCAGGAACCAGGACATCACTTCAACCGGGTGTTAATAAATACTTTGGTTGGGCTCAACTGGAATTTCAAGATCCGTACGGGTCCAAATATGGGACCATTTGTGGAACTGGATTTTCTGTGGAAGAAGCTGACGTCATTTGTAATCTGGTTGGTGCTCCGACCTATAGGTAATTATCATTTTTATGTCGATTATATATTTCGAACGTGTGTGACAATTTTCAACAAATATCAACAAGCATCGATTAAATGCGCTTATTAAGTTAAAAAAACAAATGTACTAAGACAACGACATTTTGCATTGCAGAAACGCGACTATTTATCCAAATAACAAGTTTGGAAGTCTTTACAACTTCGTAATTGAACAACTGAACTGTTCCGGAAATGAAAACGATGTACAAGAATGTCAGTCCAAGCCTTGGTACGAGACGTCACATACGTGCAACTCCAGTAACAAGGCTGTGGCGATTAACTGCAGTAAGCACATTTATTATGAAAATGAACTGAAAACTGTTCGTACGTTAAGCTGATATTTACTTACTGGCATGATCACCATTATTTATGCAATAAAACTAAAATGTATTTTCCTGACGTGAATGGCTTATGTATTTCGTGTATATATTGTTTATCTCTTTGACGTCCGTACGATAATTATTCAATAAAAACTCACTTTGTTTTGAATGACCTACCTTAATTCAGGACCTCACACCCCAACACGATTGAAAGGAAGCGATCCAGCAAACGGAATTGTTGAGGTCTATTTCGACGGTTCGTGGCATATAATGTGCGGCTATAATTTCAACTTCAGAGAGGCTGCCGTCGTTTGTAATAAGCTTGGATATAAAGTTGGGTATTTTTTTTTTACAACATTGTGCACAGGCTGGTCATGAGGTCATATCATACATTTAAGGCGGTCTGGGAATTAATATTTTCTTACATTGGTTTCTTTTTACCCTTTTGGATAACGGCAGATGTGATAACAGGAATAGCAAGTGTGACTAATAGAAAGGAAACATAACGACATTACTAAATGAAAAAAAAGTTACTCGGTATTCAGTCCTTTCATTCTGCATATCACTTTGGCGTCGTTTACATCGAAATTTCTGTCACAGATCGTTCCCCAAACGCCTTCATACTCGATTTCAACTCTCCCAGAATAGTTAGTTCCACCTAATAGGCGCATAGGTGTAATAGGTCCTGAAATTACAAAATGACTACAAATATCGTCGCGCAATAAGTTTTATGGTAAACTAATTACATGATAAGAATCTTTCCCGTAGCTCGTAAAGTGCACCAACCTAGAAATACTTACTGCAGTTGACTCCGACATCAAAGTAATGCGAATTGCACGGTGGATTTGCAGAATTTTCCGACCAGGGATACGATGCACATTCGTCGATGTCTGACTCTGTTCCGATACACTGTAAGTCTTCTACAATCAGGGTACCTGACCCTTGTCCATATTTGTTTACATTTGTGTGAAGCGTAAAGTTACTGCAGTAGTAAATTAATGTACAATTCAAAAAAAGATAAAAGTTTGATTTCAAAGATCTACAACTTATTTCAAAATTGTACGAAGTCGTATGCATACATAATTAATTTGATTTATTTGTACAGTTGCGGTTCTGATATCGACTGTAAAACAATACTAACAGTATTTAACACATTACAAAGTAACCTCCAACATATTCCGTTCTTTAGTACATATGATGATTATTACACGACAAAAAAGTAAGTAAAAATTTGAGTTGTAGCATTCCTTCGTCAAACGTTAGAACGATAAATAAACATGGTATTGTGATTAAAATATTACAACCCTGCGCTATCAATCCCAGCCAGTCTGCAAACGACTCGTGCATCCTCTTGGTCGAATTGTTTGTTGCAAACTGTTCCCCAAACACCGAAATATTGGAACTCCACTCTACCCTGGTAATTATTAACGTTGCTCACGAGTCTTACACGGTTATCTGCAAATGATTCTTAATATCAAACTTATTGCTTTTTCAGTAATTACTTTTTTATACGGGTATATACACATTCAGACATCTAGAATTGATTACTATATCAATTTAGTAGTAGAATAGAATGGACTGATGGGCAATAAACACGAAAACGTGTTAGTGGCATTTAAAAAACCTTATTAAATAGCATTGCAAAAGGTTAAGAACAACTGAAGAAATAAATTAATCGCTCGAGTTAAATCACACACTTTTATGATTGTTTTGCCTATACAAATATGCACGAACGCAATAAAGTTAATGTTCAAATAGTCCGTGGACAAAACAGTAAATACAAACTTACTGCTACATATAACTCCTGCGTGGCGATATTATTCATTGTTATTATAATATGAACAGCTTCCAGCAGTCCACGGATATGATCTGCTATGGTGTGCAGGATGTACCAGAAACTGACACTGTGATATATCCGTCTCGTCTCCTTTGCAATAATGTCACAATTAAAACAGTTCGAATTATTTCTTTAGGAACGTTTCGATTCACAACCAAGAGTTCGTCAACATGCCATTTGAATATACGTCTATCGGAGGATATGGATGTTATGGCAATGAAGATGACCTGTATGAATGCGGATCTGGTCAGTGGGTGTGGTCATCAGTGTCATGTCCCAGCGGAGAAAACGTTGCCCTCAATTGCCGTAAGTTGTACATGTACTAACAGTTTAATTGAGAGTCAGATGCGTTTATGCAAGCGTCGTAATTTGAAAAACATCAAATTTATTTTGTCCATATACTAAAAGTTATGTCACATGGTTATTTCTATAACACCATTCTAAAAACGTTTCCAGTTAGAATGTCGAATTTGGAATAGGAATTGTCATGACGCTAGTAGAAATATTAGCAAAATCATAAGTAATGTAAATTAAATGTTTATAATGGATATTATTTATATGCTATTGTTAAAAAAATGCAAAACTCATTACAATGAATATAATACTCTACAGACGCGCTCTTTGTTGCAGTTCAGTACCCTTAGCAATGACGAAATGGCGAAATAATGTTGTCAGAAATCATAAAGCTAATAATTCAACTTTGTTTCAAATTGTGTTCGATATAATACAATAAATCGTAATGATAAAATGAAATAATAATGTAATGTAATAATGTAATAATAAAATAAAACACCTTGCCGAGAAAGTAATACAAAATAACATCGACACTGATATTTATATACATGTTTCATTATGTTGTTGATGAAGTTTTCATTTGACTTGTCTTTAAATATGTTTGGGTTTGCAGGCGCTCAAACTCCGGTTCGTTTGATGGAAGGGTTACAGGAGGCAGCAGACAAAGGACAACAACCGATTAAAGGACGGGTAGAAGTGCAATACAGACGGTACGACCAAGAGCTACAGAAGTATCGCGATGACCACTGGGGAACCATATGTGACGACCAATTTGGGGATGACGATGCCTTGGTTCTCTGTTCCATGATGGGATACTCGGTTGGGTCAGTGTATCTCTTATCAAAAAAAACTGTTCGAACATATATTTGATGACCAATGTCTGTGGCTATTTAAGATATTAGGAAAGTAAGATTAAAATGTTATTTTCAAGCTAATTGCTGAACAGAGGTAAAAATTGCATGCTTTCAATATTTTTTATTGAATAGGAAGGTGTATCGACCACATGAGACCTATGCATTGTTTGGAAATGAGACGATAATTTTGGACGATCTGCAATGTCTCGGTGTTGAAGACGACGTGTCCGAGTGCAAGGCATGGGAGTGGGGCACCCATGACTGCGTACACGACGAAGACGTCGCCATTTATTGCAGTGGGTATTTATTATACACATAGAAAATTGTTGTACCGTCTATTGTGTTATTTTAAATATAATTTCGAAACGTGTACAAGCATATGATATCTTGTTTCAGACTATCAGGAAAACATTGACCCGTGTGACCAAGAAAACTATAAGAGACTCCCAAACTTAGAATTGCGATTGGTAAACTACCAGACGACTGCAAAACCTATAAATGACAACAAGTTGTCTTTGGATTGGTACTTTGTAGGAAAGAACACGCTGCCTGACAAAGAGCCGCCTTTTAACCGATGCGCCACTGTGTATCTGGTGTATAGCACGGGTAACATATGATACATGTCTATATGTAATTAATCATGTTTGGTCATAATGACAACACACTTTTTATTAGGATATTACATAATGATACTAATTAATAGAAATCCACTTACTTAATGTAACCTTTGCTAGGAACACACTTATTGGTAGTAGTTAAGGATTTCTAGATTTTCTAAATAATTTCATGCGATGCTAATCCATAAATATCGAACATAGTACAATATATAGGAACACTGTATTTCATACATCAGATCCGTTTCCTGTGTTCGGTGACGGAGTAAAATCATTAAAGGCCGAACAGTCGGGCGATTCAAGTATTACTTACAATATTAAAGCCAAGCACTGTGGGAGTTACTTCGTCTACAGACTAGGACCAACAAAAACCAAAGACAGTGGCTATTGCTTTGGTATAATATACATATAGATGTTTTATTGTTTTATTTATATTTAGCTACACTACTTAAATGTTGTGTAATATATATCAGTAAATTAACTAAACATGAAATTAATAAGGACTTCATTTGACCTGTCAATTAACTACTGAAAAAGATACTTCAGAACTGATATAATATACATAGCTTTATTAAAGTGCACAAATAATACGTATTTATCTTTTCTACTATGTATATGTTTAAAGTATTTTAATTTTTTAACATCCTTTAGGGATTGGATCAGAAAGTAAGTATATTTGCTTTGTTTTTCAAGCAGTTATATAATTCGTATACTCGGTCTTTCATATTTTTTAACGCTTTATATTATAGGTATGTTTTTATTTTGTATATACAAACTTGAACTCATATAAGAAAGATATAATGTGCTTTAGTATTTGTTCTGGAAATGTATTAAGATAATATTTTTATTTCATTTGTATCATATTAACACAGTTCAATGTAGTTTACAAAAATTATCGTGAACCTTAAATAGCTATAATAAATAAGTAAGCTAAGTAAGTACATTAAAATTCTGTTCATCTGCATCTTATGAAACATAGGTCTTTAACAATCACTGTAAATGAAGTTTAAATTGCTTCATATTTTGTGTTATATCGTAAGTAGTATGTATTTAATTATCTATATTTGTATCCATTGATTTCAGTACCACCACCATCGTTTGTTGCCAACAGTGTCGGTACGGTGCGTGAGTACAATAACAACTCCGTTTGGTTCAAGTGCAAGTTTGACCCTGACACCGAAAACAACCTCGTGTATCAAGTTGAATGGCATGTTGTCGGAAATTCAGAACATGTTATAACGAAACAATGTCACAATACACACATGGAGCCGTGCTTTCTTCACGCGGACGAATTTAAGGATATGCATGTTGGCATGGGAACGCACGTACGTAACTCGCAAAGTATCCAATATATGATTATATGAAAACATTTACTTAATACATTGTACATTTTCATAACAGAAAAGTTCTACAACTTGTGCGTGTCCAAATGAATATATTGCGAGGATAAAATTCCAACACATTTCCTTCATTATAGCAAAGATTTAATCAAACAATTTCAATATTTAAAGGTATCCTGCGCTGTGCGAGCGTTCACTGAAGTGGATGGCCAACCAGGGCAGTTGTCGGTACTCTCAGAGACGTTCTTTGTGGGTATTAAGCTTCTTACGCCGCGTGTTTCCGTTCGAAGAGGTGAAATAAAGTCGATTGAATTGGAGCTTACAGTTCCGATCGTCTGTAGGAATACAAATGAATGCGAAGCCATACTTGATTACTTCACTCCAGATTACGGCACTAACTGCCCAGGTTTGTTGTTAATTTTATTCATGACCGAGAAATTTAGTGATTGAATACAAGATCAATAATACCACAGAAAAATTACCAGGAGAGAAAGCCTTTTTAACATTCTCAGGTCCATTATTTGAGGCAAGTCACCAATTGCCTATACAACACAGAACAAAACGCACGCAGAACACAACACAAAACACAAACTGATTAAGACAGGAGTCACCGCCTTGGAACAATCAATGCCAGGCATTTGGGAATTTTTTATTGGTTAAAAGCATCTCGAACCTCATACATGCCCCAGAATTAATCACAATACACTGAAAAACAGAATTAAAAGCATAAAACTCCCGTACATAAATTAATTACTTTGTTTTTATTGTAATATAACATTTTAGTAATTGATTCCATAATGTCTTTGTAATTATTATTTCTACTGTATATATTTAGATGTAGAGGGAGATTTCCCATCAGGATGTTCTCAAACACTCGGGGCAACTCCGTTAGGGAAGACAATAAAAGTTCATGTTGGGGCAACAGAAACTGGCCAATACGGAATAGCCGGAAAGTTTACGCTCTTTTTACAAATTCACAGAAATGAAAATGTTTCATTTTTGTCCGTGCCGTACAAATTGCCAGCTATCGAGGTGAATAAAGCATTGTGTCGATTGTAATCACATCACTGTATCGCTGCGTTACATGCTGTTTTACACACTTAAGATAACTATTATGAATGAACATATAATAATATGTCTCCGAATATGTCATTTTCGTTGATTTATTTGTAAAATGTAATTGTTAGAGAAACGCATATAACAATACATTTAAGACAAATGACAGCCTTGATCATGAACACAATGACTAATAATTCACATATAACAACTTAAACAAAAGGCACCGCCTTGAAAATATCAATGCAATGGACTAATATGTCAAATCTCAATGTATCAATACGAAACGAAGGTTTGTCCAAATAGTGTTGCTTCTCAAAGTAATGATTGAGTTCCATGAAATGAAATATTTGATCTGAATAAACAGAGGTAAATCAAGTCATAAGACTACCCTCCGTCTCATCTGTTTAACACAGATGATTATGTAATTAGGTTGAAGTACTACCGGAAGCCGACAGACAATGGCGGAAAAATATGCGGTGCACGCAATGATCCACACATGTACACATTTGATGGAAGGTAATATTTTTTTTTTTAAATGTTACCATGCAGGAGAGTTTTTGCACCAACACGCATCATAAACATCCCATCGAGTGTAAACCAAAGAAAAAAACTACGTAGTGCATGTATCAAAGAGCAATGCTGCCACTGAGTGCAAATGTTAATGTTACCCATACAATTACATGTAGTAACGATGTTTACGAATATGCTATATTCTTTGTAAGAGAGGGTCATTTTTCTGACAATGTATAAAGGATACACATGCGCAAGTACGTGAATTGCTTGTATTGGCACAATAGCATAATAACGGTGCCTGAAACATTGTTAACATTGTTAATATTTTGTAGATCGTATGAACACCACGCTGAAGAGGGTGATTATATTTTGTATAAACATACAAAATACGAAAATGTCGAGGTATGTGTCTGACTCTCTCTACAGAATAAGTATAGCTGACTTATTATTTGTTGATATTGATATAACAGTTGAACACAATTTTGGGTAAACAATTTACTTCTGCATCAATATTTATTTTTTAAAGCCCACTTCCAAACATTAAAGTATTAACAAAAAAAAAACATTTTTACATTTTGTCATCGGTATGTCATGTCAAGATTAAGCATAGTTTAAACTGTCAAAATATTCAACAGATCCAACACAGAATAGCCAACTGTACAGACGGCAACAGTCTAGCGAAATGTAACTGTGGCGTTGCCGTAAGGGCCGGACGTGACGTCTACGTCATCAACGAATGTAACGGATACATCGACATTGGTTACAGGCAATGTTGGAATAAAGCGTTGACGGTGAAAAAGGAAAACGACTACACTTACACGGTATAAACATGTGTTATTTAACTCAGCTGGTTTTAACTGTTGTAAGTAAACACTATTACACGGTATATAAATGTGTTATTTAACCCAGCTGATTTTAACTGTTATAAGTAAACACAATTACACGGTATAGAAATGTGTTATTTAACTCAGCTGATTTTAACTGTTGTAAGTTAACACTATTACACGGTATAGAACGGCGTTATTTAACTTAGCTGTTTTTAACTGTTATAAGTAAACTCTATTACACGGTATAGAAATGTGTTATTTAACTGAGCTGATGTTAACTGTTATAAGTAAACCCTATTACACGGTACAAAAATGTGTTATTTAACTCTAAACACTATTATTTGAATAATGTATTTGTTATTTAATATCGCAGAATAGAAACATATGAATTACTTGTTAGTTGTATAATGTTTTCGGATGCTTTATTTGTGCTCCTAGATTTATCTGCCATACGGCACTGCAGTAAGGGCGCGTATAGATAGCGCTCCTTTTATGGGCGAAGCCGGGGGTAGAGTATTGGACATTTCTGTGAATCCTTCAAGCAAAGATAACAACGGCAATAGTACAGGATTGTGTGGAAGTCTAAATAGTAATTCATCAGACGATTTTGAGAATCCAGACGCTTTTATTGATCATTGGAAAGTTCAACCAAACGCATCCATGTTCTCTAGCGATATGTACAATAAGGATCTTGAGCCGTGGGTGTTTCCAACGTGCACGTGCAAGAAAAACAATATTGGAAACAATGCTTATACCTGTGACAGGAGTCTAACCGGATGTACTCGAGGAACTTTAACTGGCTACCGTAGCTGCGATGAAGTTTTAAATAGTTGACCAGTTCGATCAGTTAGCGGACAAGTTAAACACCACCCTGTGAGAATACCAGTTGCACATCAACGCCAATTCATTAGAGCTCCAGTAAGTTACATAATTAATCATTACATAATACTTACATTTTTTTTTAAACGTGTGCAATTTAAAGTCGAACAGTAGTCGAACATTTTAACAGTAACATTTGGACGCAGTATATGTAGAACTGCCAACTGTGAAACTAGTACCTTTCAAACTGTCTTATTAAGTATCTATAGTAATTTGTTTCATCACATGTAATACAAAATACTTTGTATGTTTAATGTATTCATATTTTAAGAGAAACGCCGATATTTGGACAAATGAAAGTGCCAGGCAGAATTGTGGGACACACTTGAAGACAATACAAACACTTTGCCAACAAATTCCAAATACCCACACAGACGTATCCGTTTACAATTGTGCTCAGGATATAATGGTATTGTGTCTCCACACTAATATTTTCTTGTTTAACCTATTTTCACAAAGTTACATAAGTGTATATTGAAGAAAATAGTTTCAATTTCTCCAAAGCGACCAATCTCCTTTTCTCAATCAGCTTGCAAACTCCACTGAATGGCTGTCAATGTCAAGGCAGTCTATGCTCGACACTTGCCAGAACGAAATACATCGCAACAGTACTGTAATTAAGCATTTAATTGAACGAGCCGAGGGAAATCACACAACCGACAATAACGGTACAACAGAAAAGCCGCCGACGATAGAGGAACTCGAAGAACTCAAAAACGTACTAAATATTACTCAGGAAATTGAAGAAACGTTTTGCATTAATAACTGTAATGGTCGCGGAAAATGCACTCACGGTAAGTGTTTCGTATTAAAGTTATTATATTAAAATGTCACAAAATCATGGGCCGTGTATATGAGTTATTTGTGTAAACGATTTATTTATATTGGTAAACACACATTTTTACATTTATATAAGGCAATATATTATAATATGATAAATTAGTTCCAACTTACCATATATATTCTATGCCCTGTTATTTTGCCACATTTTATAGTAGTGATCTCAATATTAAATACTCCGTTCGTCGGTAGGTATGTGTTCCTGTGAAACGAACCTTGGCGCCATAGACTGTTCGATAGATTTGACAAAGCCACCACGGATTGCAGAAATAATAAATGACGGTCTCTGTGATACGAATGAGGCCAACTGCTCTGATATTGTTGTCTATGGTGGAGAATTCACATCTGCGAACTTGTCGTGCAGATTAAAATGGTTCAAGGTGAGCGCGTAATTCCTGTATACTGTATTCACTGTTTAAATGAGGGTTATTTAATGTGCAGCATTATATTAACTCTGTTTGAGGTTTTTTGACACATTCGGTCAAATATACATTGTACTAAATAACATGGCATTACTATTACAGCATGTTCTAATTACATATATATCGATGTAGGTTGACATAAATGGGACTGTCAGTGAAGATCAAAATGTTACTGTACCTGGACAAGCGGAAACAATAGTAATGACAATTTGTCCTGCAAACGGATTACAACGTAATTCAACCGAAAATACGTTCGTCCGAGGATTCAAAGTTTCTATCAGTAATGATGGATATAATTTCAACGAAAATGAGCAGAAAATAGCCTACATTTACAACTCTAAGTGTCAGGTGTATTCTAATGATTCTGACACAGGATCAAAGTACACATTTGCGCTAAAGGTAATTATGGCAATTGAAATTGTACCATGTATTCAATTTAAATGACATCTGTTTTGGGGTTATATTATATAAGACGTTGTCTTTGTATTATTTCATTCTACAAATCATATAATTACACTACTATTTAGAAGTTACAGTATACACTTTGGTAACACTGTTTTGTTTTCCAGGATGACTATTGTTTTATTGAAGACAATTGTTACACTAACGGTACCTTGCATGTTTCCCAACGATTGATATGTGACCCTTCTGTTGATAAGACATCGTGGACACCCTACGTGCCTCCGTTGGGTCGGTGATTTAGTTGTGTTGTTTTTTTTGAGACGCCGTATCAGTCATAGTCTTTGAACAGTGCAATATGATTTTGCGATAAAACGATTACCATGTGTTTTAATTTCACGAGCAACATACTGTGCGACTTAAGTTTATAGCAGACATATGCAACAGTATTCCTTACTTTGTGTTTTTACGTGTCAGCAGATTGTACAAAGCCAGATGCTTGCGACCGTATTGCCAACTCCGTTTGCGAGGTTATAGACAATGTTGCAACTTGCTCCTGCAAAAGAGGCTACAAACCCGATGAAGCTGACAACAACGTCTGCAAAGGTAAAACAATATTTGTAATTTTTATTTTGAATTGATACCGTAAAATTGAGCAAAATAAACGGCTATTAAGACATGTTCAATATAACGATTCATAAACTGTATTTTAATCGTTTTCTTTCAGAAGTGGACAGTAACATCGATGAGAGTCCAAGTAATAAGTTTCGAAAGGATTACATTTGAACACGAAATGTTGTCTAAAGCCATTTTATTTTACGAGGTGGTCAAAAGAATATATCCATTCGTGAAATTATTCCTTGTCGATGAAAATAATAATTGTTATAAATTTGTTAAATATGATGACCAAACAAATTATTTACTGCCTATTACCACTGTATTAATGTTTGTTTTAATGGCGTTTTTTTTACAGTTTGTAATTTACATGCAACAAAATCAAGTGAATCGATATACCTCTAAGTTCTATTAATACGCGTATGATATACATATTGTTGGGTAAACGTCAACTTATCTTGATTGGGCTAATTATTTGCAATGATATTTATAGTTCCCTCGGGTCATGGTAGCTTAATTGTGGAAATAACTGTAGACTACACGTTCCCGGACAATATTTATATCAACTCGGCATCAACATACGAGCGCTATAAAGAGGCGTTGGATGAAGAGGTAACCAACTAGTGTTGATATTCCATTTGCTTAATCAACCCACTCATTCTTAACATATGTGTCTCAAACATGGAACGTTTTGTTTGTTTTTTAATTAGTTTATAATAGGCTCAGTTGTCAAAACAATCCATACAATGATTGCATTAATAAGTTGCTGAATTTATGTGGTATTTTTACAGCTAACAAGTTTCTACAAAAATGAGCTAGGAAATCGACTAGGGAAAGTGCAAATAAGAGACATCAAGTAAGTACGAAGGTGATACAATTAAAAAAAAAATATTCATAATTGCTTGAATCGTAAAAAGTACAATTATCAAATTCACAACTGTGATTGCAATGTCGTTCGTGTTAATATTAATATGTAATGTATTGTATCACGTTATCTGTCATATTAAGCAAAAATGAAATCAGATAAAGTATATACAAATATTGATAAGCTTATTTCCTTCGTTATACCTTTGTTTACAGGATTGGCAGTCTGGTTGTTGATCACCGTGTGATCTATGTTCAACGCGAACACATTTTAAGCGATATTATTCAAGCAGTAGTCAAACTGTCCCAGTCCACCCTCACACTAATGGATAAAACGGTTCGAATCACTGGTGTGGCCATTGGCGAAGATAAAGGTATATTGAATAATTATCTATATTACAAATGTATTGCTTTCGTAATCATCCAGTGTGTACATTAATGTTGCCGCATTTTTTTATCTATACTTACCTTTTTTGTTATTTTATCTCAGTTCCACTTGACAACGACGATGTCGCAAAATGTCGCGCGTTCACAATTGTTAACCCGTGCCAAAACGACGAAGAATGTATTGTAGTCGCGGGTAGCCCTCGTTGCGCGTAAGTTTAAAATACGACTACTGTACTGTTCGTTAACTTTGGATAAGAAAACATTCATCGATAATTGAAATGCGATTATATGGTAGCTTATACCCAAAAAAATCCATAAATTGGTTTATATTTTACATTGGTTAAATTTTATATTGGTTTATATAATTCCATAAGACATACATACCGTTATTAACTGTGAAACCTGGATGCTAGTTTATCAGACTCTATTTTATTGTAGAAAAAAGACAACTGATCCAGGTGAGTTAAACAATTAAACATCAATCTGAATAGTTAACATTGCTGCATTACTTATTTGCTATGATGATAATAAATTGTTTCCTAGCGTTACTTGTTAAAATCATCAAGTGTTTATTTTCATTTACGTATTACAACATACATTATGTATTATGTTATCCTCCACCTATATATTATCCCTATCTTATGCCTAAAGTCGTATTGAATTCGCAGTTGACCCTCTTAGATGCACGAAGCTCACGATATCTTATTGCTATTTGCTATTTGTGTTTATCTACTGAGCATTTATGTGACTTCAATTGCAAATCCCGTTATCTCGTGACACTTTTTGCTTAAGACTAAACTAAGCTTGAAAATCGCTTAACATGCGTCTTAAGCAAATGGACCGGAGTTTTAGAAATAATGCAAACTTATAAAGTTATTGTAGTAAATGTAAATATTTGTAAAAAATTTTACAAAGAACTTGTATGATATGCATCTCAGCACTGTATAACATTTGTATTTATATTGCTGAATTTTATTCTATTACTGTATTTCTGCATCTCGTGAAATGCTTACACAATTTAAATATATTGAAGTGTGTACTGTCTTGCAAAATAATTATTGTTATACAGATGCTTACTATAATCATTTAGCAAACACTTTTTTATTGTACTCTTCAAGAGTATATTATTTACAATTGTACTAGTTACTAGTTTAACTGTTAACTCTAGGTAATCTAGGTAATTATCTTGTGCTCATTTATACACCCAACAATATTTCCCATATCATTATAATGATACGAAACATATCATTATCCCTTATCATCTGTTTCTCATCATTTCTTTTTTCCAATTCACATTGCCTATACTCTCTCATTAAGCAGTTCTGTAGCAGACGGCGAAATCAAATTTTAATATCATTCTTGTTGCAAAATGTTCGCACGTTTAAATGCAAAAAACGTATCATGTCAGCGTTTATGGCTCATCTCGTCTTCATTGGAGCATATCATTATGTTGTACATTAAACAGAGACCTGTAAACGCTGTCATGATTGCATATAGATCTCCAGTTATTTTTCCACTATTCCTACACGTATTATGTGCATGCCAGTTATGGCTAAATGTTATCAGCCTATTTTCATTACAAATTAATGTGTACAAGTCTATGAACGCATCAATGAGTGTTGAACACCCATGCACACGTTTTATGATAGGAAAAAATATTCACACTGATATTCTTTTCCTCAAAAAGCTTCTAAAATGTTTCTTCTTTGTTGTAACATGTTATTGGCTCTCTATAGTCTTATTACGATCAGGTGATATTCATCCAAACCCAGGGCCTACATTGTCTGATCGATCTTTAAACACCGATACAGACAGTTCTTCATCCATTCTCAATGCTCCAGCAACAACCCACTTATGCTTTGTTCATTACAATATTCAAAGTCTGATGCACAAAATAGATGTTCTTTACACTGGTCTACGTGAATTTGATATAATTGCTTTTACCGAAACATGGTTAAATAGTTCTATCTTATCCACTGATCTCCTCTTTGACGGCTTCCACCAGCCAATTCGCAAGGATCGCACATTCGACTCACATGGTGGCGTTGCTATATACGTAAATGAAAATATTGCTTTCAAACGCAGATATGATCTTGAATTAAATAATGTAGAATGTATATGGATTGAAGTTCTGCCTTCAAAAAATAAATCCATTCTTTTTGGCGTTTTCTATAGACCGCCTAGTGAGGATAGATTGTATATGCATTCTATTGAAGACTCTATAGGGCTAGCCAGAGAAACACGAATAAATGATATTATTATTACAGGTGATTTTAATATAAATGCTCTCGCCGAATCGTCTGCACGTAAAATTAATGAATTATGTCTACAATATGACTTAACGCAACTTATTCACGAGCCAACACATTATACTGAACGGACATCTTCCATAATTGACTTAATCTTTGTAAGTAATCGGAATACTGTATTACTCTCTGGAACAGGCGAACCGTTTTTAGATCAAACTCTTCGGTATCACTGCCCTGTTTTTCTTACATTAAAATTTACAAAACCTATATCTAAAACGTTTTATCGACATATCTGGCGTTACGATATTGGGGATTATTCAAAACTACGACAATTAATGACAGATACTCATTGGGATTTACTAAAATGTGAAGATGTTGACATTTATGCAGAAAATATTACTAAGACAATATTACACATTGCAAGCATATGTATTCCTAACAAAAATGTTTGTATACGTTCTCATGATCTACCATGGATAAACAATAATATAAAGAAAAAAATTCGACAACGGAAACGTCTATACCGAAAAGCCAAACAATTAAATAGTGACATACACTGGTCAAATTTCCGTCGTGTTAGGAATGAGGTTGTATCACTTTTACGTAATTCAAAAAACGAATATTTCAACAACATTGCATATAAACTAAAGTCATCTGACCTTTGCGCTAAAGACTGGTGGAAAACACTTCGAACATTTATTCCTACTAACATAAACAATTCAATTCCACCTATTTACGATGATCAAACAAGTAGTTTTGTAGCAAATGACACATGTAAAGCTGATATACTAAACAGGTATTTTGCAAGCCAGTGTTCAATCGACGAAAGCAACCACGATCTTCCACCTATACACAATGTAAACGCTAACAGTCTTCAGTCTATTCATATAACGCAGGAGGAAGTTATTGACTCAATTAAATGTCTTAAGGTAGGAAAAGCATCTGGTCCTGATGGAATAGATAATCGAATCCTCAAAGAAGCAATGCATCAATTAAGCTACCCATTGTGTGATTTGTTTAACTCTTGTCTAAATACCTACAAAATGCCTTCTTGTTGGAAAATCGCAAATGTGTGTCCGATCTTCAAAAAGGGCGATCCAGCCTTAGCGTCTAATTATCGACCTATATCATTGTTAAATACTATTGAGAAGGTCTTTGAGGGAATAATACACAAGCACATTTTTAATTTTCTTCGTGCAAATTCATTCTTTGCACCTACTCAATCTGGCTTCTTGCCTGGTGATTCGACTGTTAATCAGCTTACATATATTTATAATACATTTTGCAGAGCCCTAGACAATGGCCTTGAGGTCAGAGTTGTATTTTTTGATATAAGTAAAGCTTTTGATAAAGTATGGCACAAAGGTGTATTATACAAACTACAACAAGCAGGCATTCGAGGAAATCTATTGTCCTTTTTGTCTAATTATCTTTCTGATCGTAAACAAAAAGTAATCCTACCGGGAGCGCATTCAACTCCTATTGAAATTCTCGCCGGTGTCCCTCAAGGCTCTATCTTAGGTCCACTTTTGTTTCTAGTATATATTAATGACATTGTCGCTGACATACAAGCGCACATAAATTTGTTTGCCGATGATACCAGTCTTTTCATGGTCGTAAATTCGCCAAACGAAACTGCCGCCGTATTGCAATCAGACATAGATAAAATTTCCAGCTGGGCTGATAAATGGTTAGTATGCTTTAACCCCTCAAAATCCGAATCAATGTTAATATCTCGCAAAATAAATAAACCACCTCATCCATCATTGACTATGCAGAACGTTAATATACCCATTGTTAATGTCCATAAACATTTAGGTGTATTTATGTCCAATGACAGTACTTGGCATGCGCATATATCTTTTATAAAGGAAAAAGCATGGAAACGAGTTCATATAATGCGTCGATTAAAAATAATGCTTGATAGAAAAGCTCTCGAGAAAATATACTTTTCATTTATAAGACCAATTCTTGAGTATTCAGACGCGGTTTTTGATAATTGTACACAATATGAAAAAGATGACCTAGATAAAATCGAAACTGAAGCCGCGCGTATAACATCTGGATGTACACGTTTTTTATCTTTAGAAGATCTTTATAATGAGCTAGGATGGGAATCTATCAGGCAACGAAGACGCAAACATAAATTAATATTAATGTATAAAATGAATTCTAGCAATGTACCTAACTACTTACAATCTCTTTTGCCCGCAACAGTTGGGTCAACTAGCAATTACTTGCTAAGAAATTCATCACATCTTCACACAATTCAAGCCCGAACATCACTGTACTCAAATTCATTCCTACCATCTACTATATCTGAATGGAATAATCTTCCCGATGATGTCAAAAATGCTGAATCGATCCATTCCTTCAAAAGGCTAATTAACATAGATCGCCCGATTCCGAATCCTTTATTTTCATACGACGAAAGACGCTCTCAAATGTTACACACGCGATTAAGAACAAAGTGTAGCGCCTTAAATGAACATCTATTCAGGCGAAACATTATTGCATCCCCGTTATGTCTCTGTGGACTTCATGAAACGACGTCTCATTACTTTCTCGAATGCAGTCAGTATGTACATATTCGTGGCGAACTTATAAACACTATATCCATATATTCCGTCCCCTACATTGAAACTATCCTATATGGAGACGACACTCGAGACTACTTAACCAATACTAAAATAGCTGATGCAGTACACACATTTATTATTAATAGTAAGCGATTTGATACGTAGTATGCTACTGAACGACTCTCAAACGTATTTTCCCTTGCACCAAACAAGTCTTTCAAAATTTCTTTCTTTTTCCCCAAACTTCTGACTACTTTTATATCTGCAACACCTTTCAAATGTCAACCCATTTCATGCACTTGACGTATGAAACTCTATACTGGGAGTTTCTCTCTCTTTTTTTGCCGTACTTTTATTAGTGTTTAATCATCTAAAAACCAATTATGTTCGTCTGTCAACATGTAACTGAATGTATACTGAGGGAGAAGAACTATATAAGACTTTGTCTTTCGTTCCAATCCCATTCGAACATGTACATATTATAAATGTTGTATGAAATTCTATGTATAACAATGTTTGTTTGTTTGAAATAAATATGTTTAAACTAAACTAAAGTCGTCTCACACAAATTTGATATAATACTTTGTACAGCTGGCCTAAACTTGGTCCTAATAGTGGCTGCTGTGATTGGGTCAGTTTTGTTCCTTATTATTGTCGTGCTTGTGGGCGTACTTTACAAGAAGCATTCTAAAGACGACAAAAATATTGAACCAACTATGCACGCAAACACAGAGTTGCAAGGCATCGATTTTTACAAGATTCCAAGAGCCAGACTATCTGGCTATGAGCTACCAACTGAGTACAGTCTTGTAAAACCGGATGCTCCAAAGGACAGGTAATAATGTGTTGTGTTATATATTGATTATTAAGATTGAGTTGTTGTTGTTTTTTATAAATTTAAAACTATTTCATTGTATAGACAAACGACGGGTCTATCTAAACATTACATAATTATTTTGAATGACAAGTTATGATTTCGAAATGTCGTTTTCAGAAAGAGATACGTTCCAAATGAAAACACGTATGAAAGCTTGTCGGAGTCCGGCAGCGGTTTTTACAACTACGGACTCGCAAACGCAAACATGTAGCCAGTGACGATTAACCAGCTGTGAAATAAACTGTCCGACTCTCAACGATTTAAGTCTACAATTTTTACTTGTATTTGTTATTATAAACGGATGTTTCTGTTGTCTAGCATGTAAACATATTTATTTAATTTTGTATCTTCTACAAAATGAATCATAATTTCATTATACATTTCTATATACGTCTAAACAATCACATTGTGGTATTGCTTGTAGGATTACAGATCTTTGTAGGATTACAGATCTTTGTAGGATTACAGATCTTTGTAGGATTACAGATCGAATTTTTATGCAAACACTAGTACATAGTTAAAATGTATTAGATGAAAAAATGTAGATATCAAATGTATTAGTTTTATTTAGGAATCTTACTTGCGTTGAATGTATGTGTGTGTGACATTTTATGGCGAACTAGTAAATAGGTTTAAATTTATCATAATGTAATCAGATTTTGAATTACTTTATAATTTGTGTACACATATTGTTTATCTTTAAACTGAATGTAACAATGGCTAAGTCATGTTTGTTTATAAGTATTGACAATGTTTAATTGAAGAATTTGAAATGAAAATATATATATGCATATATAAAGATAAATATCTTAATTAACTAAAGTAACCAGATATTAATAGAAACAAGAACAATACTTTATACTTTTTATTTACAGGAGTATGTATTATTCAAATTAAATTTATCAACGCATATGTCGTGAATGAATTTGTCTACATCCACATTATCTCGCGTAGAAAAAAAAATATTTGACATATATCACCAGATTATAAATTTAAACTAAAAGGACTTTTATTATATATTTTACTTCATTAGTGTCTCGTCCTAATATGTATTCATGATTCATATGTATAATATATGTATTCTTATTTTTTTCGGGTCTTGTTAACTTGTGGTTACAAATCTTCGTTATGTCATACATTAAGAGTAAACAAGAGTCACACAATCCATGTTTACATTGATCATATGTACATGAGTAATTTAGGTAGACTTTGGAGCCCTCGTTAATCTGAGTAAAAACTCTAGAACAATGAATGTCCTTGTGTATGAAACGTGCTTCTTTGTTTCCCAAATAAATATATTACATATGTAATGGGTATTCTGACTTATTTCCAACTCTCTAATTTAAAATCAGGCACGGACAAACTAAGATTGCATTCATGAGTCATATCTTAAATATATGTTTATTTTAAATATATAAAAGCGCTGAACCACGTCTGTCGATAGTTCGTTCTACATACATACTGTAACTTAATTTTTAACTCGTGCACAGCACCACGGCAAAGACAAGACAATTTCAAAGCCAGTTAATCAAAAAATTAGCGCACTATAGAAAGCCTAAATTATACTGCTTGTGAATTAGACAAAAAGCTACTAGATCGTATCAAATCAAAAATCACGTAGCTAAGAGTCATTCTGCAATTGTGCAAAACTTTAGTAAAGAAAACAGAATAAATAAGTCATTGTTCTGACTCGTTGTTTTCTTGTAATACATGTGTTAAGCATAAGTGCATATTAGACAAAAAGCTACTAGATCGTATCAAATCAAAAATCACGTAGCTCAGAGTCATTCTGCAATTGTGCAAAACTTTAGTAAAGAAAACAGAATAAATAAGTCATTGTTCTGACTCGTTGTTTTCTTGTAATACATGTGTTAAGCATACGTGCATATTTTGGAGAACGAAATGTGTTGAACAAGCTGTTTCTGTCTAATAACCCATGTCATCTAGAGTTTATTATACATGTAGATATTTTTAACATTTAAAATATGCAGTTGTTTAAATTAGCTTTGATAATTCTATAAAACAGCTCAGTAACAGACTGATCAAAGAGGCGTTGTTCGATAATAACATTTGCAAAACAAATCATCTACAAAGAAATACTAATGAAACAATATTTAATGCGATGGTCTTGTTTATGTAAACAATAGCTAAACACATCAATGTATTGACCATTAATCTCTTACACGCCCTGTATCCGGATAATCCTAATGCAGTGCAGCGACCCTAACGAAGTGGCAATATGGCAAACATGAGACAAAGTATGCAATTATTTATCATGTTTTTATCATGTTTTTATATTTGTGTTGAGGATAAGCGTAAAGATTTTATTAGCTATAGTGTCCTGTGGTTTATCTGCTAAATAGTTTGTTAGACAACCACTATGATGCTGGAAGTCATTAAAGTCCGAAAAGGTCTACATCAATAACCTTTGTATATATCCGACCATTTTAAAATATCTTAAGACAATATCTTAAAACGCGGGAGTACCTTACGTGTAGTTTATATTTGTTAAATGAACATCTCTATAAAAAATGTGTAATCGTATCAAATTTGAAGTCGATGTTCATTGAATTAGTATTGTCTTTATTCTGAAGTGGTTCTGGGCTAACTGGCCGATGTAGTAAACTGTGATGGATAACTACAAACGTAAAAAGGATAATTATTTAACAGACCAAAAAGTCTGATATCGATGCGTGTTCGCCTTTATATATGAACTAATTTCTTTAAGTGTTGTTTCTGTGCTTTATTCTGTATTCAAATGCATGTATGTACATGTGTATTTACAGATTCGTGGCTTTCTATTTCTGACGGATAATATAAATATAATCTTTTACTGTAAGTTCCTTGCCACTTCGTGTAATAGCGGAAGGGATACCGGTAATACCTTCACGTAATTGTGACATATGTAGCCATATTTGTTGGACCCTGGAATCCAAACAAAATTCAAGGCGTTTTAAAAACATTGTAACTATGTTTCGAACGCCAGTTTTCAATTATTTCCTCTAAACTGTCAGAAGATTACAAGATTGTGTATCGCAATATACACTCTTGATTTTAAAACTTTGGACATTTAGAAATATTCACACTAGGGTCTCTTTAAATGCGTTGTATGCTTTAAGATTTAAAAGAGGTCTTCGCATTTCCTGTTCCACTTTCATTATTTTGAATTATAACTACGTCGTCTTTAACAATAACTGATTTTTCTGCCTTTACCAATATATTGGCACTATATCAGGGAAGGACATCATAGACAGGTCTTTATATTCCTCACATTCATGACATTTAAAACGGTCCATAGTTTCTATCATGAAAATATATAAATACATTGTACACGTTGAATGAGCAACTTATGCAATACAATTTAAAAAAGACACCTATATAGATTGAGGCCCATTATAGTCGTTTAGCATACGTGTACATTAATTCATGTACATGTATATAGAGTATTAGTCGGTTAGGTGTTCATCCTTCACGTTTTATACATTGGTTTGGTTTTTATCCGTTCCCAGTATACATTGTGTTCGGTTATTATGAACGAGAAATTAGGTTTTATCCATTTTCTCGCAGTTTGCACATTTGAACGAGTATTGTGTCCATATGGAGTGGTATAAAACAAAGTGTAAACGGGCTTTTAAAACAGTGCATATTTGTTTCCAATCAGCAATTATGATATGGCCATTTAAAGGCTCTAAGTATGCTTAAGAATTTTTAAAATATTTTTTCATTGAATGTTTGGCTTTGTTCCTCAGCATTCTATCCTACAACACAATGATTGCTAGATGAAACATTGATCAATTGAAATAAATACCCATTTGATCAATAGCGACAGATATTACAACCAAACAACCTGCATAAAAGAAAAATATGCTTAAAACAAAGTAGTGCCGTCTTTCAATCCGCCATATTGGCACTGCGTTAGGGTCGCTGTACTGCATTGCAGGACGTGTCTTAATGTATCAAATATGAATATTGCTGATCATGTCTAATTACTACATGTCTGCTGTCGAAAGTGAGGGTTAGTATATGAAATAGTATAGCAGTGTATATCTGTAATGCAATATGATTTCCTGTTGCAGAAATGAATACATAAATAATAATGAAATACGAATAACGTCTTGACCATAACCATACTTCAATATAAATCTCCCCCCAGGGATGATGCAAAACATGCTAGGCGGTGTAAGATTCAGTTTCGAAACTATTTTGTAACAGCCGTATTTGTAGCACCTTTCACGAAGTTTCAACTGCTCATGAAACTTGGAAACTTAGTAGTCCTGTCTGTCAACATGATTAAATAAACTTTTTGATGACTCTCCAGCTTGAAATTAATGACGTGGTGGATAATCGTCATACACGGTTGATATCCGTCTTATTAAAAATTGAAATAGTTGACAACCGCCTTAAATGAATTACATGGTTGTGAACAGGCTTCAATAAATGACATGATTGATAACAATCTTAAATGGTTTGTTATATTAAGCGTAATATTACTAACAACATGGATGTACTGTGAACAGTTGTAAAATGTGTTTTGAAATAAATTATTTGTACTTTTACTACAAATTCATCAGTAATTTGTAGCAGTAATTGAATGTTCGTTACTTACAATATTCCAATTAAACCTATTCAGTTATGGTTAATATCAGCAGTTACCAAGACCTACATTAGCTTTAAATGCTCCTATAACAGTGTTCGTTTACATGTACATTACCTTCTTCCTTTAACAATAACATTAACATTAGATGGGCATATTGATAGTATTTCGCAGAAATACATACACATATTGAAATAATATAGTTTTCGATTTATCCCAAATAGCTTTTCAAGTAGCAACAATACATCAATGAAATCGATATGAAAAGCCAAAATATATGCACTAAGATATCATTTTGATAATTACATGGTCCCTGTAGAATTCAAATCCACTTCTACAAAACCACGCACTCCTATGCTATACAACGTTTATCAATGTCGCTCTTGAGCGGTACATCATGTACATGCTCATTCATGTCGATTTTACTACTATTGCACAGTGTCCCGATTGTGTCTTCCTACGTACACCTACAGTTGTTGTAGGACGAGATAACGTATATCAACGACACTAATGAGTTTCCGCAGCCGATTCACCAAGATATGATATGATCTGTTACGGTTGTAATACGCTAGCGTCAGGTACATCATACGGTAACAGACGATTACAGACGAGTGTTAGCGTTTCTCCTAAGATTGTTGTAAGATTAAAGAATATTCATCACGATAAACCTACGAGCAGCCAATAATTATCACGCTTCACTACGCTTCATTGCGATTGGACATCACGATGCCTCGTGCATGATCGCGACACCAACGCAGGTAAACGTAGTTAGTACGTATGTACATCGCGATAAACCGTACAGGCAAGGCGACCCAATTGTCGCGTTGTCGTGGTCCATCTTGTATATTCGTGAGAAGTCATGATAGTTGTCGCTAAAAATCTTACTGGAATCGTAACTGAACCGTAGGGCAACCGTAGAAATCCGTACCATATACGCAGCAAAACATACCGTAACGTACTACAGTCTTGTAACATATATGCCATAAAATCGGTCACGATTTATCATGATTAAACACGAAAGTCCGGGAATGCCTCTAGGCTGTTAGAATAAGCCAGCTTGAGATACTATGGCACTAATATTGACCTACGTTTTGGACAAATCGCGGCGACGCTACGATAAGCCACGAATGTTTTGAACATGTTTAAAACCGTCGTAGTGCTTCCCGATCGATTAGGATCCCCCAAGATTCTTCAAGATCACACAGATGCAAGTACGTATGTGTTTACGCTTTACCACGCATCACCAAGATTTTGTAAATCGTGGGCAATCGTAGCTAAGATCGTGGCAGTGTGACCAAGGCTTAAACACTAATATACGTTTAGCTATTGTTTACATAAACAAGACTATCGTATTAAACATTGTTCCATTATTATTTCTTTTAAAATGTAAATACAGTGTACTCCCTTAAAACCGAACTCTCTATAAACCGGAACTCTCTGAAAACCGAACAGACGCTCCGGTCCCGTTTTTTTTTTGCCTTTATGTTTAATGTGCGAAACCGTCGGTATACCGGAACCTCTGTATTCCTAATATCGAACAGCAGGAGCGGTACATAGCTTCGTTTCGGAGTACAAATTGACCTCTGTAAACCGAACATGTGTGATAATCTGCTTTTATCTATTATCTTTAGCACACAGTCTTTCGCAACAACATGAACAGAACAGAACAGAACAGAACATTTTATTTAAGACTTGTACAAGTACATCGTCTACAACACATATCAATATAATACATGCAATCAACATGACATAGCGTAGTGTTAAATAATTCTAATCAATGCGTATTTCGATCGAGGAATTCGGAGGATGAACGTTAACTGTGTGTTAATTATTAACGAAAGTTAGTGCATTTCTAACATTCATAGCTTCCTTAATAAACTTACACAGATTAAAAACATCTGATTTATTAGTTGAATTTAAAAGCTGGGTAAATTTATAGACAGAAGGTTTTACATAGAAATATCTTCTAATATATTTTTTTCTGATGTCAGTATAACAATTGCAAATAATGGCAAAATGGTATTCGTCCTCTATATCTGTAGAATTACAAAGTGTACAATATCTTTCCTCTCGTGGAATTCGATTATATCTTCCTGTTTGTATTCTGAGAGGAAGTCCATTTAATCTTAATCTACTCATGTATAAGCGATAACGTTTTGATAAAATATCTAAATATGGCTCGTAATAATGTATTGATTTACACAATTTATACTGACACAACATTGAGCTGTTGTCAATTTTTGACATCGTTTCTTGTTTAAAGGTGTCTATAATACGGGTTTTAACTCATTCAAAAATAAATCCTGATTGATACTGCTAACACTATCAAATACGTATGCAAATCCATAATCAGCTAACAACTTTCTTATATTTGCTGCCCAATTTAAACGTCCTTTATAACTATCAATAACAGATTGGGAATAAATAGTTTTAACAATAATATTGTTTGAGCTAGCAATTTTCAGCCAGTATTTAATCATTCGAATATATCTACTAATAAACAATGGGTAACGTCCCAACTCACTATATGTAATTGCATTACAAGTATTTATTTTAACCTTTAACAATCGCTTGCAAAACTTAAGGTGGACTCTTTCAAGTTCCTTTGACTTAGTATAACCCCATACTTCACAGGAATAATTCAATATAGGACTCACAAAAGCATCAAATAACTGACACATTGTCTTAGGACTTAAGTCAAACTCCTTACATTTGCATAAAAGAATGTTCATTGCTTTCAAAGCTTTACCAACTAGGTGTTCCTGATTTAAAATAAAATTTCCAGTGTAATTAAAAATTGTTCCTAAATAGTTAAAATCATTTACAACTTCTATTTTTTGTCCATCGTATGACCAGTTTTCAATATTTAATAATCCACCCCTTTTACGAAAAACCATAATTTTAGTCTTCGAAGTATTTACCTTGAGTCCCCAGGTATCGCAATATGACTTTAAACTATTTAAATGTTGTTGAAATACCTCACATGGGGTTTTACCTAAAATGGCCATATCATCTGCAAAAAGTAGAAGTATCAATATGATTATTATGATTAGTATGATGATTTTGAATATGATATGATAATGATTGTGATTTTGATAATTTTATCAAGTTTTTGGTATTTTGATTTTGATTATAGATCTCACATTATTGCTATTATTATTATTATTATTATTATTATCATATGTTCCGACTATTATTATTATTTAAATACTTTATTATTTAAATTATTTATTTTATTATATATATATATTATTAAATTATTTAAATATTTAAATACCCCCCGTATATCATCTACACAATTGTGTTAACGTAAAAATTATCGGAAGTTTCTAATTTACTAACAATTTTGCTTTGTTATATTGCCCTAATTGTATATGTTATATACTTGGGTGAAAATAAAAGTCTTGTTCTGTTCTGTTCAGCTCGCGATTGTCTTTCCGCAGTGTGATTGCACGCTTAATCCAATAATTAGGGGCAACAGTTCGACATCATATTAGGTCTCCAGATAAGGGTGTTTAGTCGCTTAAGTGTGAACAACAAACAGTATGTTAATTAGACTGTTTTCATTTGTTTAGAAAATATTTATACATTTTACAAACAATTTATATAACTCAGGTAATAACTATTAATGATATAATAATTATTCATGGTTACTTTAATTAAAGCATAATTTGATTGATGTTGGTCGAAATAACAGAGAAGAAGATTGTCAAGGCTAGGTGCGCTACAAAGCAGACTACGATCAGTGACTTTTTGAGCAAAGCGTAAATTATAGGCTAATGTGTGATGCTCATGTGACTGTGTGTGTGCTGGTTTTGCATTCCCCTTGGTCATGTTTATTTGTATTCTGAAATGAATATTTTATGTATATAATGTTATATTGTATACCTATTTACGTGACAGAAATAATGTTTATATTTATGTATGAAGACGATGTACTGTTGTATAAGTCTGAATAAATTGTCTGTCTGTCTGTCTGTCTGTCTGTCATGATTAAAATGTGCTGCACTTTATTATAATGTGTGATGTTGCTTCCGTCATATTATGCCACATTATGTCAGGATTGTATTGTATAAGTTTAACCGATACGTGTATGCTGATTTGTGACATTCATTTGATTGTGCGGTGTGTTAAAATTGATGTGTGCTGGTTTTGTATAATATTTGATCAATGATTTCAAAATGTGTTGTATGTTATAATAATGCGTTACGTTTTAAATTAGTACTGTCATAAAATAGTATAATAGTTGAATAAATCTGAATAAAACGAATAAATTAATATAATCTATATGCATTATTGTATTTTGCCTCAAACCCTCAGTAAACCGGAACTCCCTGAAAACCGAACATTTGGTCCGGTCCGGTCGGTGTTCGTTATAGAGGGAGTACACTGTATTCCCAATTGCGTACAATAAATATGCATAATAAAACAAAACAACTAAAATACGCGCTTTTATTTTTTACAATAAATACAAAATGTATTTCATTCAATTCCCATTGTAAAAAAATTATACTGTTCTAACTTGTAAAACCGTAAAAAAAAACATTAATGAATATCGAAGTATATTAACATTTAAACATATTACTCTGTGCACAAATGGGCATAAACCTATCACTGGGTGCCAAAATATGCACAAACCTGTTTGTTTTCGGCCGTATAAGCCCCAGATGAAGTGGAAATGCAAAACAAAGTCTAAATATGGCCATATTGATTACTCGATGCAAATATGACAGTCTCACTTAAAAAATACGCAATGCCGAATACGTTCGGGGTGAGAGTACACAATATTTAACAATATTACATCTCTTGTATCCTTTGTCACAAAGAGTATACATTGCGCTTATTACAAATAAAAAGTCTAACCGTTTTTTAATATTTTGAGCAAGGTAACTCACTCACTACGAGATTCAAAGATGGCATCCCGTTGAACGTAGTGGGGACGTTGTGTACACACCGGTTCGACGAGTGACGACTGTGACGTCATCCTCGGTGTATAGAATGTAAGTAGGGCCAAGATCTAGAGTTTCATTGGCTGAAATATCTTGGTTATTTAATTCAGTGAAGTGTGTAGTAAGCTGATCCGAGCAGACGTGTTTTTTTAAAGCTCTGATAAAATCTGGATTAACTTTGTTAAATTTAGGAATAAAACAATATATTTTACATTGATGTGTAGAGTACGCCAAGAGCTATCTAGCAGTGCGAAAATGGAACTAAAATGACAGGAAAAAATAGGCGAAATAAGAAGAAAAGGAGTGAAAGTGATGAGGATTTTAGTGATAATAAACGTGTAAATACACAAAATTCGCCAGGGGGCGTTGAACCAATTAGCCAGGTATTAAGTGAAGTGAATTCAGTTCTATACAACGAGGGGATTAACGTGACCACCAGTAACGTATTCGATGTGCTAAATAGTGTGAGCGATACTGACGATCCCAACCAACCCAAGCCGCCTAAAACTATGGAAGGCTGTACAAGCCAACAAAATATGGGACCGACAAACGCTGATATAATCTCCATGCTAGGAAAAATGGACTTAAAGTTAAACGACATGGATTCAAGACTAAAGGCACTCGACGGGTTAGAAAAGAAAGTGGACAATTTTGACAAAGAACTCGAAAAGTTGTGGATTCATATAGAAAATATGGCCAAGGATAACCGCGATAAAATTGATAGGGCTGAACGTAACATCGAATCTGTAAACATCGATCTAGAAGGGGCTAGGAAACGGATATCAGACTTAGAAAGGGACCATGATAAATTGAAAGACGATATGAACTATGTACAATCCCAGAGCATGAGAAATAATTTGATATTTGGTAACATTCCGGAAGAACCTGATGAATCGCCGACAAAATGTGAACAAACAGTTAGAGACTTCATGGTGGAAAAACTAAAACTAACAAGGGAAACGGTGTCGGCCATGAGATTCGAACGAGTACACAGGATGGGCCAAAAAAAAAAACGAACGGACGCGGAACTACCGGAAACGGCGGCGAAGGGAGACACCGTAGCATCGTGTTGAAGTAACTTACCTTCTACACAAAGGTGTCTGTAAGCCTTTCGGATTGCCAACTGGGATCCAGAGGAACGCACTCGATGGATGGCCGTGGTTTTCCTCGAGGGAACAAACGAACGTATGCGACAAGATGTCTTACTTCTTCATGAGCTGGAGCTCAACTGACATAAACTGGTCTTTTTCTGGCCGGAGTATTTACCGCACAGTTTTTATTAGGTTACACAACACCTAATTCTACAACACTCTCCCCCATTCTATTTAACGGAGAAGAGGCATAAGGTTCCGTTATTTCGCCGAATTTCCGGGTGGATCCAGCCGTGCACAATGCAAAGCATCATAGTCCAATTTACTCCAAACCACCCAGTTATTCATGTCGCATAATGTTTGTGCAAAATCACACACAGTACTTTGTTTCACAATCCCAGCTGAATACGTGGTGCCGGGATAATAATGCAATTCAATTCACTTATATGTCCTAAAATAATGTTTGGTTCATGTCACTCACAATAATGAATTTAGAATATAGACTTCGCACTTCGAACAAATTCCGCGCGTTCGTTGATGTCAGTTGGCAGACGTCCCTCACGGTGCTGTCTCGGTAGGAAGCTAACATTTCAGCCACCTCACCAAGGAATGCGGGAGTGCAGATTTGAGCCCCAGCTGGGCGGAAGTATGGCGAGTCCGTCTCAATTAATAGTCGATTCGCCGGGACTTTCCTAACGGCTTGCTTCTGACTCTCCGTGAAGTGGCGAGCATGACCTGAATAACTGATATAACAGTTCTTAAAGGCTTTACACCAGCTTATCACGGTCTCCTGAGCGCCGGTGAAACAATGCAGGATAATTTTTTGCGTACGCGCCACATTCTCCTTCAACATCTCCAAGCACTCCAAATATAGAGCTCCGGACTGAGGGTCTTCACCATCACGGACATGCAGGATCACGGGTTGACAGGGTGACGACAGTGCGAGCATGCGCACCAGTGCTCGCTCTTGCACAGGCCAGGACTCTCGCGGCGCAGTGTGATCTAACCCAATCTCCCCTAAAGCCACTACATGGTCTTTCCGTAGCAAAGTTTTCATTTGGTCGAAAAGAGCTGTGATCAACATCGACGCTTTCTTCGGGTGCAGTCCTACGGCTGCCCCAAACCCAGCTGGTAAATCGAACGACGCCGGGTACGTCTCTGGGTCGCAATAAATTACAATTCCTCCCAAGATGTCCACTTCAACATGCGGACGGGGACCAACGTCAGCCTCCATCAATGACCGAACATCTGGCATATATACGCGCCCCAGGGCTTTCAAAGCGCGATCAAGATGAAAGTGAGAGTCAAAGGCTGGGATTCTCACACAATCTTCCCGAGATACTGATACCCTAATGGACTCAGGAGTTGATGCTGGCTTGTTATGTGCCAGGAGCACGGACACCTTAGTTTGACCTGAATTTTTCAGGTACTCCTGGGCAGATATACCTTGACGCTGTTTAGGTTCCCTTGCAACAGCTGACGGTTTCAAGGAGGAGGAATTACCAGTTTTCACCGGATCATCCCCATTAGTCTCAGCTGATGTGGAAAGGCCACCAGCTTTCGCCGGTTGCGCTCTGGTACGTGACGAGTCCATATGCAGGAAATACCTCTGCTTATCCGGAGACAAATATCTCAATAATCCTGCCAACACTCTCCAATGGGCTAAAAGGACTTGTGAATTCAATCGCTGAATATTGAAATTCACCTCTGGCATTCTCGCATATCTGGCAAAACTCGACATCCACAGCAGGTCACTTTCTTGAGGGCTCACTTCGTGATTTATCCGTAGATCATTTCGCCGGGCGAACTCTAAAAGAACACCCAGCCTGTCCGACTCGGTCAGTTGCATCGCCAACCAACGGAGGGCTCGTAGTTGAGACAGATGCCAACTGGGGTTTGCCAAGTTTTCCGTGTGGAACCGTATCGGCAGGTGTTTTGACATCACATGTCTGCTGAGATGACGCGACTCATAGCCGCAATCCAGGGGGCACTTTGAGGCTCTCTTTTTGGTGGTGCCACTCTCGACGCGGCTACCCAATCGTCCCCAAACCGATGGTTTCTCGAGGGAATGGATCGGCGACCTATCCCGCAGATGTGTGTTGGTAACCACCGATACTTGACGTCTTTCCCTGTTCTCCCTATCCCTCTCTAACATGCTCACTTGATGAGACCTGTTAACAAAAATCTGGGTTGCCACGAATTCCGGTTGAACGGAGCTCCCAGCAGCAGCCGGAAACTCAGGTCGGGCACTAGGGCTTTCGGAATGAACGGTACTCCTAGCCGCAGCCGGAAACACCAATAGAGAAGCTGGAACTCCAGTCGAGACCGGGGCCTCTTCTATTTCAGACTCGTCCGAAACAGAGATTACTTCATCCTTGATTTGCGGGACATCCTCGCACTGTCCCACTTGATCAAGGACAGTCAATTCGAACAGTCCCACTTGATCCAACGCTGCGAAGTTAGGGGAAGCTGACTGGTCATGCCCTCCCTCCTGTGCTGTAACCGTTACGGTCTCCATGGGCATTTCCTCGACTTCTGTTTTCACAGTTACGTCGGTCGCCAGCGGACTGGGTGCCGGGACTGTAGGAACTAACTGCGGTAGAGCCGGAAATCCGGACTGCAGTCCAGAGAACTTGTGAGGTGTACGGGTCTTAGGAACGGTTGACGGACGAGGTCTGGCATTTAAAGAAGTCCCCAGTCCTTTCCTTGTTGGGCCAGACTTCCCGAAGACCCGCACCACAAACTCCTTATGGCAAATAACATCGGCGTGGTACTGAAGATCAGAGATAAAACGTCTGTTCTTCCTTGTCACCGCGATGTCATACTGGCCCTTCACTTGCTCCTGAATCTTCTCCTGGGATATCAGGGACGAGTGAATTTGCCCCAGGGCGTGCACCAGCTCTCTGGCCGTGCCATACAGAAGACGACCCTCTGCATTAGCCTGCTCAATCTCCTGGATTACCCTGGCCGCCTTCTCCATGTGCTGTCTCCAGCCGCGCTTCGGACTATCAGTTGAGGAGCCGGAGTCTGACATTCTACAACAACAAATGGTTTATTGCAGTGTGTTCGCAGAACAATTCGGGCATTTATACTTCTTTATCTTCACACCCTCTTCCTCACTCACATTCACGCAACGCCCATGAAACCACTCGTCACACCAATCACATTCAATCATGAAACACCCGTCATCAGGCCTTCTACATGTACAATATAAAGTCTCGGTGTCCAGTTCTGTAGGTCGTCGGGTCAATTTGTCTTGTTCTTGCCTGAGCCAATTAGGAAGGTTTTCCTCTCTACAGGGTTTCAAACGGTCATGGTTCATGGTTTTTACCAGATTTTTATGTCTAACCCGGTAAAGGTAGGGTGAAATCTGTTGAACTACCACCCCCGGTCTGTCCCACTTATAGGACAGTTTGAAACTTTTTCCTTTCTTATGTGCCGTGTCCAACATAAAGACGGGGTCACCCTTCCTGTATGATCTACTACACATCCGAAGGTCGTAATCTCTTTTTCTTGTTTGTTGCCCCACCTTCAAAGTCGTTCGAGCTTGTTCATGTGCATCCTTAATGCTCTCTTCCAATTTTGAGACAAATTCCACTTCCGTTTGGAACTTTATCTTCTTTGAAGGATACACTAAATCCGCCGGGGTATAAACCTCCCTACCCAGCATCATCCTATTTGGTGTGAACCCCGTACTCCTGTTGACTGAAGAACGCAAGGCTCCCGCTATCTGAGGTAGATACACATCCCAGGACTCCTGACGTTTTGCTGCAAAGCACCTCACTGCTTCCATCAATGTTCGGTTATACCGTTCAACTTGACCATTCGCTGACGGTCTATAAGGAGTTGTCCGCTTCTTGTGTATACCCAGCAGAACACACACCTCTGTGAACAGCTTACTTTCAAAGTTCGTACCCCTGTCCGTGAATATTTCTAGGGGTACTCCGAATCGTGAAAAGAAATGATTGACGGCTGTCTGCGCTGTAACTTCAGCTGTCAATGACGGCAGAGGAATACATTCAACCCACTTAGTGAATTGATCTACCATCATTAAAATATACTCATTCCCTCGCTGTGTTTTTGGTAATGGTCCCAGAAAGTCCAAATGTACTCGTTCCATGGGCACTCCGGAATGGTATATTTGCATTTCCCATCTGGCGGATTTATTCAGCTTTTTACTTCTTGAGCATTCAGGGCAGCTCGCAATATAGTCCATGGTGTCTTTTGTCATTCCCTTCCAGTAGTACTTGTCTTGTACCTTCTGCCTTGTCCGGTCGATTCCTTGATGACCAGCTAGAGGTAAATTATGACTAAGATTCAGGACATCTTTTCGAAATGCTTTTGGTATTAACAGCCGTTCATGCGAATCATCCGGGTCGACTCTGTAGATGATACCCTCTGATATCTTGAAACAATTTCTATTGACCCAGTAAAACTTCTCGGTTGCACTAGCTAGGAATAGGGCTCCTTCAGATGGGATTTCCTTCTTCAATAACCAATTATTCAGTAATTGAAATTCATTATCTGACTTCTGTTTGTCTCGGAATTCTCCCACTGATGCGGGAAACAGATCATCCTCTGAAACCACATTAACGGTCCCCTCACAGTGTTCAGTACCAGTATCCCAAACTTCGTGCGGTATTTCAGGCTCTGATGACACTTTCACCTTCGTTTGAACCAACGGAACCGCGTAGTCCACATACTCTGCAAATGAACCCCAATTCTCTTCCGCCCTTTTGCAATATCGACATCCACCGCAAGGCAGTTCAGACAGTTTGTAACCTAACCGGTATTCCTCGCAGTGATCTTTTACGTCAATTCTGGACAAAGCATCAGCGTTGCCGTGCTTAGTGCCTGCCCTATGTTCTACACTCATGTCATACTGACTCAGCTCTTCGAGCCAGCGGGCAATCTGTCCTTGAGGTTCCTTGAATCGCAATAACCACGTCAGACTGCTATGGTCAGTTCGCAATGTGAAATGGCGTCCCAGCAGATAGTGCCTGAACTGTCTGGTAAACCGGATAACCGCCAGAAGTTCCTTCCGGGTGGTACAGTAACGTTTCTGCTCCTTGGTTAACGCATACGATCCGTACGAAATCACTTTTGGTTGCCCTTGTTGCACTTGAATCAGAACTCCCCCAATTGCCACTTCGGAGGCATCCGTATCCAGTATATAGGGGTCTACGTTGTTCGGTAAACCTAACACGGGAGGCGTCACCAAAGCAGATTTCAGATCCAGAAAAGCAAGTTCTTGCTCTTCGCCCCATTGGAAGGCTTTCTTCCCCGTACATTCATATAGAGCCCTGGACCTTTGGGCATAGTCTTGTATGAACATCCTATGGTAGTTAGCTAGACCAAGAAACCTCTCAACATCTTTTGCATTCTTGGGTATTGGCCATTCTTGAACAACTTTGATATCCGCATTTGACATGGCAAGGCCCTCCGGGCTCACCCATCGGCCCAGAAATTCTACTTTGCGTTGGAAAAACATGCATTTCTTTGGTTTAAGCTTCAGTTGGTATTTACGGAATCTCTCAAATATTTGCTGAAAATCTTTTCCCATAGCCAGGATATCGTCAAGGAAAGCTAATACTTCGTTCCATGTAAGCCCTTGTAGTATTCGATTGACAACTCTCGAGTATGATGCCGGGGCGTTGCACAAACCGAAGGCCATTTTCACAAACTGAAGCAGTCCGTACTTGGTACTGAAAGCCGTCTTCTTCCTGTCTGATTCTTTTATCGATATCTGCCAGTAAGCTGAGTTTGCATCCAGTTTAGAAAACCATTTCTGTCCGGACAGCATATCGGTGCAATCTTCTACCAAGGGTAGCGGGTAGACATCCTTCTTGGTGACGTCATTGAGCCCTCGATAATCCACACACCACCGCACAGACCCATCTCGTTTCCGTATCAGTACTGGGCTAGAACTCCAATCCGAGTAAGATGGTTCAATAACCCCCGCCCTTAACATCTTCTCCAAATGTCCCTCCTCTTCTGCTACAAACGCCATAGGTGTTCTTCTGGGCTTCTGTTTCACGGGTCTGGCATCGCCTGTATCGATCTCATGTTCCATAGCTGTAAAATTTCCTAGGTCAAATTCATCTCTCGCAAACACATCTTGGAACTCAATGAGTAATTGACGTACTTGCTCCCTCTCATTTTCGGTCAAATGTTCAATCGACCTTTGAAACATGTCCTGTAGATATTCAGGCAATTCTGTTACCTTGTTTTCTTCTGACACTCCGTTGACTTCTGCATCACATCGGTATTCTTCGGGTATCGGGGGTACCACGTTAACTGTTTCAGCTGTCCCCAAACGGGCGTTCTTTTTGAGCCTTATATGATGGTCCGTCGGGTTAACCACAGTCGCATTGATGTGTCTCCCAGAATGCAATGACCGGGAAATCAGTAAGTCAATATCGTCAATCCCCTCTAGTACATACGTCCCAGCCTGTCCTATTACCGTACAAGGTATAGTCATTACAGTATTGGGCGGTATTTTGGTCAATTTGACAACGGTCACATTCGAAACGGTAGGTAAAGTGTCAACCTTGTCATATACCATGCTTAACGTCTGCCCTCCTATTTTTATGTACAACTCCGGGATATTAATGTATGTCTCATATTTAGTCATAAGGTCTTTTCCCAGAAGCATGTCATTTTCGATAGGGGCAACGTAAACATGTTCGCTCACTACTTTTTCCCCTAACGTAATTGAAATGGGACCAACTATACGTCCGGTCATTTTCAAGTCCTTTCCTGCTGTCCTTAAAGTCACCTGTCTTAATACTGGTACATCTCCTATCTTACTAAATAGGGTTTCTGATATAATGGTGACCTGGGCTGCCGTATCAATCACAGCCTCAATGTTAAGACCTTGAACTTTCAATTGAGTTTTGAAAAGGGAACATCCCATCTTTATTTCATTTATTAATACTTCTTCCGTCTCCAAGGGCAGGCCATGGCTCATTTGGGTCGAAGTTAGGCCTCCGACTCCGACCCACTGCTGTTTAAATTCCTCCCGACGAAGGACACTTGTTTTTCTGGTCTCCTATCCTGCCGCTTTACTTCCGGACACTCGTTTCGCAAATGTCCAGTTTTCTGGCAGGTATAACACCTTACATCAGGTGAACGGGATCTCGCTCTTGTTTGCTGCTTTTCAGGGCATTCCTTCATGACATGTCCCTTCTTATTACAATTATAGCAAATGATCTCTGCTGGACTTCTTGCGGGCGATGGAGAATACCTCCTGGGCGATCTGGAGTTTGCCAGGATTTTTTCCATGTTCTCCAAGATACGGTCCATTTTCGCTTCTAATCGCTCAACCCTTCTCTCGATGTTTTCCCTCCATCCTTCCTCTTTTCCGCTCGGTAACCTTGACGGTGCAGTAACAGCAGCGACTTGAACTTCTGCCACTACTCCTTTGGTTACAGTGTCTTGTTTATTGTATATCAGACCGCGGGTATACTTAGCCCACTTCACTTTATCGATTGCCTCCTCCATGGTTGTAGGTCGCATATTGGCTACACTCTCTCCCACAGGCTTATCTGCTAGCCCGTGACAAAATCTTAAAATGGTTTGCCTGTTCATGTGTTCGTCGGGCAATTCTTTAAATGCATGAGTAGCCAACGTCATGACTCTGTCTGCCCAAGCATCCACCAATTCTTCTTTTCCTTGACAGGCATTAGAGAATTGTATCATAGCCGTTTCAGGTAGTTCCTGATTTCCGAAACGACGTTCCATCTTTTCAATAATTTGATCATATCTCATTCCTGGTGTCTTGTCCGTGAGAAGTGTGTGATAATCGCTGGCCGTGTCCGTCAGACATAGACACAGATAATCCAGTTTCTCTAGTTCGGTCCAGTCCTGCACAGTTGCGTATCTAGTAAATTTACTAAGAAATGACTTCCAACTTCCCTTCCCACTGTATGTTAAAGATTTTGGTTGTTGGCTTAAATTGGGTCGCCTGTCTTCTGGTTCCGGTCGTCTACGGCGTTGTCGATGCCCGTCGTTTTCATTGTTTGCCGGTGTTGGTCCATTTTGTTGCGCACCAGCTTGATTCGTAGCCACTTGCGGAGTCGCTGGATATGGCAGCTGTGGTGCACCCCACGGTGGACAAGGAAGGCACATATATGGCAACGAGGTTGTTGACGGTAGTTGCTGTCCTGGCTGGCATGGAAAATATTGCATAGGCTGTTGCATATATGGCGCATACTGAATAGGCTGTTGATGCGCATAATTGACAGGCTGCTGCTGGACAGGATGTTGTTGTTGTTGTGCCAGTTGTTGTTGAGCCGGTTGTTGTAATAAATGCTGAACCAGCTGTTGCAGTTGTTGAATCGATTGTTGTTGTTGTTGCAGTAGCTGTGGGGTTGTTTGTTGTTGTGGTTGTTGTGCCGGTTCCTGTTGTGATTGATTAAACAACGGATTTTTTAATGATTGATGTAATGGTAGCTTTGCCGGTTGCTGTTGAACAAGCTGTCGTGATTGTCGCTCTTTTTGATTACCATGTCTTCAGTGTCAGTCCCTTCGTCCCTTTCACTGATTTTTTGTTGAAACCCCCTCCGATCGTGAAGCGCTGATGGGGGTCCAGACAATTTATTCATCGCGACGTCAATTTGTTTTTTTGTGTTCTGCAACCACTCTTGACTTGCTAGATCATGAGACGCTTGCCTACCACTGTCCTCTGGCTGTGTCGTACCCTTGGAGTCTGTGTCATGTCCACCCATCATTTGGGCCCTGTCGTTATTTGGACCTGTAGACGGATGTGCAGCTGATAGGCCAGTCTGGCTGGGTTCTGGATCAACCTCCCCCTCCCAATGTTCCGGAACCTGACGGTGTGGGCTTATCGTTGATCCAGTGACCTCCCCTCGCTGAGAAAAGGTGACAGATTTCCAGAACTCCATTGTGGGACGGAATCCCTTAATAGTTTCTAACTGAAGCTCTGGAACTGAGCCAAATTCATTTCGTAATTCGATTATTGCCAAGGCAATTTTGTCACCAACTCCTCTAAAGGTTTTCAACTCTTCGTATGACGCAGTGTCCAAATCTACTAGTCTCTCAGCCATTTTGATCATGTTTAAATTGATAAATGATAAATCAATCTGAATGGGATTAGTCACCGTCGCCTTTATGTCCAGGTCAATTGTGGTATTCAGACAGAGTTACCGAACACACACAAGCAACACTCATTCAGCTATATGCGCCGATATACTATTACCGCTTAGCACTCAGACCGAACAGTTAAACTCGCATACCTACAAACAACTAAAACTCTCCACCACTCAGCACAAGAGCCGAACAGTGACTTACTTTAGCTTTCACCCACTCAGCACATTAGCCGAACAGTCACACATTCAAGCATACAGATACAATCGTACACTCAGCTTATACGCCGAACATACACCTGTTAACTTAATTCTAAAAAATAAGAATGCCCAGTACGTATCGCCGGGTATTTTATAATCACAAATATTATATTAAATGCAATACAGTGATAATTGAGAAAATTAAATTTTATCTGGAGCCGTTGATACTCTCAATACGGTAATGGTCCGAAGCCGTGGGTGCACTAGTGGTTATTATTATTATTATTTTTTTTTTTTTTTTTTTTTTTTTTTCTTGACCTACTATTTTGTACTTGTTGTGACTGCTACTACACCAGCCTCGGCCGGTTAAGTTGACTGCTAGACCGTCTACTGCACGGGTAGAACCAATCCCCAGCTAGGCACCGGAGAGACGAACGGTCCACAAACGTCTACTGCACCACCACCAGCACGTGGCCGGAGAGGCTGTCCGTGGGCACTCTCAACACGCCGGGTACCACCGGCTCCCGGGAACCGGAAACACCAGTGATCGCCGACCAGCTGGGAAACGTCAATAACTGAACATGAAAAATAACAATGATGAATGACAATGATCGCTTGACACAAAAAGTGGCCCAGACAGTCACAATATTTCCTAACCACTATACTCAAAATAGCTAATTTGCGTGTACAGAAAATGGAAACTAAATAAAATATTTACTGGGTATATTCCAAATTTACAATTGAATAACTAATTAAGTAGAAATATGCAATTGCCACGAATAACAGTTAGTTTAATTTGAACAATTTGCTATCCGAAACTGAAACCAGCAATATAACAATGCTAGCTAGCGAAGATTACTGAAAATAGATTCCAGAAAAATATCAAGAGCAAATTGCGAAATTTGCCACTGAAAATATAAATATTAAGCAAGTTGCAATTAAAAACTTGCCACTATATCGTACAATTTGCACGAAATTATTTTTCACTTCGAATTTTCAACAACTCAAACAAAAATGGCGGACAATTTTCCGCGAAGGTTCGATTTTTGCAACTGCGAAAATTGCAAAAATTTATTGCTCGCAGCGCCAGTGAAGTAACTTACCTTCTACACAAAGGTGTCTGTAAGCCTTTCGGATTGCCAACTGGGATCCAGAGGAACGCACTCGATGGATGGCCGTGGTTTTCCTCGAGGGAACAAACGAACGTATGCGACAAGATGTCTTACTTCTTCATGAGCTGGAGCTCAACTGACGTAAACTGGTCTTTTTCTGGCCGGTGTATTTACCGCACAGTTTTTATTAGGTTACACAACACCTAATTCTACAACAGTGTGCAAGTTTGCGTTTTTTAACGACCGGGAACAGGTTCGTGGAAGTAGCAGGAACCTCAGGGGCACTCCATTCTATGTGACAGAACAACGTCTCTTTAAAAAGGTCAAAGAGGAAAAGCAGGCGGAAAAAAGGGCGTGGGTGTCATACGATACCTTATACATTGACGGCAGGCCAGTGAAGGACGCGTAGGAGGGACCGGATGGACTTAAGTGCTTAGTCTGGAACTGCAATGGGTTAAGTGCAGCAAAACGAGAAGACCCAGATTTTCTCTCTTTTATCTTACAATATGATTTGATTATTCTGTTGGAATCATGGACTTGTAAATCAAGCAAAATTGAACTTTCTGGCTATGATTGTCATAACTTTTATAGGAAATATAGACATAGGCAAGCAAAGCGCTATAGTGGAGGTATAGTAATATACACGCGCAAAAGCATTAGCAGTGGAATATCTATTGATAAAAATACACATGATACTATCATATGGCTTAAAATAGATAAACATTATTTTAACAATAATGAAGACATATACCTTGCAGCAGTATATATGTGGGGTAGTTCTTCGCCGATTGCTAATTTGATAGATACGGACCTGTTTGAATGACTTGGTAACGATATAAATCATTATTGTGCTGTGGGCACCGTTCTGTTAGCTGGTGATTTTAATGCTAGAACAGCTTGTAAAAGTGATACTATTATTTGTGATTCATATAGACGTGATATCGACCCTGAATATTATTCATCTGATAACGCGTTACCAAGATATTCAATGGACAATGGAATCAACTCTCAAGGAAATAATTTACTAGATTTATGTAAGGCTACGGCATTGAGAATCGCAAACGGGAGATTGGGTTCAGACTTTAGTATTGGTAAATATACATGCTGTAATACAAATGGCGCAAGCGTAATTGATTACTTGTTACTCAGCGAACATTCCCCACTATCTTTCAATATGATATGTAACAGGCGGGTTATTATAGAAGAGCCATATATAAGTGAGTACGTAAAATGGAGTGAGGATGAAAAGCAACATGTTCGTGATGGTTTAGTTAGTAGGGCCTCGGATTTTAACAATTTATTTCTAAATTATACTGAGCAAAGTGAAACAAATGTTAATAAGATAGTAAATAATTTCACAAATATTGTAAGAGATGTTGCTGACCCCTTATTCATCAAACGTGTTAAAAAATATCCACAATTCGAAAAACATATTATTTCAGACAGCTATAAATGGTTTGACCAAGAATGTAGGGAAGCGAAAAGATTGTATAAAGACGCCTTGTATATCTATAATAATTCACATCGTGATACTGATAGAATAGAAATGTGTCGATTGAAAAGAAATTATAAATTAATTTCAAAAAAGAAGCGTAAGGCATTCAATTTTAAACGCTGTAAACAGTTTGAAGATCTTAAACGAAATAAACCAAAATACTTTTGGAGGTACTTTAGATCCCAAAATACAACATGTAATAATAGCCATGTGCCACTTGATGATTTTAAGAATCATTTTGAGCAAATGTTTTCTGATATTAATTATACAACAAATGCTGATGCAGAAGATTTTAATTTGAATCACAAATTTGATAATTTCACCAATGCATTCGGGGATCTAAATAACCAAATAACATGTAATGAAGTTATTAAAGCTATTGCTCTTCTAAAGAAATGTAAATCGCCAGGAGAAGATAAATTGTTAAATGAATACTTTATAGAAGCTTGCGATATTTTGGCTGGTTATATCACAACGATTTTCAATATAATCTTAAACACTGGGAATTTCCCTGTATGTTGGACCAAAGGAATTATAATTCCCATACATAAGAAGGGTGACAAATCAGACGTTAGTAATTATAGAGGTATCACATTGTTAAGCAATTTTGCAAAGTTATTTACATGTGTACTAAACCAAAGAATATCAATATGGTGCGAAAGTAATGATGTTATTTCTGACGCTCAGTTTGGTTTTAGAAAAGGAAGATCAACTATAGATGCAGTTTTTATCCTTCATTCAGTTATTGAAAAATATGTAAATACGAATAAACGTTTGTATTGCTGTTTCACTGATATGAAACGTTGCTTCGATTCTATATATTTAAACGCACTATGGTTGAAGTTATACAAGTCCAATTTGGATGGTAAAATGTTACGTATTATACGCAGCATGTATCAATCTGTCAAATCATGTGTAAAGCATTGTAATACCTATTCATATTACTTTAATATAGCAGTAGGTTTAAGACAGGGGGAGATAATGTCACCGATACTATTTTCACTTTTCGTAAATGATTTAGAAATGTTCTGCAAATAGACATAGTGCTGGAATTAATCTACAAGGTATATATTTGATTTTATTGCTTTTTGCAGATGACATGGTTGTAATTGGTGAAACGCCTGAAGATTTACAAATGTCTCTAAATTGTCTTTATGACTATTGTAATACATGGGGCTTACAAGTCAATATAGCAAAAACCTAAATTGTTGTTTTCCGTAAACAATGAGGTACAAAACGTAATGAGAAGTGGATGTATGGAAATGAATACCTAGACATGGTTAACGATTTTATCTACCTAGGTGTAACACTGAATTATACTGGAAATTTTAATCTTAATACTAATACTTTACGTGGTAAAGGTCTAAAGGCACTAAACGCATTGCTATCAAATTTGAAAGCATATGATTGTAAACCAAAGGTAGCCTTACAGTTATTTGATGCTTTTGTTTCGCCAATTATTACATACTCATGCGAAATATGGGGTTTCTCTAAGTCTAGCGAGTTAGAAAAATTACACCTAAAATTCTGCAAGGCTATTCTTGGTGTCAGAAAATCAACTTCAAATGTTGCCGTATACGGCGAACTTGGTAGATACCCGTTACATGTTAGCAGATATGTAGCATTATCAAATATTGGTTTAAACTTACTAAAAGTGACAATATAATACTGCGATCAATCATGGAAGATGGTCTGACTGATTTAAATGATAACAAGATAAATTGGTTTGAAGAGGTTACGGACCTACATTCTAGATATGAATTTAATTATGTATGGGCTAATAACTCACTAATCAATGAACGTAATTTTTTGTCTTTGTTTAAGCAACGAGCTATTGATGAATACTTACAAGAGTGGCAACGTGACGTAACTGATAATAGAGTTTTGATTGTGTATAAAGCAATAAAAACAACATTTTCATTTGAATCATATTTAGAAACAATCGTATCAAGAAATTTTAGAACAGCGATTACAAAACTACGTCTTTGTGCACATAATCTGAGAATACAAACTGGTAGATACGATCAGGTAGATAGAAACATGCGACTTTGTCAATTATGCCAAAATAATGAAGTGGAAGATGACTTCCACTTCTTGTTGAAATGTACTACATTCGTTCAAATAAGAGAAAAATATATAAAAAATTATTATAGAATCAGGCCTAGTATGTTCAAACTCACGCAATTGCTGAATACACAGAATAAAAGTGAAATGTTAAAGTTAAGCAAGTACATATCAGAGGCATTAAGTATTCGCCAAAATATTATGATGAACAATTAATAACAGATGTTTGCATATATGTGCATATTGATGTATATCTGTAAACATATTCTATACCACTACTGCTTAATTAATTTGATATTCATGTGGCTATAGTTATATAATTGTTGTTTACTTCAAATGGACACACACGAAAACAGTTCCATTTTAAATAGATGTACTATTCTTATGAGTGAAAATGCAAGTTTCATTTATATTTAGACAAGTTCATCCAGTTTTAGAAATATTAAAATAAATTATCACTTACTATAATGTATAATGTACAATGTATTATTGTTAAACACTAGAAACTGTAAAGTTTATGTGTAATAAAATTTCTGTTCTGTTGTGTTCTGTTCTGTTATTTAAGTCAGTGCAGCAGCTAACATAATTTTTTTGTTACCTACAACATCTTTTGTTAGGTGTCAGCAGCATTAATAGCAGTTTACAGTAGGATGAAAAGGCTCCTTTTGTTAGCGCTAGAAGTGGACTTAATAATATGTGCATACATAAAATTCAAACACGCAATTTTACTGCACTAAACTTCTGCATGCTGACACATTTAGAATACTGCAGAAAACAATTGAGATTATGATGTATCATTTTGGAATTTACATTTGTGAACTTTAATGGAGAAAAAAATGACTTGTTCAATATATGGGTTGAAAAGGTTCTGTCCCTCAATGCGGTTTCTGGAAAACAAGACACTCTCAACTGAAGGTTTTATTCTAAATAAACCCATGATATCAAAGCAACACCGTACAGACTCAACTGATGTGGTTCTCATTTGTTTCATAGCTATATGCTGCAAAAACAAACAAAATAAACATAAAATCATTTCAGACTTCCTACCTTTCCATGGTCAATTTGACATTTGTAATTGAAATTTAATTGATTTGGGCAGTAGGATAAGCAGCTTTATGCAAATGAGGTAAGTGCATTCTGGGATTTTATTACGTCATAGATAAATTTGAAACGCTTGAGATGTGGTGTTTTGTCATGTACTCAGGCGCGTAGCTGGACACTAATTAGGATTACGCACAAATCTAGGCGGGCCTTTTTTCTTCTAGATGCTCTCAGAAGACATTTGGCGTGTACATACATGTCTTTTTCGGTATACTTCTTGGCTTAATTTTCACTATTTATTTAAATTGAAAATGAATAAACATTTCACAACAACGAAAGTTTATTATCGTTCCATCAACAAATATAACGCAATCAACAACAACAAAGTTACCCTTTTAGGTAGGCAATGAATCGTCACGAAAGAGTACATTGCGCTAGCCTTGGTCCCTTTTTGGGGCAAACAAATTGATTCAACAAATTCACATTCACTTCTCTACCTGTGAATGAATGTTCATCAGTCCTAGGCCCCATAACCGATCCGTTTTCATCGTCGACCTTATTGTTTTCACGCGCATCGATGTGCTCGCCATTAACATTTGACATTTGTCAAGGTATCCCCAACCGGGATCAGCATCCGTGCGTAAGTGCGTAAGTCAAGCTACGCGTCTGCATGTACTTGATAAAAATGGAGAAATGTTATGCCTGAAAACACAATCATTTGGGCAAAAATAGAAAAGCTTGAACTAATTTTTGTTATTTCTTTATCTGTTTACATTTAAGGACAACATTGTTTCCATGTTTTGTTAGATAACAGTTAACATATAACTATCCCGGGCATGGTAAAATACGAAAATTTGGAATACCCCGGTAATACGTATACATCGGTATTAGGGTAATTGAGAATAGTACGTGGAAATTATCATCAAGGACAATAAACAATGATCGATATGTTCGGTTATGTTTCGTTGAAAGCCCATCATATCAATTGGAAAATTAATCATACAAGTTTCAAATTTAATATGATACCCTAACATGCCGTTTTACTTACTAACTAGTACATTAGAAATAGAGTTGTAAGTATTGATAACAGCCGAACAATCGGCTTTATTGCATTTCTGTTTATGAACACATTTGTAAAGTTTGAATGAGGCGTGTCGTGGCAAACCCGGACTTAATGCATGTGCGTAAAGTGTCGTCCTGTATTAGCCTGTGAATTCCGCACATGCTAATCCAGGACGGCACTTTCCGCTTTTATGGTAGTTTCAGTTTCAATGAAGTCTCTGCTAAACATAAATTCACTGTAGGCGCAAAGTGTTGTCCCGGATTAGCCTGTGCGGACTGCACAGGCTAATCTGGGACGCCACTTTGCGCATATGCATTAGCCATTAAGCCAGGGTTTCACACGACATACCTCGAATAGTTTTAAAGTTATGAGAACTCTATTGTATGTGTTCGATGTAAGGATGGAGTAAAGTAGAACAACACATTTAAATTTACTTTTTTTTATTGTTATTCAATCCATTAACAAATGGAAAGTTAGGACATCTGATATGTAAACATCATATACCATATAGTTTATACTAATATACATACATTGTATATAATTATGCCTGACATCATGCAAATGTTCACCAAACATCATGGAAATGTTTGTGGGCATAATATCTAGGTCAAGTTCGATAAACAGCTAAATCGCCCTGGAAATTGTGGAGTTATGGCCCTTGAATTATCTAAAATTGGCCGATCTTCACCAATCTTGGTGAAAATCTTTGTGGGCGTATTATCTCGGTTAAGTTTGATAATCAACCAAATCTTCCCAGTAACTGTGGAGTTATGGCCCTTGATTATCTAAAATAGGCTTGTAAGCTATTTTAATATATAAAGGGCATAACTGTTTTACAAACAGCTCCTGTTTAAACAGCATTTTTGATATTGGACACTATTTTAATCATTAGTCATAATTTATTCAGAAGGAAAATAGGCTTCTTTATAATTATGAGTATCAACAGTGTAGCCTGTGTGGAAAAACACATGCTTTAATACATGACTAGCACTCCTTTACCATGATATATTGTTAAGACATAGTTGTAATATGTTTTGTAAAAATAAATTCCACTGCCATAGCTCAGGGGTTAGTACGGTATATTATTGTCAAAAAGGTTATTTCATAACCGTTTAAAATGTATTATTGTCCTTCATTAATATTGCCTATACTGACACATATTATTTAATTTAACGCATATGAGTTGTCACTGTATATGAACATTAAAGTAATTTATAACTTCGTTTGCAAAAATTACATTATTCTCCAACAATAATGTTTTACAACGATTGAAAACTTGTCTCATAGGCCATGCCAAACATATAAAATATATAAACATGCACGTATAAATCAAACTGAAATTATAGCTTGTACCTTTGTTCTTGTCTACTCAAAACTAAGTAATTTCGATTCTATAAATATACAGTTAAACATGTAATATATTTTATGCACTTCTCCATGCATTTTCTAATCAAGGGGCGCAACTCGGTATTGAACAGAAATATTACTAAAAACAGTTTCTTTGTATTACAAGCCAATCGATCCCGTTTCTGTTGTTCTGACTAGGAATATCGGATTATGCAGGTTGCCGGATAAACATATTTTTTATAGAAGATATTGAACTATATCACACCTGACACATCAAGACATTGTTTCATTACGCAATTTATGACTGCATTTGATACAAATGTTCAAAAACTCTACACACTCCGATGAAAACAAAGAAATGCAGATACATGCACGAGTATTCATATAATTGTGTATTTGTATAATTTATTCCAAACAAGAATATAATTTTTCTTCCATATTGACTGTTCGTCCAGATCCATACAAGCTAGCTAGGGTCCCCCCCCCCCCACCTCCAAATGTGATGTTACATCTTTGTTACTGTTTATACATATTTATATTTCTTTATTTATCTACGAATAAATTAAAATAAAATAAAAGTCATACTAAGAAAAAAAATTCTCAAAGTACATTTACGTACGTGTCAATTCTCGACTTTCCTTTGGATTTTATTTTAATTATAGAGACTGGTGTAAACAGGTTTGTCCGCGTGTCTTGAATTCTCTAAAACTTATTTCAAAATAAAATTCTAACATGATACTTATTTATTTTTTAATAGGCAAAAAAAATATCATTGTTAAACTACCCAATAAACAACGCAAAAAGTAGCATCGATTCTGAGCGGAGCATAGTAAAATGTAGTTCTCATTACAATTGTAAAATTATTTGTTAGATCATGTTAGAATCGAAATTATTTCCGCATTATCGATGTTTATCGGCCAATAAACATCTCTCTTTGTCGTTCTGATGCGTGGCTATTAAACCATTCGGGCTAACCCCCTCGTGGTTTTATTCATACGTATCAGAACTCCAAAAAGTTGTTTATTGGCCGATAAACAACAATAAATCGAAAATAATTTCTTAAATTAAAAAGTGCAAACTCTTGTTTACTCACAGTGTTATGGTGATCACAATACATGTATGACTCACTTCTGAGGCGGTTTTATCAACTGAATTAAATAACGGTTTCATCAACTGTATTAAATAACGGTTTTATCAACTGAATTAAATAACGTGTTGGTAGGCGGTAATTGTATTAATCTCAGTCTGATTAAGTACCATACGATTTGTTACAAATAATACTTTGCGAAGAGCACTCATTGTAACGCTTGAATGCAATGAATGTTGTTGCTGTTGTTGTACTTCAAATTAAATAACGATAAGTCTAGCAATCCTGACTGATGTCAATAAAGAGTGATTGACGCTGAAAGCATGCCGGTGGGACTTGACAGTAGTCGCTGATTGTCACAATCGGGAGGGTAAACTATCGTTCACAGTTCTGGAATGTTCACAGTTTGTGTACGCAAGTCAAATTAGCAAACATCGATGCAATCAAAGCGATTAAAAGAGATAGTGATAACGAAAACTGAACGAGCGATTGCCGATTAACTATTCTCAACCATATGAGTAAAGTCCTGGTAAAACAATATGGTGGAGTGATTAAAGGAAAACAAGTTTGAAAAAACTGTAGAAACGATATAGGAAAAGTACGTTATTGAGGACAGTACATATGACATCTTTTATGAAATACGCAATAAGACAAACAAGTACTAGTTAAAGTTAAAAAAGAGAGCAAAAAACACGCTAAACAATATGCCAAGCATTCATGTCCATATTGCCCCTCCCAAATCAAATCAATACACAGATAATTATTTGTCCAGTACCTAGAAGTTGAAGTCGTAACAATATCAGTGTTCAACTTTAATATAAAGCGATGAGCTTCTTGTATGTGGAGGCAAACAATGTCCTTGTACGGACTTGTACAAAGATTCAAAAGATTCACCAATATACGCGATTCTCACATTTTTGCCTATTACAAGAAAATGTTTTTTTACTCGTATCAACCTGAACACTTTCTTTGACCCGTACAGCAAAAAAAATGAAATTAATGACAAATTGTTAAGGAACAGCTTATAAAATGTCGCAGATTACATCAAACAAATGCGCGAAAATCCTCTTATTGCAAATATACAAAAATCACTAAATTCTTTTTTACAGATGCATCTTCATATATAATGCGAATTAAAGAGTATTGTGTATGAGGCCATTCCTGGATTAAATTGCTGGGAGTAATCCTGTGTTAAAGAACAATAGCAAACATTCATATTAGCAAGTAAACACACATTTTAATTGTATTGTCTACTGCCCTAAAACATCTATTCACCCGGCCTCCCCCGACAATAATTCAGTTCTTACGCAAGAGTCCCGAATTATATGCCGTTATAATTATATTATAGCGTAAAAGCACATTAGTTTATATTTAAAAAATAATTTTCGATTTAGAATTGTTTAGCGGCGAATAAACAACGATTTGGAGATCTGATGCGTAGGAATTAAACTACGAGGGCGTTAGCCAGAGTGGTTAAATATACTGCATCAGAGGGACAAACCGTTGTTTATTAACCGATAAACAACGATAATTCGAAATGGATATATTTCGGGTTGTTTATTGGTAGTTTAACAACGCTAAAATTTGTTGTTTGTCTATAGAAAACATTGCGCGTGTCATGTTAAAATACTGCTTATATATTATTTTTTTCAAAAGCATTAGATCATCATTTCGACTTTTTTTAAATATTCATGGTTAACAAAATCATTAAATTGGATATATTAATACAATCACTTAATATAGCGGGATATCTCTAGGGTTAACATCCTGCATCTTTTGTATATAAATATATATCAAAGATATGTTTAAAGAATGAATGTAAATTGTAAATGACTATTTAAGTGAAACGAATTAAGTTGAATAGGATAAAGGATAATTGATTTACGCTAATTTGTTATGTAATATGGCATTACATTTCACTATGTAACTATTTATGTATGAGTGATACATATAACGGACATTGAATTAAATGCCATGTGTTTACAAAGGTAAATACTGGATCATTGATATAATAAAAAGAAAATATTGTCGCGTTGCTGTAAATAGGAGTAAACGCCGTCAAAACATCGTCAAAATCGATGAACGCATTCAGTCCGAGCCTCTGCATAACCGTGAATCCAATCGCATTGTTTCGCGGGAAATATTTTGGTCAATCGAAACTTGTTTCACATGACGATATGTGACAAACATGCTGATTGGTCACTTGTCCCTTAGAGTATTTATGGTTGTTTACTCAGTTGCTACATCAGACTCATTCACTAAATGCATGTGATAAAGTTTAAAATATCCAGTGTGTCTGTGAATTCTGACAATACTGGTTGCAATAGTTGGATTTTATCTACAGTATCGCTGTAAAATATACAAACTTACAGATGTCAGATTAAGTTTAACACTGGAATGTCACAACGTTATCAAATGTGAGTATTTTTTACTTTTTATTAAACATATTTTTTAAGCAACTAAGATTTATTTTCATAATTAAATTCAACAGTTTTAGTAATATCCTTTTTGTTATCTTTTTCAATACTCCTAAACATGTTAGAAGCTTGTTTTCGTGCACCACGTGGAAATCTATTTTTAGAATGTTCTGTCCAATGACATTTCAGCTGACGACTGTCAATAATGTAAACATGTCTGAACTAACCAATTTAGTGTACATGATATTACTGGATTGAAAATCCTGTATGTACATGAAATCCTCTTGCCCGGGAATGCAGCTAGATTAACATTTCATTCTGGGTGTAAGCTCCGAACGGGTTGCATTAATTATTTGGATTTATTAGTTTGCACAGGACATGTTTAAATATTAAGTAAGTGAAGAGAGCACTGGAATAAAACTTTAATTGATGGATATAATTTAACAAGGTATTTTATTAAGTTGTTGTATTAACCAAGTATTTTGATAAGTAGGAGTATATTTTGGTTTAAACTAAAATTAAAAATAATAAATGTAGTTTAATATTTGTAATATAAATTTATTGTGTATATTATAATAAAAAAAGAGTATTTTTTTTATGTTTTAATAATCAAATATAATTATAACAATGTATAATTTTAATGGTGAAGCATAAGCATAAATCAGTAATATGTGATCAAAGCTGTTGTTTGGTGCTAATTATATGTATGACAATTTATGTTTGACTGGTTATATTTAAAATGTTCAGTTAAATTATGTATAACAATTAATTCAGTGATTTCAGGCATTTTTAAGTAAATATATTATTATTATTATTGATTTTTGATTTATATATTATTATTTCAGATCAATGCTTAAAGTTCAGCCCCACATCAGCAAGTCAAAGTACCCCCAGGCTTTTTCTGTGCATCAGCGTCAAACCCCAGTCAGGATGCCAGTGTTGACGCGAGACCACTTGGCGTTGCGGTTGCGCCAGAACTGGATGGCTAAGTACCCGATGGACACATGCAGCAATGGTGGAACTAACCTGGATGACAGCCTTACGAGTTTGAACTGGCTTCAGAATCTAAACATTCTCAAAATCACCACACCTACACCACCCTCAAGTCCAGGTCCGGCATTCAATGACTACAAAAACTTCAAAGTGAATCCAAACTCTATTTTGAATGTCGCCTGTGGACCCCCTCCAACAAAAATGTACGAAATGAGATTCATGCCGCCAGATACTCCCCCCATGACGCCATCTACCCTTGGCAATGACTGTATAGACTACAAGACAAATCCATACGTGAAACCACCATACTCGTATGCAACTCTGATCTGTATGGCCATGAAGGAAACCAAGAAGAGCAAGATCACCCTATCAGCCATTTACAACTGGATCACAGACAACTTCATGTACTACAGATTAGCTGACCCTAGTTGGCAGGTGAGAATTATGTGAATTTCATATTACACTATTTTGTTGCCTTAATGATTTTTTTTTTTGGGGGGGGGGGGGGCTTATCGTTCTCCTTTGTTAAATATTTTAATATTTCTGCAGCAAACTGCAATACAACTTAAATAGTTGATTATAAAAATTAATTCTTTTTTTTATGCACAGAATTCTGCATGGTTCAATTTGATCTCTCTTAAAAGATAAGTAGTCTTGAGTCCTGTAAAAATTATATAAATTTACAAAAGCAAAAGCATCATTTTTTAAACCCATAACCTGGATTTTGTATTTCAAGTATGTCCTTTCTTGTGCAACTCACAGTGTATGGGCAAAAACAATATTAGTACTTCCATAGTAGTAAAGATTTTATGATCAGGAGTTTTCTTTGAGAGCAATGAACATTAAATAAGGTAGATTACTCCTAGCCTTTGTACTGTAGAACTTACTTGGGATCAATCAGTTTTATACCTGCTCAATACTATTGATTTATATTCCAGGCTTTAAAGAGAGTTGCACCTTGTCTGGGCCACAAGTAGAATTAATTAAGCTATTTAATAGTTAACTTGTTCCAAAACATGATGAAGCTTGTTGGCAATATTTTTTATTAATTATATATATATATATATTTGTGTATACATGCACACATATTTTTTTTATGTTTGAACTAAACAATTACGTATACATGGTATAACTGGATTTGATATAATGTATATACTTTAAATTCTCTTGCAAGGTCAGAATTCAGAACTCAGTATACTGACTTTAAATTTTACTAAATTTATATATTTTTATTATTTATTTAATGCCACACAAAGTAAAGCACTGAATAAACATATAGCTCATTGTGCGGTTCTCTTTCATTGCAGAATTCCATAAGACACAACCTTTCCCTAAACAAGTGTTTCCAGAAGGTCCCACGGAGGAAAGATGAGCCCGGGAAGGGTGGGTTCTGGAAAATTAACCCCGAATACAGTGACTTGATAGAAAATGGTGTCTTCAAAAAACGTAGAAACAGTCGCGATGGACAGACAACACCGTCCTCCAGTTCACCTACAAATGTTCCGTTCAGTCTTAAGCGTGTTAAAGAGGAACCTTTGGATGATGGTTACGAGGTTGGCTACAGCCAGCCCTCCAAAGTGCGTAAACTGGACACAGGAAGTAGTGCATTACAGTTTGGTGCTAATGACGATGATGGCCACTTGAAGGGTGATTTTAACTGGACCTCAATATTAAATCAAGACATTGAAATCGGTGGCATAAAAATAAAGACTGAAGATTTAATAGACACTAATGACGCCGCTGCTAGTCCAATTATGGCCATGAGTCCACCTTCATCAGACTCCAATTCAGTCAGTGACTTTGGTCTCGATGATCTTCTAGGCGACACAGAACTCTCCTCCTCAGAATCTCCATTAGACTTCACCACGAGTGATCCACTCCATCTTCAAGTCGTGGGCATGGGAATTAAGGCCCCAGATTGGTGGGCAGACAGTTTTAACGGTGGTGAACGGGGGCTTCTTCAGAACATCGAGAACATTGAAGCCCGTAGTGGGTTAAACACGCCCGTGGCTCCTTCGCCAGTGCACGAGTCAGATTCAACGGGGCACCCATGGTTTGACAGGAACGCTATGGGCTTGGATGCTAATTTTGATGTGGACAATTTGTTTGATATTGAAAATATTCCCAGCCCCCATGTATGAAGAGTGTGATTAAAAAAAAAAAATATGCAAAAATAGTATTACGTTATTACATTTTTAATATATATTTAAATCTAGTATGACTTTGATCATCATTTCTAATTCTACATGTTGTTCAATGTGGGCTGATTCTGTTCAACAAAATCATGTTAAATTTTGTATGGTTTGTGTGCAACTGCCAAAACACTAGCTGTATAGCCATATATTCATTCTGATTATGCTCCATTACTGCCAGTTCTTTAACCGTTTGTAACCATTTTTGCTTTGTTACGGACTCTTGTTTACATGTGATAAGTATGCTAGTTGCTGAAAAGGCCTTGGTTTTTTTTTTTTTTGGATAGTTGACAAAGATTTTAATCTCTAAGAATAATAGGGTAATTATGCCAGTTATTTTTGTCCCGGGACATAATTCTCTGATTCATAATAGTAATATTTGGGGAAAGGAAAATGACAACAAATGTATGGTAATTGAGTGACTAAAATTTTGAAGAGTCAATTTAAAACTTTTTTACTAGAATTCTCTTTACCACCATTCTTCAGTTAATTATTTGTTCTCCATTGTTACTTTGATATGTTATTAATTTGCAAAATATTTTTGTTTGAAATCTGGTATACATTGAGTTCAGGGGTCATATTTCAGAAACATCTTAAGTGAAATGTTATCCTTAACCAGAAAATCGCAATTTTCTTAAGCATTTTATTCCATTTATACATGAAATTTCTTCTAAATGTTCAAAAACTATCAACTTATAATTAACAAATATTCACTTAACTGTAATTGGATTCATTAAGTAATGTGTAGTTTAAAAAATATTACCTTACAAAGATTGGAACTTCAGTGAAAATATTGTAATATAAGCTTAAGATGTTTCTGGAATATGGCCCCTGTTCTGGTTGTGCATGTATGTTTTTGTAGAGTATTGCAAAGATTGCCAGATTATGACAGGATTTGTATGCTCAGCATTGGTGGTTATGTACCAGTGTAATGTTTAAACAGTGCTATTTAAGTACTGACTAGAGAGGGGGGATCCAATTTGAAACTTGACTATTGGTTTTAGATTGAGCTATGCTGTAATAGTTGTACTGATTTTGAAACTGTCTGTTATGTACGTAATGAAGTAAGGCAGAAGTCAGACATAGCAAAACTGTGAAATAATCATAAATTTTAAACCTATCAAGACAGGTAGAAAATTTAATTGATTTTTAAGACCGTTATACTAATAATGCAATGTCTATGTATTTTTTATCAATTATTTATTGTGTAAACATGCTTTAAATAATAATTAATTTTTCATTTAATGAAAATTTAACACATGTTTCTGAAATTCCAACATTTTGAAATTTAGTACAGTAAATCAGCAATGTTTATAAAGCTTTTTTAAAATTCTAAGTATTTTAACAGCTTTTGAAAAACAACAACACACCAAACAAAAAAAGCTTCATTTTGGTTCCCTCCCTGTGGGATTGTGCAAATTTTATTGATTTCGTTGTCGCGGAAACGTGACATCCCTTATCATATCCGTCCAGATAGTTCCGTCCAGTTGTAGTTGTAGGCACGTGTTTCATGTGTACATTTTTGTATATAGAATTGAACAAAAAATATGCATTAATATATTTTGATAGTTTATTTATGATAAAAAGTTCCTGTAATTGTATATCATGTACATACGAACATTTTTATTTATTTATATAGATAATATATTCTGTATTTGTTATTTACATGTATTATTATTATGAGCGATAAATGTCACAAAATGTGATATCTGTTTTAAGATTTGTTAATACGACAATGTGTACATCAATTTCAATGACTGTTATTGTTTTATGCATTTTTTGAGATTTTTTCCTGAAAATTATCAAACACAAATCTTGATGTTGTAAATTGAGTTGTAATAAAACCCATTTTGATATAAACCTTATTTTGTTAACTCATTTTCAGTAATTTGGTTATTAAGATTCTAAACTCAATTTGCATGGGTTTTTCAGCCAATTAAAAGTTATGATGTTTGGACGAAATATGATCAAGAAAATAAGTGTTTATGAAAATAAAAATTAATTTATTTGTGACCTTTTTGAAATCATGCAGAAATAAAAATTATAACTTAGTTTATCTGCAGTTCTAGAGTATGAGGATTTCGTTTGTATTCTGCCATACGTGGGAGTTTTGAGTATGTACTGACATTGTCTCTTTGTAACACTTGTTCAAATTTTTGTTAAAATGTTGTTGTTGTTTTTGGATATCATTAAACACAAGAAAACACATTGAAATATTCCAGAACATTTCAGAGTATGATACTTCACAATTGGTTGGCTGCAGTTTAAAGTGTAGAAAAAGTAGAAAAAAAAGTATTCCTTTACTGTGAATATCTTTTTTCACACATAGTCAAAAAGTAGCATAGATACAATAAGTTGTAAATGTAAAAGATTATTTTGTAGCCCTACTGATTGTTGAATTTCATATTTTGCCATTTTGTGTGTGGTTTATTTGATGTGTTGTTTTCAAGTTTTCTGTCTTGGAAAATCGTGGTGTATGCAGAGTATTGTGTGGACTCATTAACGAGATTCCAGATTTGTGGACAATTTTGTAAGCAAGATCATGTATATCATAATCATCAGGGGTGTGGAAATCTGATGCCGTGATTTTTTCCTGTCTTCTTGTCCATGGACAAGTACAATTTTAAGGTGTACAAATAATGTTTCAGTTGGAAGCTAATTATCGTATTATTATACCCATTTACATTTGAATGACAAATGTGTTTTATTTATAATTTAAAGAAAAAATATATCAGGAAAGCCTGAATAAAAACTCGGTTTGTGTTTGGACAAGTGACTGTTGTTTGTGGACAAGTAGATTTTTGCAATGAACTTGTACATGGACAAGTTAACAATTTTGATATTTCCTCACCCCCGCTTGATGATATTATTGTAGTCAGTTTGAACAGGAAGCTCCTACAAGTATTGCGTGTATTTAAAGGTGATTAATTTAGTATTAACAATGTATTAGCGGATACAAAAGGACCAGTATTAGTGTAGGATTCACAGCGTTCTATTATGATTGTATGTTTTTTATATGGTCAGTTTAAAGGAATTTCGAGTATTACAAATATTGTCAAATGAGTTTGGCATGAAATGAATAAAGTTTTGAAAATATATATCAATGCGTTGTGTTTTATAAATACATCATTCAAATTAAATTTTAGTTGACCTTTGTAATGATGGTCACAAAGATATTTGCTGCTGCTAATGATAATGATGATAATGTTGGTAATGATAATGATAACTTTGCTTAGCAGAACAGAACACTAAAGTACGAAAATGTTGCTGATGATAATAATGATGACAACAATAGTGCTATGCTGATAGTAATGATTTTGATGCCGAAGACGTTGATGACGACGGTACTACTTGATGATGATGATCGTAATTATTATTACGATGACTATGATGACGATGGTGGTGGTGGTACTTGATAATGATCATTATGATAATTAGGCCTATTATTACGAAGTCTATGATGATGATGGTGGTGGTGCTGCTTGATAATGAATAATAATGATGATGAAGACGACGACGATGATGATGCTTTGTAGCCGATGCTGGAAGTGCCAGACGCGTGGTTGATGGCTATGACTCGATCATATTATTTTCAGCATTCACATCAAATACCATTTACACCGGAAACCCTGACATTTAAGCAAACTGCCTTTATTTCAATACAATGTAATAGGAATGAGGCAATGGGAAAGGCCAACACGAAGTTACGCCAGCGATGACAGACAAATTGTATTTTGAAAGGTGTTCACATTCCCCAGAACTGCATGAGAGGCCAACACAAAGTAGATTCCATTTCGATGCAAAACGTTCGTGTTTTCATCTTTTTGTTTGATTACATATACAGATGTTGCCATTTTATGGAACGCGCCGCGTACGGCGTCTGCGATGTGGAATTTGCTCCGTAAATACGAAAACACCTTGAGTAATATATACACCCTCGAAATCTATTTGCTATTATGGATTTATAGGAGTAAAACTCTTCACAACGGGCTTTTAACTTGCATCTTGAAATTAACTTAATTGCTTTTTAAGTGTTAAGACAACATGTTCTCAATAATGAGATGCCCGTGTAGCTTTAAAAGTGGCTGAAAAGTAAATACCGCCATTGATTTAAATTAAGGCAAATTGCACTTGACCATGCGTCTCTAGTCTCGACATATATAATATACTAGAGAAAACTCGTCAAAACCGTTTTAGTTGTACGCGGACTATTTTTAGTAATTGAAATGGACTGGTGCCAGTCGCGCGCACGTCAACACAAACCCATAATTATGATCCTTAGGTGTCTATGATGTACGTATATAGCCATTACAAAACAGCAACCATGATACAGCTTTTTAAATTGTTACCTGTCCGATGTTTACTGTCGGGATTAGACACCAAAAAAATGTTTCGCGGACAATGGGCTTGTGTCGTCGGACAACGGAATTGGAATCGTGTTCAACAGAGACACAACAGAGTTGGTATCACGGTCAACAGAGAGAAGAGTGCCAGTGGTGGCGGAAAAATGACTTTTCTGACAGAAATTGTAATCACGCGAATAAAAGAACTTGGACCCTTCAATCGGCTTGACAATAGCTAGAGTTGGCAATCATTTCGATAGCTCGGGTAGTTGTCATTTAAATATATACAAAACACCGTAACAAACAGACACAAACAATCAAATTATATTATAACTACACACGCGTTATATTTAAGTCTTCTGACTATACAGAAACGGGATGAACAGTACGTAGTCAAGAAATCTGAAAAAGGTCTCAAACTAAACAGTTTTCTTATTTATTGTAAATGTAAAATGTACCAACTTGAACTTATTATTGAAAAGTTACAAAAACTTTAAAGTAAGTACATGTATGTAATACAGATTTGGGTCTTAATGAATGTTTTAAGCTATGCCTTATGTTTTTCCCCACATACCGGTACAGAAAATCATTTAAGAGCTTTTTATATCGCGATTATATTAATATTTGATTTGGGATTATTGATCCATCGATTTGTATACGGACAAATTACTCGTAGAACATAGCGTGGAGATAAGTGAGTCAAACTATAAAATTAGAACTTTCAATATACCAGTGTACCGTACGGTTGAAATGTACATGCACTAGAAATGTAGATGCATGTATAGAATCGCTGCGACGCGATGAACATGTATCATTTTGATATGCAATTTCTATACTAGTGTTGTTGAAAATGTACATTGTAAATCGTTTAAATCACATTCATGTTATAAAACAGTATAAACTAATAAGTTTCCATCGATTAATTTGCCCCGTTGATTGAAGATTGAGATTGTGCAATGGTAACTTTCAGTTTAATTAGTTTATATGAGCCGCTGCCGTGTCGTGGAAAAACCGGGCTTAATGCATGTGCGTAAAGTGCCGTCCCGGATCAGCCTGTGTAGTCCGCACAGGCTAATCCGGGACGGCACTTTCCGCCTACAGTAGATTTATGTTTAGAAGACACTTCCTTGCAACAGAAAATACCACAAAATCGGAAAGTGCCGTCCTGGATTAGCCTGTGCGGACGCACATGCATTATGTCCGGTTTGTCCACGACACGGCTCATATGTTCTTCGAATCGGGCGTATTTTGGTCCAATTCTTGGAATAAACTCCGTTCCCATCGCTCCATACAGTATGTGGCATTACTTACTTTTTAGGCCCAATGCATATATTGAGCTAATTTTTATATGGGCAATATTGATACAGCGAATTTCGCCCTATATGCAATGTAACACTAAATTCGTTGCACGGCTTACAAATAAGACTAACCGATATGGGGAACACTTCGAATTGAACCAGTATTACCGTGCAAAAAAGCTGGACGTTACTGGCGGAACGATCTTAGTTCAGGGTTGCATACTTCGAAACTATAGGCTACAACTTTTATATGCAAACTGATTAAAACACGTTTTCTTCTTCCTATTTCTGCTCTTGAACACAGTACAAAGCTCAGGTGAATCAGATAATTATATGGGGAACTTTTCTTTGATATGTACATGTGTATTCCTCGGGACCAACCATAAACTAGTATTAAAGGGACTATGTCATCGAAAAGGGCCTCAAGGGGGCAATTTCTTAAAAAATTCTGAAATTCAGATATTAATACTGACATATAATAATTGTTAAAACAGGGTATATATAATGAAAAAAAAGTGTGCACGCATTCTGAAATAAAAATCGATTTTTTGACGTCAAGTATTTTCGATAACCATAGTTTATGCTCTACTTCTTACCAAGCATGAATGCTCAGTTGATTAAAGCGCTGTCTTCTGCCATTTCTAAGTATGACTCTTGACTTCGATCCTATGTCTTTATAAAGCGCATTTCCATAATATAATATTATTAATAGTGTAATAGGAATCCATTTTTTGGACGACATATAGGCCCTTTAAGTTAACAGTACGCATGAGGCGGTGCTTCGTAAGCAATTCATAAAGGTCAAATAAACGACTTGAGAACTATTGACCATATGGATTTATACAAATACGGGGAATTAAGTTGTGCTAATAGATTACTGGGGGAATTCGGTTGTAGACATTGGTCATTTCCCGAGGTCAAACGTATTTGGCTTGTGTTGTACTCTGTTTAAAAGTCTATTTTTGTCCGGTCCAAACGTTTCTTATACGGAGTCTAACAGGTTTTTAATTAAATCTACAGTAAAAAGCGTTGACTACATAAAGGTCACGAATGTTTGCACATAGATTTCAAACAAGTCTATTACAAATACTTCAAGAAAAGTACATAAAACGATGTGCGTTGAACGCCCAGTTAGGTTCAAAACAAACTAAACATGCTGATTGTTCACAGATTTTAGCATTTTGTTAAGTATGCAAAGAAATGTCAGATTAAAGCATCGGATTTAAAAAGCTCCAGTAAGCTAACAAGAAAAGTATTTAGAAAAAAAAGAAAAGAAAAGGTCCCAACGGGGTTTGAAACCGGGACCTAGGGATCAATCGTCTATTGCCTTAACCACTCGGCCATTCCTATTTCTATATTTTGTTCTGCATTATTTACTGTATGTAAGTGTTCCACGTGATGTGAACAGTTTCAACGAAAACAACACTCCAAATTATTCCATCGTTGGGCGTTACAAACGCTTTAGAATTTTATCAATTTCAACCGATGATTACTAATAAACGAAACGGTTTTAACAGTATATTTCTAAGTTCGTAGTGTTATTTTGCTCCCTTGTATTACATAGTTCTTTCATTTTTGGAATCGGTGACAAAAAGTTTTTAACTTGTCAATTCGTCAATCTGTGAACAGGCCCTTTTAATAGTGCGTTGACTATTTTCGAGTAGGTATAAAAGTTCATTAAGCCTGATATGGGTACAAATGGAAAAGACGATGTGGGACAGCAGACTAACTAATTGAAGACCTGTGTCTAATACCAGAAACATCTGAACATATTGCCTCGTGAGTTAACATTTCAAAATGTTATAAATTTAAAGCTACCAATAAATGTGTGAATCCCTTTTCAATAAAACAAAAAGTTGTTCATAACGAATATAGCAGATAATTAATAAGCACTAAGCATTATGTACGGTGCACACGCAATACAAAGCTAAATAAAATTAGGAATTTAAGGTTAAGGATAAACTTTTATTTAAGATGTTTCTGGAATACGACCCAAGATCGAATAAAAATGCACGAGTTACGACTTACAAGACCACCCTATGTAATTATATAGTTAATTATTTCATTCCGCCCATTTTTTGTTGTATTTAGGGGCAAACAAATACTAATTATATACTTTAAATATTCGACAAAACATTAAACGTGTTTGTATAATTTAGAACAAAAAAAGTCGTGAATGTAAAAACTGGATTATTTGATAACAGAATAGAACAGAACAGAGAATAGCAGACAGTTTATTAAGACTTATACAAATGTGCATCGTCTAAATACATAAAAATTTATATACTGTATTGCCATGTGTCAATAATTCACAATGTCTATTGTTCCAAAATAAAATAATATAAATGCAAATTAAGTGAACAAGAAGTGTGTGCTCGTGGGGTTTAGGGTCAAATCCTGTGGCTCTGATGCTTTGATGATTTGTGGTTCAACTGTGAGCGCCTTATCGCGTTCATCCACTTACACAAGATTATCCCGATGTATTATCGCATTCTAATCGTATGAGATGTACAATTTTGCAATATTGAACTTGTGAGAGTATTGATATTGTGAGAATATAAACTGCATTAAGCACGAGTGGTTTAAAAGATTTATTTAATGGTTTAATAGGTTTATAAAAAGGGCAGTCATTGTGTAGGCTTCTAGAAGGTGTATTTACTCTGATTAGCTGTTTGGACACGTGACATGTCCCGCTGTGGCCAAACTTGTGGTGACACGCAACTTGCAATTAAACACCAAATATTGTTTTGTTATTGGCGGTGGTGGTGTAAAAAGGTCAATTGCGGGATAAACGATACAATCAACACGTTTCCTAAAGTTGTCATTGTCATTAGTACCACTAATCAATGTATAGATCTATTAAAATGCCTTTGTTTTGGCAATACAGAGTACGGAATAAGAACCATACGATTTTGTACAGAAACCACTTGGATTGTCCGAAACACAGAAAATCACGATTAGCAAATATTGCCATTAAATATAATGCGCAAATCATTCTAAACTGTAACACAGAACTGTACTTACGTTCTCTGCAGCTTATGATAATACAGGGACACGTTGCGACATTCGCATATTTTAATAAAGCATCTATTTGCCGTTTGAACAAATGAGGCGTGTCGTGGGAAACCGGGCTTAATGCATGTGCGTTAAGAGTCGTCCTGGATCAGCGGATGCAGTTCGCACAGGATAATCCAGGATGGCACTTTCCGCCTACAGTGGATTTATCTTTAGAAGAGACTTCCTCGAACAGAAAATACCATAAACGCGGAAAGTGTCATCCTGGATTAGCCTGTGCGGACTGCACAGACTGATCCAGGACGACACTTTACGCACATGCATTTACACTAGGTTTTCCCTCGACACGCCTCAACTGTATTCATGATTGTAATAGTGTATATGCTTCAACGGAAGGCGTACGCAATGATGATTCGTTGATAGTCCTGATGTTCTCAAAGACACAGCAGATCGTCGTGATGCGGCATAGGCAAATTAAGCATTAAAATACCAGCATCTCTTCAAAACCTCCCACTTGGTTTCCACTTGTTGCAATTTATGATTATATAAAGGAATACAGGTTTCATTTAAAGAACTTTGTAATAATCATCTTGATTTTAAACTTATTCTTGCACGTGATTTCTTTTTGCACGTGCCATTTCTACACCCCTATTCCGAGGGACGGGGCGCAAGTCCTTACAACTGGTAATGTGTTTATTAAACACATTATATCTGTACAAATTAAGTTGCCGGTATGCAAAATGTAGATACGAGGAATTGTTATTCCAAACGTGCTTTACTAGGAAATGCTCTAAGCGCGTGACGCTGACGTACTTTACTAAGAAAAAATCGGCGAAATGCACGAAGCACGTGGCGCTGCATGTTAAGTTAGTTTCACTTCCTCGTGCACCACTAACCCCTCGCTGAGGAAACTAATAAGCCCATATATCTAGAGTTTCGTTCATTACCAGCTGACGTGAGTTTGCATGCAAATGAACTCACGACTGAACAATCAGCAACTTGAAAAATGCACGCCTTATCAGGTGTGTAATTCGCCTGTATAATTAGGAAGTCGGTAATTCTGTGCAATGCGCACGTGCATATACTGCTGTATAAGGTGCATAAACTAGTATTTTATTTAAGGAGCACATCTGCTATATATGAGGTTTGTCGTGGGAAAACCGGACTTAATGCATGTGCGTAATGTGTCGTCCCGGATAAGCCTGTGCAATCCGCACAGGCTGATCCGGGACGGCACTTTCCGCCTACAGTGGATTTATGTTAAGGCCAAAAACTAGTTCTGTTTCTGGTCTCCTGAAAAATAAGGGTCGGTAGGTAGGGATTTTTTATTTATTTTTTTTGATGATGGGAGAATGGTTTGTGTTGTACACGGTAACAGTCTTTTTCAGTCTTTATTATTTATTGACCAATATGTAGGGTCGGCAGCAAGAGTAAAGGGTCGGTCGGGAGACCAGAAACGGGACTATTATTATTTTTTTTTGGGGGGGGGGGGGGCTTTAGAATAGACTTCGTTGAAACAGAAAATACCATAAAAGCGGAAAGTGCCGTCTTGGATTAGCCTGTGCGGACTGCACAGGCTAATCAGGGACGACACTTTACGCACATGCATTAAGGCCGGTTTTTCCACGACACGTCTCATATGTGTTTACCACGAAACGGAATTTATGTCTTTCTTTGAATTTCTCACAAGTAAACATTGTATATTATTTAATTTACTTTGATCTAAATATATATTTTTAACTTGATTGTACTTCTGGACTATTTTTATTTTATGTACAATATATACAGTTATACATGTATACAGGAATGCTTAAGCTTTTTATGGCATACCAGCACTGCATAGGCCCAAAACACCGTATGTACATTTATACAGAATACGTTTAGACAGGTTTTAATTCTTGTGGTGCAATAGCCGATGTCGACATACCCGAATTGCTGTTTATTGCACTAAGGTCCAAAAAAATACATTGTGTGTTTCGGGCAACGGTCTCACAAAGTTAGGTAGGGTCGGGATTGAGTTGTTGTTTTTTTACTTTTTTTAAAAGACATATTTCGGTCAAAAGACATTGAAATTTATCTCAACAGATCTCAACGGATTTCACGGAAAACAATTGTCGCTTAAAACTTTAGGATCGGGGGTGGGGGTGGGGGTGGGGGGGGGGGTGAGGGGGGGTAGCAAGGTAGGCTCGGGTTGTCCCCGAAACACAGATATGTTTAGGAGCCTAAACAGGAAATTTTAAAGCTGTTTGCTTTAAGCTACAGTCACACCAACGTCCCGGACTGTGGCGGACAATCCGGACCGGATCCGGGGTATGATCCGTGTTGGATCCTTGGTTGACCGTATTGGGTCCTCGGTTGACCGTATTGGGTCCTTGGTTGACCATATTGGGTCCTTGATGGTCCGGCGTGGTATTGCTTGGTCCGGGCACTGTCCCGGAAGTTTTAGACATGCTACAGAAAATAAAAAATATCGAGTTTTCATACCAAAAACACCATATATACAAAATATGTTTTAGACAGCCTTCAGGCTTTAAATTCTTGCGGTTGAATGACAAATGTCGATCTATTCGACAGGTTGTTTATTGCGCTAGAACAGGATATTGTAAAGCTGTTTGCTTTAACGAAAATTAAAATATTGGATTTTTTTAGCCCGTAAACAGTCATTTATGGCGTCATTGGGGTTGCGGCTGGGTATCTTTAACGCCTTAGATAACGATTAATTAAATGTGCATTACCCGGATAAAGTGTGCATAATATTGAATTAACAGGTATTGATACCCCGATGAAATACGCTGTTCAATGTATCGATTTCCAATTTCAGGCGATACGAAAAATATTGTATTTTTCTGGTTCGAAGATGTACATGTATTTAGAGGAGAACGATACTTGAGTCGTTTAAAAACGTGGATCAATACATATAATTAATGTTTTATTCAATTTTGGTTTAAGTTTTGATATGACTTAAATGAATAAGAAAAAAAAGATCGTCATATTTTTTTACTATGTTGATGTCTATATATGTTGCCGCCAAAGACTTACGCACCGGCCTCAAAAATGCTTCCAGCATGCCTTAATTAAGAAATATTTTTTTCGATTTATCATTGTCCATCGGCCAATAAACAACGATTTGGAGTTCTAATGCCAATGAATTAAACAGCCACGCATCAGAACGACAAAAAGTTTTTTATTGGCCGACAAGGACAGATAATGCGACAGTTATTTAGATTCTAACATGATTTGACAACTATTTTTGCAATTGTAATGAGAACTACATTTTACAATGCTCCGCTCTACTTTCTGCGTTGTTTATTGGGTAGTTAAACAACGATAATTTGGATCTTTGTCCATAGAATATTTAGCAACTATCGTGTAAGAATACTATCTTACATATAGAAATCATTATTTTCATGTTTGTGTCACCTAAAATATTCATACTAAAATACTCAGCCACGATTTACCGTTGTTTTACCCACCGAAAGTCAAAAGTTATATTGATATTCAAACAAGCGGGATCAGTATATAGGACCAAACATTTGTCTTCAGCGGCCGCATTGGGCGACGGAATGCACACTATAATTAGCTAGCTAAGCATATTTATCAATGTTTATTATTCCGACCACGCAACTTCGATACGTACACCGGTGTTTTATTTATTTGTATAAGCAATGAATACAATCAAATCAATTAGATAGTCATTACGCTGAGCTGCAAAAAGAAATCAAAGCTCATGGCTATGAATTTTGTTTATCTACTTAAGCTATTTTCAAAACTTAAATAAAAATTGAAGCATTTTATAAGTGTTTTGAAGCAAGTTGTTTTAAATATAAACACAGATTGTTCAATACGAACATTTTAAACAGTACCTGCGAATACCGGGTATGTTCCATTGGCTGGCCGGCTAGCGCAGTGGTTGGTACACTCGCCTCTCACCTAGGCTGTCCGGGTTCGCAAGCCACTCGGCGCAAGTGAGTTTGGTTGGTTGTCACCATACCGAACAGGTGGGGTTTCCTCCGGGTACTCCGGCTGCCCCCCCCCCCCCCCCCCACAGCACAAGACAACACCAAAATTAAAAATATTTCAGTAAAAGATATATAGCTGATATGCTTCAAAATTCGTTCCAACTTTCGATGAGTCTAAAAGTAAAATAAGGCAGGGGTGCTGGGACGCAACCCCGGGTGCTCACATAATGTAGCTTCGGCGCGGAGTACCTTATAAACTTACATAAATGGGTATGTTCCATTTAGTCATTGGCCAATGTACGGGTATGTATTTGAAAGTTTTAATCCTTAGGAAGCCAGAAGAATATACATGCATAGTCATTTAGAATAATATATTGTATATTCATTTGGAATAGTATATGAAACTGCGTGACGTTGGTTTTTCCTAGTGTATACATGTATGCAATGCGCACCCAGCCAGACATATAGTTGAAGACCATGTTCTTAAGAAATGGTGGACGCTTTAATATCTAGGAGTCTGTAGTTCTGTCTAAATATTGCAGAAGAAAACACTCGAAGCGGGTTTTACGAGCTTTAAAACGTGTAAGTATTTGGAGTCGTGGCGGTATGTTCAAAGTCGTTTGGACATCTTGATTTTGTAACTCGTTCCTGGCAGCCATGTTTGGCAGCGGTTCAGGCGGATAATCGGTCGTAAAACTCGAACAAAAGTTTACTCATTTGAGCCGCATCTGTATTGACGATTTTGGCGGGACGAAGATATATTTGCAGACGTCGACACGCAATGAGGACACCGGTCCGTCTTCTGTATCGTCTTTGAAGGTTAACTATATCAAGATTTGCTCATGCTAATAAGCTACAATGATGTATATGCTTTTATGATTGTGTATCGTTTGCTTCAATTAATCCTTTGTCTCAAAATCGAATACGCGTTTTACGAATGGAATATCTCGTCATCTATATGTAATGTAACAATGTATACGATGTATACTATGTCACGATTGATAATAAAGAATTTGAAAAGGTTGAAACTCGGGCGTAAAGAATTTGAAAAGGTTGAAATACGGGCGTTGCCCGGATGTGCTAGTTTTGTTTCCGTCATATAATTCTGCAAAATGCTAAGTGGACACACTAATCCATAAAAGCAAAACAGTCATGTCTCCTGCTCATTAGGTATAAATAAGAAGTAATTTATTGTTTAATACATGACATACGCACCCCAAGAGATGATAATAATTTGTGCGTAAATTCAGCAATCAAAGAATACAACTAACATCGCACGAATATAAAACATACCTAATTACCAAAGTGCAATAACTGGAACACTGTGGCGACAACATCCAGGTCCCAAGGCAACAAAACTTAAAAGTGTCCATGTCAACAATTAATGAATCTCTACCCATGCATTTCTGCTGTATGACATATAACACTCAGGTGATTTTTGATGAGGACGGGCCATTCTGATATACAGATATATACGTGTACTTCTAAAACGTACGTTAAGCTAAATGTTTGAGCGTATCTCCGGGACGAGCTGGGTGCATTAAATTATGTATCGATGGGATGGATCATTGCAAGGCCGTGTCATTTTCGTTGTTATATTCCTGATTTTTTTTCAACCGTAGAATAAAGTATTGATGTTTGGTCTTTTTGTTCGTTATTCGCACAGTCATGCCCATTATAATATAAGCAACGATTGTATTATGCATTGCGAGTTAGGGATGCAACGAATCCAAATTTTCTCTTCGGATCCGAATCCAAATAAGAATCGAAATTTTCGGATCTTCGGATCGGATCTTGCAAGTAATTAGATATTAATATAAAATGTAATTAAATATGCGTTCTTTAGTAAACAGGTAAAGTTATATAAACTACAACTAATAATTCATTTAATTCTATCATAGGTTTCTAATATAACTTGCAGAAAACACAAGTTCAATGTGTCATATTGTTCCCTTGTGTGAGAAGCCATTCAAAACAACAAATGATTTTTAATTTAAATTTAAAATAAGGTGTGTAAATATTTAAAATGCATTAAAATAAGCCCATTAAAGTCCATTTTTGTATTTTATCTACAGTTCAGTGAGTTTAAAAACGTATTGGTAAATAACTGACATTTTGTTTAGTTAGATGACTTTTGGCTGACATTTTATACACGACCAGCGAATTTGCTTTGACAATTATTATAACATTTACACATGTTGACATGGCATATGTTAGGTTATCATTAGCATAATTATTGTTTACTGATATCATTAGTTTACTTACTTCAATTAATTGCTTTCTTACATTTCAGTAAACACAATTCTTAGTACAAACAAAAATCGTTACTATTTGCTGTACCATAGTTTTTACGCAAACACATTTTGACAAAACGTGAGGATCTCCATGTGAAATACAAATGTGACATACAAATATACTATAAGAATTTGCATACAGGGTCCACATTTGCCAAAAAGTGAATGTCCTATAAACTATCCAAAATATAATATGTTTACAAAAGTAGGTGACGGTTTCCATTTTTGTATAAAATTCAACCGTAAGGGTGCAAACAATTTGATTGCACTCAAAAACCAGCGATCACTTTTGAAACGTTGCTAATGAACAAACAAGTTATGTATAGGGTTGTATTCGTGCTTTAATTGAGTTTTAATTTACTGCAAAAAGATAGACAAACAATACGAAATTTCAAGCCGCTGTCGGAACCGCGAATCTTAAAATGGATTCGATCCGATCGGATATTTCGGTTACCCGTTGCATCACTATTGCGAGTCGACACATAAATGTATATATGCGTTAAAAAGCTCGTGTATCATAAACGCGTTTGCGCATGGTTTTACGGCGACGCGCATATGCGGCTTTCCGAGCATTGTGCCACGAACATTTGTGGGAATTTCATCGCATTTCGACGTTCACGCACAACAGACTCAGGAATGATTCCAGAGTGGGGTGGAGCTCGTTAGGGCAACTCGACATTATGTGCAATAAGAGATATGCATATCCCATATCCTGAGCAAGGAAAACATATTGATAAGTCTTCAAATAGATGGATAAATAAGTCTACAAATATATGGAGTGATAAGTCTACAAATAGATGGATCAGCGCAAACTATGCTAAGTCTATATAGTTATATAGCATAGTTTTGCAAAGAGCCATCGATATACTCTCTTGCAGATCCTTTATTATTTGACGTAGTTTCATAATCAATATTTAAGCACTAAATATTAAAATTCTATGCTTTGTAATTGTATACCGATGAAAATTTATGAACGTCACGTCATTTGTAGAATCAAAACGGAATTCGATAAAGCGTCCTTAGAAAGGCAATTTACCAACTAACTGTGAAAGACATAGGCGGTGTCAGTTCCTATTCAGAATAAATACCATAATCCATTATTCAATTATCCTGTCTGTTCACCAATAATAGGATGTTTTATGGCAATAATTTGTTTTTGTCTGACAACCCACGTTTTTTCCCAAATGAGGCGTGTCGTGGAAAAACCGGATTTAATGCATGTGCGTTAAGTGTCGTCCCCGTTTAGCCTGCGCAGTCCGCACAGACTAATCCGGGACGGCACTTTCCGCTTTTATGGTATTTTCTGTTTCATGGAAGTCTCTTCTAAACATATATTCACTGTAGACGGAAAGTGTCGTCCCGGAACAGCCTGTGAGGACTGCACAGGCCAATCCGGGACGACACTTTACGCACATGCATTAAGCCCGGTTTTCCCATGACACACTTCACATGTATATTCTAACACGCCTTGAATTTGGACATGCTAAATAATTATGTATAGCAATCGTGCAACAGGTATATTAATGCTCTTCAACATAATATCTTCATGATTTGGCGGTTCTTAATAAAATACTAGTACATAAAATGCATACAAAATCGATTTCTTTTTTAAATTTGCATTAATGCCTAGTAAAAACAGAGTATGTTGCTCAACAAAAAATAAGCTTGTACATCAACACAAAACTCAAAACAAATTTAACATCTGCAATATTAAAGAAACGTGTGGACGGATTGGCAAAGTGACAATTTTCAATTTTTTGTCATAGATCCCAAAAAGAAAAAATACATTATATATAAACAAGCAAAATTATACTCCTGACTAAGAAATAAATTGGAAATACAATGTCGTTGATGAAATATCATGAAATGAAATTGATAAAATTATAAAGCATTTGTAACACTGTTTATCGGTATTTTGGAAAACACCTGTATCACTTACATAGTATTAAAAATTCACCACGATGATAATTATTTATTTTATCTTTGGACTGAGGCACGTCGTGGGAAAACCGGTCTTAATGCATGTGGGTAAAGTGTCGTCCCGGATTAGACTGTGCAGTCCGCACTGGCTAATCCAGGACAGCACTTTCCGCCTACAGTGGATTTATGTTTAGAAGAGACTTCCTTGAAACAGAACATACCATAATGGCGAAAAGTGCCGTCCTGGATTGGGCCTAGGCGGGCTGCACAGGCTAATCCGGAACGACACTTTATGCACATGCAATAAGACCGGTTTTCCCACGACGCGCCTTATATGTTTTCTTTTCGGTTTGTCCAACTGCTTTACTTTTTGCAGACATTAATTGAATTAAAAAAAAATAAACGAAAATCTGTGGACAAGTTCCTTTAAAGAAAATCATAAATCTTCAAGTATATAATTTCTGCTGACTACATTGTAAAAGCTTCCAATTTCATAACATTAGGTACGTGAACGTTATCAGAGTTTCATTCTTGTTTCAAATATTTACTTATCAATGAACTATAGAATAAGAGCGAGCGACCCAAACACTATCGGTCCACTAGTTTTACCCACCACGAACTCGAGCCAATTTCACGCAATGTTCCTTATAAGCCCAGTCGGCAAGGGGTCAGTTCATCTACATTCATAATTTGTCCACAGGTCAGACACAAATAATCCATAGACAGCATTTAATACCACTTAGTTGTGGGAAAGACAATAGAATTGGATCAAGTTTTAAGGCTAACAGAACCTTATGTTGTTATCTGATATTAATAAACAATAGACTTAACAAGACGGTTGGATTGGATTACATATACAAATTGATATTAAAATGATCCAATAAACGATTATAATTATTACATGTTTCGACATTATAAATATGTCACCTAATGTTCTATATCTGCTCCACAAACAAAACTTTGAGGAATTTATTGTGCAAAATTACATATCAATTAATAGGCTAAACACAAATACCAAGTATATAAAATAATATACAATTATGACATGTTTTATCCTGTTAAAAACAAAAATCATTCTGCATGCATGTAAAATCAGACAAAAAATTAAGTTTAATTAAACTCAGTAAATAGGCAAAACTTAAATCCAGTCCTAAACTTGATATTCAAATTGCTAATCCTATAGAAGAAAATCGAATACTGTGCGGCAAGAAGAAGTTATATGGACCGAGCCAACAAATGGATTTAAACCTCCTTATTGACAAAGTTAAACAGCTGTCAATATTTCCATATTTCCACAGATATTTTTAAAAGCCAGCTATAAAGGGGAGGTATACAGGGCCCTTATAATATTGAATACATCACCTTAAAGGGGTGGTATACAGGGCCCTTATTCACCAACCCATTCTTAGACTAAAGAATGAAGAATAGACTTAGACTGAAGAAAAAGTCCGTGCGCTTCCGTAAATATGCTGGGACCAATGTCGCTAAGGCCAACATTTTTTAATGTTTTGTTTTACGTGAATTTTTTTTTTTAAGTCATGGGGGGGGGGGGCGAATATTAACGAGAGGGCCATGATGGCCCAAAGTGCTCAGCTGAGAACTGGGACAGGTGAAGACCATACTGTTGTGATGGGCTAACTAAAGTACGAGTTGGGTAGTGGATGTGCGTTTTTTTTTCCTCATGGTTCTCAAATCATTTTTCTCGATATTCTTACCTGACCCGTTTTCATTAAGTCATTGAAAATTCTGGAAAATGCAGAAACAGTAGATTTTGATGTCCTTTTCGCAAACAGTTTTGGAGAACTAGTTGCAATGCGATAATTGCGATGGCGGTGCTATAAGGTAAAGTTGTGCTTTTTCTTTGATAATTTTCTGTCCAATGATGATAAATGATGTTAATGCAGGCTCTAAAGACATCAATGTTGCATGTACAAATAACTGCATGCAAGTCTTGCAACTGTTCAAAATCAAATTTTATCAATCAATTTTTATGGTCATGCACAAATTGTGTAAGTTTGGTCAACATATAATTAAAAATCATGTGTGCAAGCCAATCATTGATAACTTGTTGATGTTTTTTTCCAAACACAAGGGGCAATAACTCTGGTGTTCTGGTCCATTCATGTTATTATTCGAATTTACCTGTAGTCTTACGTTCATAGACAAACTGTACACGATTGGTGAAGATTGGATGAAAAATGAAGTCTCTATCCTGAATAATGTCAATTTTTGCATATTTTTTTCACAAACAAAGGGCAATAACTCTGGTGTTTCTGGTCCGATCTTGCTTATATTAGACTTTCACCTTTAATCTTATGGTCATAGACAAACTTTGCAAGAATGGTGACAATTGGATGAAAAATGAAGCATCTATCCTGAATAATGTCCATTTTTGCATATTTTTTTCACAAACAAAGGGCAATAACTCTGGTGTTTCTTGTCGGATCTTGCTTATATTCGACTTCAACTGTAATCTCATGGTAATAGATATACTTTGCAAGATTGGTTAAGATTCGAAGAAAAATGAAGTCTTTATCCTGAATAATGTCCATTTTTTTGTATTTTTTTAATAAACAAAGGGCAATAACTCTGGTGTTTGAAACACGATCTGGCCCATTTTTGGTGTCTTCGGAGATCTGATGGTCATACACAAACTTTGAAAGTTTGGTTAAGATTGGATCGAAGATAAAGTCTATACGTTGGAAAAGGGCATTTTTTCACTTTTTGGCATGAAAAAGGTGCAATTACTCTGTAGTTACTGGTGTGATCTGACCCAATAACAATTCCATCTGAGATTTAATGGTCATACACAAACTGTGCAAGTAAGGTCAAGATTGAATAAAAAATGTAGTCTTTATCGCGATAAGTCCAAATTGTTGACGGCGTACAGACGCCGGACGAAGCCGGAGAGGTCCCCTATACCAATAGCTCAAAATAAAAAGTAAATCACTTTTTACAGCAATCGACAAAAAGTATACATTATAATTTAAAAGAAGAGAATTTTTTTTTTTCAAACTGAAGACATTTTTACCAGTCAAGGCTAAACACAAGCTCTTTAAAAACATGTTAGTTTACAAGTTAATTCATTAGTTTGAAACTCTTTAAATAAGTATTTGAACAGATACAATTAGTACTTAATACTTTTCCAACAATTTATATGTCCTTGTTACTAGTACATGTGCCGTAAATAAAATACCATGTCGGCAGGGAAATTACCATTAAAATTCACAATGGTTACTTTTATTTTTATTATTTTCTTGAAAATTAGAGTAGGGATTCCTGTAAAACAAAAGAAAAAAAAATGTTGGCATAATGTCAGTAAGAAGTTGTTGTAAATGAAGCACTGTAATTAGAGTTTGTGAGTACCAAGTAAGATTCAAACTAACGGCATTTTTACAACAGAACAGTTTTAAGAATGATCTTCATGCACCTATCAATATTTTTCCCCAGGGGGGGAGCGGCGGCATATACGGAACTTTAGACTGAAAGCAATTCCCGACATGCGGGAAATTGACACGCCGAATGATTCCGGGTCCCGGGAAATAGACTGGTCGGATTTTAGATCCGGATAAAATTAGGAAATTTAGACGCCGGCTTTTTCACTCAACTTAAATATGGCATCTCCCACTGTGGGGAATTAGACAAAAAAGCTTGGATCTAGAGTGGGGAATTAGACCCCAAAAAATGAAATTAGTCTACTTCCCCTGGCATTGATTGCCCGCTGCCCCCCCCCCGGGGGAAAAATATTGATAGGTGCATAAGTCTTAGGTCTAGGAATGGGCTTGTGTATACAGAATATTGATAGGTGCATAAGTCTTAGGTCTAGGAATGGGCTTGTGTATACAGAATATTGATAGGTGCATAAGTCTTAGGTCTAGGAATGGGATTGTGTATACAGAATATTGATAGGTGCATAAGTCTTAGGTCTAGGAATGGGCTTGTGTATACAGAATATTGATAGGTGCATAAGTCTTAGGTCTAGCAATGGGATTGTGTATACAGAATATTGATAGGTGCATAAGTCTTAGGTCTAGCAATGGGATTGTGTATACAGAATATTGATAGGTGCATAAGTCTTAGGTCTAGGAATGGGCTTGTGTATACAGAATATTTATAGGTGCATAAGTGTTAGGTCTAGGAATGGCTTGTGTATACAGACCCAGATTAACGAATGTTTGACAGGAAAGCAAGATAGAAGAGTTTAACAATTAAAACATGGACAATGTTTAATACATACCAAATTATTCAGAAATCATATTAAAATAACCTCTTTTTTTTTGTTCAACCATACTTCAAACATGTCTTCTATAGAATTCCATGGATAAGGGCAAAATAATGTTAACTCCAAACATTGTATGCATGGCATAGGATATTTTTCCCTGACTCATACGAATTAATAATTTATAACGTTACAAACTTCATCGTGAAAAGTGTGAAAGAAAGAATGAAACAATGTCAAAGGTGTGCAACACTGTGTATAACTCTTGACCGAGTTCTTTTATGAATGGCCGAATAGTTCCAAAACTGCTGACACATTTTTTTTAAACTCAATAATAAATGCATACATAGATCTGTGAATCATGTATTTTAATACTGGTAATGCACCTATCAATATTTCCCCCCCACGGAATTAATTATTTTATTGTTATTATTAATCACAAAACTTTAGAATTTATTAAATTATTATTGTTATTATTAAAGATGGACCACAATTTTGGTACATAGTCATAGGCAGATTTAGAGGGGACAGAAGCGGCATATATCTAAAATTCTATTTTTTATACCTCTGATTAATATAGACATTGCCCAGAAGCGAAGTTCGATACAAGTTTATCGGCTTTCTTATCATGTTTTGTTTGGATTTTTCGCAGTATTCAACAGTATTTCAGTCATATAACGGCGGTCAGTTAACCTCCTCACACTTTTCCTGGGCAAGCTGGTTTACCAGTACTAAGTGCACACACTTATGCCAGTAACTGACAACTGCCCTACTTGAATCAGAGGTAGGGAAAGAATGGCCATACAAATAATTTCATGAACAATCCCCACACAAGTTATGTGGCTGGGCTGGGAATCGAACCCGCGATCCTCGGAATTGTAGTCCAGCGCTCTACCAACTGAGCTAGCCGACCCGGCTTTCTTATCATGTTATGTTGCACCGAAGCTTAACTACGATATCGCACAATTTAACTGTCATTGTCTTGCAAAATAGATCACAAAATATATGAGGCGTGTCGTGGGAAAACCGGTCTTAATGCATGTGCGTAGTGTCATCCCGGATTAGCCTGTGCTATCCGCACAGGCAAATCCGGGATGAAACTTTCCGCTTTTATGGTATTTTCTGTTTCGAGGTAGTCTCTTCTAAAGATAATCCTATGTAGGCGGAAAGTGTCGTCCCAGATTAGCCAGTGTGGACTGCACAGACTAATTCGGGATGACACATTACACACATGCACGGTTGTCCCACGACACGCCTTATATCATTTATACGTATAATATTTACAGGTTGGTAGGTTCTGACATTTTCAAACCCCCCCCTAACTCCAATGAAATGTGAAATGATAGTGTACGATCAAAGAGCGAAGCACAATCTGCTGTTAAAATTACACATTCCACTTTAAGGGTGGTACAAATTTACCCCATGCTGATTAAACAAGTTAAGTTCAAACGGCCTTCTATTTAATTTAATTCCAGTTAATGGTACGGAGCTATTACGGTAAATCACAGTGATACACAGTAAATCATACCTGTACATTTTGTATACAAGATAAATATTCAGTGGTATAGATGAAAAGCTTCAACAATTATGTTCAATTAAAACAAAACTGGTGGATAAAGGATTTTAATATGTTCCTCTATGATCTGTCCTTGAGGTGACAAAAGGTGGAGTGGTTTTGAAATTAATGAATCCAACAATGCAATAATCCTGTAACTCATACAACAATTTACACAAGATACAGCTTTTTTGCTCTTACAAAGTAAAACAAATTAAGAAAGAAACAATCTGTCACTTTAACCTACTTGTTAGCATGTTATCATAATAGATCATAACACTATGCCAATAAGTCTCATAAAACATACTAATACTTTGGCCCATTATTTATATTAAAGTGACTGTGCTTCAATAAGTATATTATTGATGGCCACCCAAAATTTTCTTAAGTATATAAATACTGGTACAAATATAACAATTGTTTTAAGTCCTAAAAGATACATTTTGTACAACATTTCTCCAAAAGAAGTTGAGCATTTTGTCTAGTTCATTTTAGTTACTTATTAATACATGTGAATGTACATTGGGTTGGTATACAATGTACATTGTTTTAATACATTTAACATATGAGGCGTGTCATGGGAAAACTGGGATTAATGCATTTGCGTGAAGTGTCTGCACAGGTAATCCGGGACGACACATTCCGCTTTAATGGTATTTTCTGTTTCCATGTAGTCTCTTCTAAACATAAATCCACTGTTAGCGGAAAGTGTCATCCCGGATTAGCCTGTGCGGACTGCTCAGGCTAATCCAGGATGACACCTTACGCACATGCATTAATCCCGGTTTTTCCATGACACGCCTCATATGGTTGTACTTTAAATTCTTTAAGACATGCATAAAAAAATTAGACACTGAACCACTTAATTTCATTATGCATATTATTGATCCCATTGTTTAGTTTCCAATGTACCAGTATTAAGGAGTGAAAGTAAATCTTAAAACATTTTATCAAAGCAATATCAGCACAAATAAATCAATAGAAAGCAAACGTAATAACTGCTCAACTTTAGTTAGGTTATAATTATTACGACACTTTTCTAACCATACAGACAACTGTTGATAGAAGAACACGATGTTTCCATTCAACACTACGAAAACTCAAATACAAATTTTAAGTTCATACACATATTTTGAATGGAATAATGAAAAACTGTTTATATATTTTTAGACTGTTGGCACAAGCCAACAGGATTTAGTATTGTATTCAGAAATCGTTCTTGAGGGAACTACTTCTTTACTCTGCAGGTTATGAGTCAGTAAATCGATAAATTACTGCACTTCGCTCGCTGAGCAGTTAGGCTTCCTGTAATCGATGTTACTTTCTGTTCATGAATAGATGACAAGAAATAGATCCGACTTAAACAGTAATAAACAATAATAATAATCCAGTTTGTCCATATCTACAAGTGAATTCATGTTATGTATATTCACATAGGTTTGATAGGGCATCTGTTTGTGCTGTTTACTTGTTAACTGCATACGTGTAGTACATCATATTGCGTAAGTTTAACAACAGTGTATTGACTCAGTGCATATAGCGGAGCACTCGATTGACGATTGCTATTGTTTTTGAAGTATGCATAAGATTTGTGGAAAAGCATTATACATCTATGGAAAGATTTGAATGTATTTTACTAATGTTACTTATTTGTAATTAAATCGGTATTTACCGTGCATAGCGTTTGTGATAAGCACTGTAGATTGATTCGAAATTATACGATTCATCGACTATTTTGACCCGTTGTTGATTGTGTTGTATGCTTTTTAAATAGTTTGCACAAATAAAATTTGCCTCCCCCAAATTACAAAAAATGTCGTGAGAATGTAATAGATAAATAGCATTGAATTAAACACGCGCTATATAAGTTTTATATAGTTTAAACAGACAGTGGTCTGGATCTCCATCTTCATTTAGGTCAAATACCAGCTTATACCAATTTATTTAAATAGAGTGTATAGTTATGAGTTTCGATATTTGTTTTGTAGAAATGATACAACAGACAGGAGACTTACTTCAAAAAACATTCCTTATGATAAAAATACTCTCATAATTCATTTGTTTTTAGTTTCTTTTGTTGCCAACAGTCTTTCTACGCTGTCAGCGTTTTGATTTATTTTCTGTGATAACTATTTGTCTGAAGAACACTGTAAGAATGTGCAGAAGGGAAACCAGTAACAACTAGATGTCACAGACATGTGTGCCCCCACGATGCATGTTTAGACACAGACAAAGGGCGTGTCACTAATTTTTGCCTTCACAAATTTATTTTCATATAAATTCTACAGTGGATAAAAGGACAAAGGGCCAACATTCTGCCAAAATTGGTTGCAGCAAAATTCCTTGCTTTATGATCACTTACACGTTAAGGTTCTTCAGCTGTGAAAGTTTGAGTGCAATCTGCCCTGCAGTTAACGAGGAGTTGACCACACAAAATTCTATAATGGAAAAACAATAAAGGGCCATAATTCTGAAAGAATTGGTCGCAGCCAAAATTCCTTCCATTACGATCATCTACACATTAAGGTTCTTCAGCTGCGAAGTTTGAGTGAAATCGGCCCACCAGTTATATAGGAGTGAGCACACAAAATTATATAGTGGAAAAAACAACAAAGGGCCATAATTCTGCAAAAATTGGTCACAGCCAAAATTTCTTCCTTTACTATCATCTACACATTAAGGTTCTTCAGCTGTGAAAGTTTGAGCTATATTGGCAAAAGCAACAAAGGGCCATAATTCTGCCAAAATTGGTCGCAGCCAAAATTCCTTCCTTTACGATCATCTACACATAAAGGTTCTTCAGCTGTGAAAGTTTGAACTTAAAGAGGAGTTGAGCACACAAAAGTTTGGGACGGACGGATGGACGGACGGGTAAGTGCGACGCTTAATGAGGGCATACAAAATCGTCCACACTTTCTTGTCATTGGAAAAATTATACGTGGAAGGGATAAGCATAAGTTTTATAAACCTATTTTCAAATCCATATTGGGATCCTTCGTTCATGTAAACTTAAATTATTAACATTTTCTAAATACAGCAGCAAAAACTGTGTTTTGAAATTTTCATCAGATAAAATTGCCAGTAAACGAAAATCATTTAAGTATATCATTGTATGGTTCCTTTTAAGACCAAGAATCATTCTTCAAGGCATATCATTTAAGTATATCATTGTAAGGTTCCTTTAAGACCAACATTCATTCTTCAGTGTTTATCATTAAGTACATCATTGTAAGGTTCCTTTACGACCAACATTCATTCTTCAGTGTTTATCATTAAGTACATCATTGTAAGGTTCCTTTAAGACCAACATTCATTCTTCAGTGTTTATCATTAAGTATATCATTGTAAGGTTCCTTTAAGACCAACATTCATTCTTCAGTGTTTATCATTAAGTACATCATTGTAAGGTTCCTTTACGACCAACATTCATTCTTCAGTGTTTATCATTAAGTATATCATTGTAAGGTTCCTTTAAGACCAACATTCATTCTTCAGCGTTTATCATTAAGTACATCATTGTAAGGTTCCTTTACGACCAATATTCATTCTTCAGTGTTTATCATTAAGTATATCATTGTAAGGTTCCTTTAAGACCAACATTCATTCTTCAATGTTTATCATGAAGTATATCATTGTAAGGTTCCTTTAAGACCAACATTCATTCTTCAGTGTTTATCATTAAGTACATCATTGTAAGGTTCCTTTACGACCAACATTCATTCTTCAGTGTTTATCATTAAGTATATCATTGTAAGGTTCCTTTAAGACCAACATTCATTCTTCAATGTTTATCATGAAGTATATCATTGTAAGGTTCCTTTACGACCAACATTCATTCTTCAATGTTTATCATTAAGTATATCATTGTAAGGTTCCTTTAAGACCAACATTCATTCTTCAATGTTTATCATTAAGTATATCATTGTAAGGTTCCTTTAAGACCAACATTCATTCTTCAATGTTTATCATTAAGTATATCATTGTAAGGTTCCTTTAAGACCAACATTCATTATTCAAGGCATATCATTTAGGTAAATCATTGTAAGGTTCCTTTAAGATCAAAATTCATACTTCAAGGCTATTACTGTGTACAGAATGTCACTATACCTTGTATGTGTACGGATTCTATTGGCCCGATCACTCAGGTTTCAAATATTGACTAAATATTATACTACCGGTACCTAGCGATTACACTAATAACTGGGTCGCCGATTACAAAAGCAATTGTGCTAACCCGGTCAGACCACGAAAAGAAGTAAATATCACTGTTTTAACAACTAGGTTATTTTGTTGCTGGTTTTAATTCGTAACACGTGGAGGTTTTGTTTATATTGATTTCGAATTGTATTTACTTTTTCTACCATGGTTATGTAAGAATGTTTTGATAAAACTGTCAATACGTAAAGATTTATGTGTGTAAACCAATGATTAATAAATTCAGGTATTGGTAAATACAATGCCAATCAAGGCTGTATTGATCATGACAAATGTTTTCAACACCTCTGAAATGACAGCACTAGCTTAAGCAACAATCAAAGAGTCATGCAAAAGATGTTGTTTTGTTTGTTTGTTTCAATTCACGTTTGATAATAGAACAGTGAAATATCGGACAATATATTATGAAAGATATTCTTAGCAAATTAGATTATGCATAATAAATGGTTTGCATGACAAGGAACAGTCATCAATGAGAGCATGGCTAAATGCAAACTTATTAAAGCCATGCAAACTTATTAAATTAATAATTTATTTTCTATGAAGTATATTCCTTATTAATACTAAAACTACACTTAAAGCAGCAGTCCAGAAATATGTGACTAAAATAAAACATTGCAGAGATCATTTCTTATGCACATCTTACCGATCAAAATGCAAAAAAAGCACATTGAAATCGGTAAAATAATAACGTTTTGGTAACTTTTTATTCTGTAGTTATCTGTATGCGATAGCTGGTGACGCCTCTAAGTATATCAGCATGTACATTAGTGTATATTCCGTTCCTACCAAGCATTTTCGAACATAAACATTATAAAATGCCTTTTATAAATAAGAAACAGTTTTCAGTCATATAAACGTCATTAACGTTCATTAGAACTAATGCTAATTTAAGATGTATTGAACTATTTTTTGTGGACTGCGGCTTTAATCATGCAGTCACGAAGTAGGTATTTTATAATATCATATTTTTGAGCTTTTGTTTCTTCTACAATAATCATGATAATGTTTTATGCTAAGGCTACAAAGAAAAATTCAATAGTAACACAGTATTTAAACATGGTTATTTCACCTCTTTGGTGTACATACCTTAATAAATCAAAACGATGATAGCATAGAGAGACTATTGGCAAGAAAAAGAAAGAAGCCAAGGGCAATAGAGTGCACATTTTTTTTCTAAAAGAAGGGATAAATTTGTTTGAATAAAATTGAATTTCTGCAATGACATTTTTACAAAAGACAAATCAAACTACTCATTGTTATACTCCCTACTTTCAATATCTTGGTAGATATATAGGTTTGTATGCACACTACTTGATACATATACAATAACATACATAACAGTCAACATGTCAATTAATCCTGAACGTGTAGAAATTTAGCAATGGGGCATATACATTTGGGGGCATCGATTGTTAGTGCTTCGCAGACTGCAAAGTAAAAAGTAGGTCACGAGATTCAGACACGTAATCGACCTACCAAAGATCGCTGAATTCCGCCAACAGACTAAAAATGTCACCAGACTAATGAGCATTTCTCTGAACTGCTTGTAAGAAAATCAGCATATTAAGAGATTGGTGACTTGTAGGTTATTGTTCAAAGGTGATGAATAAGAACATTTTTTAATGTATTCTTAATATTAAATTTAAGCCAATACAAGAAATCAGTAAACTGATGGATGCTCCACGATGCTGCTTTGCCCCCTAAATCTGGCCTTGACCTGAAACCTAAGAACCTGATTCATATGGAGACGTGTTGCCATGTTGAGGCTAACATTTGTGTAAAGTCTTAAAATCCATTCAAGAAGTTAAAAGTCCGGACAAGCAAAAGGCCAATTTCGACTTTTGACCTTTAAGTATGACACTGACCTACAGATTTAATTCATGCTCGTAACATACCGTCTCATTTAGACAAACATTTGTGCCATTTAATAGCTCGATCTATGACCATGTCATGGTCAGGACAAGCAAAAAACTTATTTTGACCTTTGAACTTTCAGTGTGACCTTGACCTTTGACATACCGATGTGGTTTGTATGCACTTTATGTTGTCTCATTGAGGTTAACATTTGTGCCAAGAAGTTTTTAAAATCAAGCTAAAGCAAGCGAAGTGTTAATTTTGCCCTTTGACCTCTAGATGTGACCTTGACCTTTGATTTCGGGACCTGATTCATGAGCAGTAAACACCAGCTCATTGCTGCAAACATTTGTGCCAAGTAATTCTAAGATCCCTTTATCCATTGCCAAGTTAGTGTGGACAAGCAAAATAAGCCAATGAATAATCAAAGGGAAATTATTTCCTGAAAAATCATCAGACCAGAACAACCTGTCAATATGCGAATGTCCCCTTGGTAGGAATGTTGCATATAAAGTTTCAATAAATTTGCATTGTTAGTTCGTGAGATCTCACGCAGAAATGAAAATATTCCATTATAAATAATAATGTATTATTTTTAATATAAAAAGGGCAATAACTCCATGAAAAATCATCAGACCGGAACAACCTGACAATATGCGCATGTCCCCTTGGTAGGGAAGCCGCATATAAAGTTTCATTGAATTCAGATTATTAGTTCCTGAGATTTCGCGTGGAAACAAAAATGTCCTTACAAAACATCCTATTCTAATCAAAGGGCAATAACTCCCTGAAAAATCATCAGACCAAAATGACCTGACAATATGCACATGTCCACCATATAGGGATGCTGCATATAAAGTTTCATCAAATTCAGGTCATTAGTTCCCGAGATCTCGGGCAGAAACAAAGTATCAGACGGACTGAAGGACGGACATGGAGTATGATAGATAAAATCATCGGGAAATTCGTTTCAAACCCGGACAAACTGAACTGCAGTGAAATTGGAATTCGGACGGATGGACAAAGCAGCTACTATATGCTTCCCTCTTTCGGGGATCATTAAAATTCAAAGCCCATATGTATCAACAGTCATAAATACGAAAGGTAAATATGTAAGAAAAGACTACATTAAGAAATGAAGTTGTCATTGGGCCTGAAAAACTGTTGGATTTTAAGATGGGGACATGAAGCAGAAGTTGTACCAAGAAAAGCAAGTTGAATATATAAGCAAAAGCTTTCAATGAAGCTAGATTTAGTGTAGCAAGCCAGTATAGTGTACCCGTATAATGTCTCTACAACTTTGTAGCAAATTAGTTTCCCTATCAAAGTCACTACTGAATGATCATTTTACCAAAGTTGAAAAGACTACAAAGATAGTAACAAGAGCTGTCAGAGGACAGCGCTCTCGACTATTCAGTGTATTCCAGTTGGTACATATGTTGGATAGTGGAAGGGGCATACATTTGTTAAAATACAAAACTTTTTAGTGAAGCCTTGTATAGTTTATACATATTTGGAACAAAAACCTTAACCACAGTCTATGTAAAAAGTGGGCTAACTCTGTCAAAATACAAAACAAAGTTATGGGTAATGTTGCCCCTGATACTAGAGTTGATGACAAAGGTTAGTTCCAAGTTTCAAGTGAATAACTTATGCAGTTTTGAAGTTACCAAACTTTTGAATATTAACTTTAACCAGAAAATCAAAGTGAAAAAGGGGCATAACTCTGTCAAAATACAAAACAGAGTTATGGGTAATGTTGCCCCTGATACTAGAGTTGATGACAAAGGTTAGTTCCAAGTTTCAAGTGAATAACTTATGTAGTTTTGAAGTTACAACATTTTTTTATATAAACTTTAACCAGAAAATCTATATGAAAAAGGGGCATAACTCTGTCAAATTACAAAATAGTTATGGGGAAAGTTCACCCTGATACTGGAGTTGATGACACAGGTATATTCCAAGTTTCAAGTGAATAGCTTTTGTAGTATTGAAGTTACAAAACTTATGAATATAAACTTAAACAAGAAAATCTATGTGAAAAAGGGGCATAACTCTGTCAAAATACAAAACAGAGTTATAGGGAATGTTGCCCTTGATACTGGAGTTGATGACAAAGGTTAGTTCTAAGTTACAAGTGAATAACTTATGTAGTTTTGAAGTTACAAAACTGTTGAATATAAACTTTAACCAGAAAATCTAAGTGAAAAAGGGGCATAACTCTGTCAAAATACAAAACTGAGTTATGGGGAATGTTGCCCCTGACACTGGCGTTGTTTACAAAGGTATATTCCAAGTTTCAAGTGAATAACTTAATGTAGTTTTTAAGTTACAAGACTTTTTAATAAAAACTTTAACCAAATTCAGATGACGAAACTGACAGCGGGGGTAGTAGGAAAGCTCACCTATTCTTTGAATAGTCGAGCTAAAAAGTAAGCAGTACAGTTTAGAAAATTACATTTAATTTTAATCTGAACTATTTAAAGGCACATTGTTCATATAGAATGGAATGTGCATTTAATACAAGCAAGATAGAAGCTTGAACAAGGTTTAGAGAAAAAATAATTACTGATTTTCAATTATAATACTACAAACACATGACCATAATCCAGTTATTGAAAAGGAATCAAGACCACATGGGACATTTAATCAAATACAATTTAAATCCCAATGAAACCAATACAAAAACTATAGTTCAACTAAAAACGAAAAAATCAATATGTATTCAAAAGCATTTATTATTTTCATATTCTATACACGTTAATGTATTTTCAACAACAAAAGCAAATGAAATAGCCCATTAAAGTTAAAATCAATGAATTCTCATAGAGTCTGTAGATACACAATGAATATAATACAATGACAGCATTCACAATGCATATTAAAAGGCAATGAAAGGATATGGGATGTGTTCTAGAATTTGTGGCATCAGCAAACCAGAGAAATGACCTAGTCCTTTCTTATGTGTATATGATTATTTTTTTTTTTCGCAACCTTAGAATTACTATGGGCCCATCTTATCCCTAGGTCATAAATAGAACAGGCACCATCGGATGTTAACGAACAGTAAAGCATCGGCAATTTTTTTTATCTGACAGGCACCGCGCGATTTATATATTTTTTGCCACGAGTGGTCACAAACTGACTGACATGGAGAACAGGCAGTTAGAGCAATGAGCGTAGATCGGCCGATGACCGGACGGCACCAGTGCGTTGAAAATGTGAATCGGATGGTCGCCGCGCAGGATTGTAGATGATTGCAACTTAAATGTATTGAAAAAGGTATCGAGTAAATGAACAGGCACCGCCCGAAACCAAGGCGATAACTGCACATCGGTCAGTGCCTTTCCGGTCGCCAGGAAGCTGCCCGCACGGTCACCGTTGAAATCAGAGATGTTTTTAAAGTAGAAAAATCGTATGGCCACCGCTCGATCCAAGAAAATGCCGTCTGGTGATCAGACGGTGCCCAGCCGACACGATTTTGACCTCCCTGACCCAAAAAAACATAGCCCGGTTGCCATTTACTTTAAAGTATTCCTTAAACTTCAATGGACGCTGTCCTATGAGCAAATTTTTCAGCTGCCATCGCCCGATTGCAACAACTGTCTGGCGCTCACTGTCCTATGCTTTTGCCCGATTTTGGGTAAAACAGACGCCGTCCGATGGCAGTTCCTTATTTGTGACTGGGGCATAAGATGCGTTAAAGAAGCAGATAGGCCCTTGTAATACAAAGGTGGCGATATTATGATACAAAGCCATTCAAAGCAATAATGGACTAAATGGGAACCACATACAAGCTCTTTAAAGTTGTTTTGCACTAACCCAAAATGAATGAGAGGCAAATGTCATTTGGTCACACCTTTAAACATGTTCAATATGCAGCACTATATCGAGGCTATCAAATTTTAACATCATTTATAATTAAACTTTAATCAATTTTCATTGAAAAAAATCTTGCAGTGGGGGTAACTAAAATGTGATTGTATGTTCCCCTACATTTTAACATAAACTATGAAAATGTCTCCTCCATGCAATTTGTGCTCTTTATGTTTTATTCAAGTGAAATACCAGTTACTGCACCCCTAATCAATCATCATGTTTACTTATTGATACTTTTTAACTACTTTTTAAAAGTACCTGATCTATACTTTCTAAAAAAGTGCATTAGGTTTCAGAATTAAGATTAATGGTTCTACTAAAAAGCATATTCATGTCTAGACAATCAATCAATCATTATGTTTATTTATTTATACTTTTAAAATTCTTTAAAGGGACCTGTTCACAGATTGACGAATTGACAATTTTTTTACTTTTTGTCACCGATTCCAAACATAAAAGAACAGTTTATACAAAGGGAGCAAAATAACACTACGGACCTAGATATATACTGTAAAATCCGTTTTGTTTATCAGTAATTATTAGTTGAAATTGATAAAACTACAAAGTGTTTGTAACGCTAAACGATGGAATAATTTGGAGTGTTTCTGTTGTTTTCATTGAAACTGTTCACATCAAGTGGAACACTTACATAAAGTAAATAATGCAGGGTAAAATAAAATATAAGTCGGAATGGCCGAGTGGTTGAGGTGATAGCCTTTTCATCCAGAGGTTCTGGGTTCGAACCCCGGTGGGACAAATTTTCTTTTTTTTTCTTAATACTTTTCTAGTTATTATACTTGAGCTTTTTAGTTCCGATGCTTAAATCAGTCAAGTTAAGATGTTTAATGGCATACTTCAAAAAATGCGAAAATCTGTGAACGAGTCCCTTTAAGACTAGTCAATCGAAACTTCTTATGCAAGTACCGGTACATAAGGTTTCAGAAATAACAAATAATGGTTTTATTAAACAGCATATTCTTGTCTACACAATCGATGATGCAAGTCTTTTAAAGGGTATTGAAACAAAACAAAATTCAGAAATTTTGCTATACTTCATTTTTTTTGGCTACATCAGGAATGATACAATATCGAAATTTTAAAGATCATCAATTATTTTTTCAAAAACATTTTTCCCTGTATAATAACGTTTGGATGAACTTGGATTTCTGAATATTTAACTAAATACAAAAATCAAAATAGGTATAAAAATAGTCCTAGTATGAGTACTGATATATTTGCATGTTTTAATTACTTGTAAAACATGTCATGTTTTCATATTATGAAACTTTATTTTTACAACACAATACTATTCTTTTCCAGTATTGAAATGCCTAATATTATTATAGAATTTAAGACAATCATGCACATTTGAAGATAAATGGGATAAAAGGTTGTTAAACATAATTACACTATGACAGCATCAGTTAGTGTAAGATTTAAATGTGTACGTTTCACTGACAAATTAGCATAATTTAACAACACTGACAGGTCCCAGCTACTCTTGACTACTTCCTGATTATTCCCTTGTTGCTGCAATGGGTAAGACAACGCCCCAATGGCCAGGTATGTGGTTAGTGCCACCTCAAATCTGAAATGAAAGAAATAACACATTTTACATATTTTAATTAATAAATAATTTTCAATTTAGAGTTGTTTATCGGCTATTAAACCATGAGGGCAGTACACGGCATCAGAACGACAAATTGAAGTTTATTAGACGATAAACAACGATACTGCGAAATTATTTCGATTCTAAAATGACCTGACAACATTTTCTGCAATTACAATGCCTACTATATCTTACAGTTTCTGAACTATTTATTCTGGTTGTTTATTTGTAGATTAACATTGAATTCTGTTCTTTGTCTATAGAGAACTCTGCACGTGTCATGTTAATGGTACTGTGAATTGTCTAGAAGTAACCACCTTCCAGGACCCCAAAATGTACACCCACACATTTCTGAAACAATTCTGGTTAGCTCTACTTTTTATATTTTGTTTAATAATTTATAAATTCCTTTTGAGGTTACTAAAGGAAAACTCTATTTCACTCAAAATAATACTTGTGCACAGTTTTAAATTGCACCTTATTTTACATCTTACTTTTCACAATGTTCAAACTGTCTGAATACGCACATGTCACCTAAACGTTACAAATCCTGCACAATGCATAAGATGCAACCAAATATGTTGACTATTAATGAAAAACAAATATAAATGATTTCTCCTCCGTTCTGCAAATACACTTAACCATTCCAAACAATCAAGATTTGTTGATATGTACTCGTTTACACATACATAAAACAAGTGTCAATATCTCTATCAGACAGTGTCAGAAATAAATGATCTCGCACTGCACTGCTATTTTCAACTCAACAGTTTTGTTTGATGTAACCATATGCGCATGCATTTGACATACATGTAAAATTATTAAAAAGCAACAATTATGCTGCTTACACAAGTAAAGAAGTTCATTTAATTACGTAAAATGTCTTCTTTCATCCTATAATAGTTTACCGCGAATATTTTACCTATTCCTCTCAATAATCAATGATCTTTGTAACGAAACGCTTTCTTCATGTTTTCTTTTTAGTGCTAAGTTTGTTTTTGTTTTTTTTCTTCTAACAGCCATTTTGACTAGATAATTACTATAATTACTACCAGTATATACAAGGTAAACAAGTAAATAGGGAAAGATCTAGAGTGAAATAGCAGGGTGCTGCACCCTGTTCCTTTTTGATTCCCCCCTTTTTGAACCTGGGCTTGTAAAAACAGAAATGTTCAATATCTTTTGAAATTCAATTTATTTTTGCAAATATTAAATGTCAAATGAATAGACTATGCTTAAAAACCTTAAATAGCTACTTTTTTAAATTAAAACATTGGTTTTACCAATTTATAAGAAAATTTCCAATAACTGGGACAGCTTTCCACCCTGCCCATTTTGAGCAGTACCCTGTACCTTTTTCTATCCAAGATCTTTCCCTAAAGTAAATATGAGAATTTTCAAAATAATTGTGGCCTTGTTACAAACACAATTGTATGGCCTTCATTAACAGTAATACTTATACTGGGTAGTTACATATATACACAACATCCAATATTGTGTCACTTCCATGGGGATTCTGCTTTTACTGACAAATTTTCAGTCAGTTATGAAAAGTAAATTGACAGGTGTAATCCATTAATCCAGTTTTGAAATGAACCATGTCAGATCTGTCATGTTTGTTTATCTCAGGTACCAAGTTTCATGAAAACATAAGCAAATTCTGAAAGTCATCTGACATTTTTATTTGTTTATTTTTTTTACTTTAGGATAAGTATGACAGATGTTCCTTATTACTGTTTGTTTTTTCAATGACATCCTTCAAAGAGCAAAATCCATACACCTTTTCGATTTCCTCTCTACCCAAAACTGCTTAAGCTTCAAAATTCCACACTTTCATAGCAGTTCAACATGCAATAAAGTAATCAATGTCACCGCAGACTGTCACCGCAGACTCGCAGTTTGATACGTCTTATCACCCAGACTCATTTACATCCTTATCTAGCACCAAGCGAGTGAACGGAATTCTTAGACGGGTCATGTTTGAACAAAGCCGGGTCAAAGAAAGCAGCACTCGATTTAGACGTATTGAATGTAATCGAACATGTATGAAAGTTTCACATTTTTTAGCTGTTGTCAGGTATGCAAGGCTCTTTGCGTTTGAACAATTAGATCAAGGCTAAACATCTATTGCAATTAAGGACATTAGGTGTGAAAGGGATGAAATATGGACTTTCAATGCATGTGATTTTTTTCATCCTATCTTTAGCATTTTATAAAGGCAACTTAACCATTGTGAAAATGAAGATTTATATTAGAATGTAAAGTAGTTAAATTAATTAATGTCTTGAAATAATTCTTTTTTTTTGTTTGTTTGGATTTTTCGCCGTATTCAACAGTATTTCAGTCATATAATGGCGGTAAGTTAACCTACTCAAACTTTTCCTGGGTAAGCTGGTTTACCAGTACTGAGTGCACATACTTATGCCAGTAACTGACAACTGCCCTAATTGAATCAGAGGTAGGGGAGAATGGCCGTAGAAATAATTTCATGACCAATCCCCACACAAGTAATGTGGCCGGGCTGGGAAGTGAACCCGAAATCCTCGGATTTGTAGTTCAGCGCTCTACCAACTGAGCTAGCCGGCCCGGTTTAAAATCTGTTTTAATTTAAAGGAAAAAATGCAGGTTCATGCAATAAGTAAACACAATTAATGTTGACTGAGATCACATATCATTGCATAGTGAGATGACAAAAGAAAGACTTAGAGGAAAACTGTACAAAATGTGAGCTTTGATAGTCCTTCAAGCTCATTTTTAAAGTGAAAAAATGAAATTCACTTATTAAGATAGAATTGTCACATGAGTGACGGATATACCCCCACAATATGGCCTTGTCACAAAACTATGGCATCCATTCGAAAGAAATGGACAGAGAGAGAATGCTTTAATTTGTGAATGGTCAACAGTGTATTTGGAAAAAATTAATTTCCATAGGAGCCATAACTCTGTCAACATTTAGTGGTTTGTAACCAAAGTTGAACTTGATCTGTATTTTATGATGTTACACCTATGTACCAAAAATAATTTAAATATGTGAAGCCTTCCATGTGTTATTGTCCATGTTTTTCAGGAATTTAAGTCAAAAAGGGGCCATAACTGTGTCAAAATTTAGTGGTTTGTAACCGAAGTCGAACTTGACCTGTATATTATGATGCTACACATGTGTACCAAGAATTATTTAAATATGTCAAGCCATTGTTGAGTTATCGTCAGGAACCCATGTTTTTAGGGAATTTAAGTCAAATAAAGGGCCGTAACTCTGTCAAAATTTAGTGGTTTGTAACCAAAGTCGAATTTGACACATATTTTATGATGATACACATATATACCAAGAATAATTTGAACATGTCAAGCCATTCTTGAGTTATTATCCGGAAATCATGTTTTTAGGGAATTTTAAGTGGAAAAGGGGCCATAACTCTGTCAAAATTTAGTGGTTTGTAACCAACATCAAAATTGACCCGTATTCTATGATGTTACACATGTGTACCAAAAATTATTGGAATATGTCAAGCCTTTCTTGAGTTATCATCCGGACACCAAAAACCAACAGACTGGCAAACTGACGGACCAACAAGCTCACTCCTATATACCCCCTCTAAACTTTGTTTTGTGGGTGTATAAAAATGTTTGAGCTTTGAAGTTTTACAAGAGCCCATTTTCTCTTTTACTGGTCAAATTAGGTCCATTAGCTCCACAGCCAGTTAATTTCATAAATAACAAGAGCTGTTAGTAAAACAGATATGCCCGCTCTAGGATAAAAGCAATCTTTAAAATATCAAGTTTGGTGAAGATCGGATGAAAACTGTTGGACATAGAGAGCGGAACCGAAATTGGTCAACCGACTGACCAACAGCCCGTCTGACAGACCAACCAACATTAGCAAACCAATATACCCCACCATCTTCAAAGGGGGACATAATACTATATACCAGTGGCCTTGTTATTCATCAAAAGAGTTTTGGGTGAGATACACATTCCGCCAAATAAGGTAGTAATTATTTGTGCACACTATCACAGTCACAGAGTACTGGTTCTTCCAAATAAAGAACTTCTCAAAGCCTTCATTTCAAGATATTTTTTCTGCAGAAGTTCTACTTCTACATTAGGCACAATGTATTCAACAGAGAGTCCACTAAATCTGTAAATAAAGGCGCCATTATAACTCTTTTCAAGACATTAATCGCCACCATTATGCCCAAACACAGCTGGTGATCCTTCGTTCTCTAACGATAACATTCCTCGCATCATATATATCACCTCAGCTAAGTGCTTTCCCACCAGGAATGGCCCTAAATAGCCTGCTATCGGTAAAGAGACCTCTTCAGGCTACGTACTGAATATCAAAGTAGGGCCCCATCTCTCAAATACAGAAATCTCGAGTGTTTGAAAACATCGTACATAAAGCATTGAGCACTTTTATCTGCAAAAAAGCAATCAGGATCAATAAAACAAATGATAAAGTTATGGATTGGACATAGACTTTAACATTTCAATCAATATCGTCAGTGGAAACGTACATGCAAGCGGAAAAGCTTGGGTAATTGGACGTCTTGCTCAAGACAGCAATAGCACTTTGCAAATATAAACATATTTTTTTAATCTTAGAGGGTAGCCGTCTGCACCAAGTGAACTTACTGTAACATAAGTAGGTTTAGGTTTTAAGATAGCGACCATCGATAATAACTTAATAATGCTTGAAAGTAGGTGCCTATGTATTTATGATCGTTTACCATTTCATTATTTCATCGATGTGAATATTTGAGAGTGCAATTCTTAAAAGGGGACATACAATATTAATTTCAAAGTTAGTAAAGCTTGTATAGCAGGGGCATTAGTTATGCATCGACCTTTAACTTTTGTTTTCTAACATTTTTTTTACAGACATGAATGACTCCTCATAATTTGACTTTACACTTTAACCTTTTGTTCCACTTTACCGACTTTATCTGCCCCACCCCTCGAACTTAGGATCTAGGCTCCGTCTCCTGCTTCAAAAACCAACAAGCTTGAATTTTAAACAAGCCTCCATATTTTAAAGTAACAGACTTTTCATGATTTAATAGTTCCATTAAAATTTCATTCTAAACCTTAAATCTCTGGAAAGTTCACGGGAACCGTCTTGAAATTAGTGACTTTTACTTTGTTCACTCTTCAACAAATGAATTGTCTGCACCACAAACGAGACATTATAGCAATAATAGATTATCAGACAAGAATGGCTGCCATGATATCCCATAAATATTTACGAACATGCCCTGGTTAATCAATGCACCAGCCTTTGAGTCCCGTTTTCCAAAGCAATCATTCATGACTATCGATTAGCCTCGTTCTACAATAATTGACAGCCTTTATTTTTTTTTTCATTGTTCACTTCAAACCACCAACTGATTAACTGATGTCAATGATTTACTAAGCAACATCATAAATATAATACTGCAATTACTCTATATGCTGGGACATTCTAAATTTTGGGACACACATGAAATTCGAAAAAGTAAGTATTTTTCGTGACTCTTAATTGTGGGACACTTGGAAAATTATAATTTTTCCTGTTTCTAAATGTTGGGATACTGTTTTCCGAATTGGCAATTAAGTGTTAATTTCCGTTACTTCTGCAATTATAAGTCGCCATCTAACTATTATTTACCGCCACCAATAATTTGCAATGTATTAGCAAACTGTCAAAGTTGTGCGCATGTGCATATTCCATATATCCATATCTCATGGCAGTTTACCCCATCAATGTGGCCCCTTGTCTGCCGATCCTAAATTACTCCCTGGGGCAAAGATCTACATGTATATCCACTGTAATGGCTTGTTTTATAGTGATTATATCATATACACACCCATTACACAATTAAACTTTATGAATAATGTACCTCAATTGATGATTCTAAATATTGGGGCCCATTCAGGGGGATTTATTTTCTCTGCTTCTAAAAATTGGGACAGCAAAAAAACACACAATTATTTTAAAGTGTCCCAACATACAGAGCAACTACGGTAAGCTTTTTTAGTTATTTGTTCAGCAACATGACCCATTGCAGTTAAGGGATGACAAAAATGTTTAGTTGCTGTTATACCTAAAAAATATCACAGTTCCAGTAGGAGTTTTTTAGCCGGGTCCGGCTAGCTCAGATGGTAGAGCGCTAGACTGTCAATCTGGTGATCGTGAGTTCGAACCCCAGCCCGGCCACGTAACTTGTGTGGGGATTGGTCATGAAATTATTTCTACGGCCATTCTCCCCCTACTTCTGATTCAAGTAGGGCAGTTGTCAGTTACTGGCATAGGTATGTGCACATAGTACTGGTAAACCGCTTAGATCAGCTAAGCTTGCCCAGGAAGAGTGTGAGTAGGTTAACTGACAGCCGTGATATGACTGAAATACTGTTAAAAATGGCGAAAAACCCCAACAAAACAAACAAACAAAAAGTTAAGCTTTCAATACAATATATATAGGACAATATTATTTCCATTTATAATCTTTATAACTAGTTAACTAATTAGATACCTATTGACGAATGATTATTAGATCACTTAATCAGCAGGAATTTATTGAAATATAGTAAAATTAGTTGTTATGTTTTCAATTAAAGAACAGAATACAACAAGTCTTAAATGACCAAAAAGGCATAATATATGCATAATGAAGCATGTTCAAATATGCATACATTAAACAAAAATTATACATTAAAAATAGTTTGATATTTAATATTAAATTTATTGAATGTAAAACAAAATTCAATAAAATATATAAACAAGAGTATTATAAATGACAAATTCCTAGAATCAGATCAATTTGACAAGACAAATCTTCAATTGTCAATAAATTAACAACTCAAATACAATTACAGAAACCTAGAAAAAACATTCATTGTTCGTGTATAACAACAAATTGACATCGATTGACAATGCAATACAACAAGATCCAGTTGTGATAACAGTGTGTTAAACTAACATGAAACATACAATTAATGCCAATTAAGCCAACTAATGACATATACAATTCCTGTTCCAACTTGAAACAAACTTCAATCGGCAATCGATTCTACCAATACACTATCAATACGTGGCTGGCTAAAAACACCACCAATATTACAAGATATGGGGTAATCACCTTTCCGATTATTGAATATCTGTCTGTTAGTGTGTGCCATATCTTGATCGTGTGTGTCTACCACCAGTCATAACTGCAATCAATACATTTGGGTGGAGTTTTCAATGCTTTAATTCCATACTATTAAATGTAAAACTGCTTTTTACTTATTCGTTGAAGGTCAAATTTATACCCGTTTGACTGAAGTTTGATCAAGCCCATGTTTTTGAGCTCTTTTATGTTGAACTAATTGACAAAATTAGTTAAAAAATTTTTTTTAGGGTGTATGTCTACAAAATCGGCCTGTTAAACTAATTGACAAAATTAGTTAATAAAATGTTTTTTAGGGAGTATGTCTACAAAACGGGCCACCAGGAGTTAATACTTAAAGAACAAGAGCTGTCGGAATACAGCGTGCTCGACTTTCTTGTATTTGTCAGAGTTACTTGCATTTTTTCTAAAACAAACTATTTTGGATAGTAGGGGCCATTCAAACAAAGTAAATTTCGTTCTCAGTTTTTAGCTCGCCTTTTAAAAGAAAAGCCTGGTGATGAAGGTAAACCTAAGGTATAATAATAGAGAATGGGCTTACACATTCTGAGGAAGAGGAATTAAGAAGAATGATACAATTATATTGTTTGAGCTTGTCCTTTTTCTTGTTTACTTTTTGATGCACATATTGTATACAGATTGCTGGAGCACAGTCATCAGTGATTTGTTTGGCTCATTAATGCGTTTGACACCAGTTTGGAGTCTCGTTTCTTTCTAGTCTTTGTATTTTGCATTTTAATAATCATAATATCATTTAAATCACTATATGAATTTCCATTTTCATAATGACAACTTAAATAGCAAATATACCCACTTGCATCCTCTAAAGAAAATAATCTTAGAATCAAACCCAAAGAATAATTCTCAATTTCAACTAAAATTTCATGCAATAGTAATATATTAAAATTCCAAATCGAACAAATATCTTTAAAATTATTACATAACATGTGATGTATTGTTTATGAAAGTTTACATAAAACAAAATAGACTATGCCTTCAATACGCAATTTAAAATGTAGCGCAACTAAAATGTAATATTTGAAAGAATCTAGAAGTAATATTAAACAAGAAATATTTGTAAAACATGTATGCCCCCCGACTTGCAGCCAAGTTATGAATATGTGCAATTGTTATGATTTAAAAAAAAAATGCAATCCCAAGCGAGGTCTCGATATATGGTATCTATGTATGAAGTGTCATTAAAATATCTCAATGGATTCTCAAGTAATTGAACATAAACTGTTTTTCTATTTTTAGTAATGGTGACCTTGACCCCACCCAACCCATATGCAATCCCAAGCGAGGTCTCAATATAAGGCATATATGTATGAAGTTTCATTAAAATATCTCGATGCATTCTCAAGTTTTTGAGCGGAGACAATTTTTCTATTTTTAGTCACGGTGACCTTGACCCCACCCATCCCATATGCAATCCCAAGCGAGGTCTCTATATAAGGTATCTATGTATGAAGTCTCATTAAAATATCTCGATGCGTACTCAAGTTATTGAGCGGAAACCGTTTTTATATTTTTACCAACGGTAACCTTTGACCTGTTGACCTCAAAATTTATAGGGTTCTTCCTTTCCTCCCAAGTAACCAGCGTACCAACTTTAATGATCGTAGGTCAAAGAGTTCTCAAGATATCGTGCAGAAACTAAATGGTCTACGGACAGACCGACCGACAGACAGGTGCAAAGCTAGATCCCCCACTTCTTCGAAGGGGGGCATAATAATCTAAAGAGCAAAGATTTTCCACAACTTGCCATGACTTGAAAAATGACACATCAAATGATTAAAATATTAAACCCAGCTATAGACAAATCAATAAATATTGATATTTGGATTACATTTAATTCAATCTATATAATAGACATTCTACATGACCTATATTTAAGTACTTATCAATCTTAACCTGATGAACTGAGCTGATTGCCAAAATGGAGGTGTAAACCTGCAAACTTATTGCTGCTTATTCTCAACCCACTTATGTGGTGGTCGTTTTATACCTTTAATTTGCCACATTATCTGGAGTTAAAACTTAACAGGGGAAAGATCGTGTCTCAATGACCTCCATCTAAAATTTGACCTTAATTTGGATTCTGTAGTAATAAATGTATCATTAACATGCAATTTTATTTGTATTGGAATGTAGGGTATAGTAATATACATGTATGCAGGGATCATATTTTTCTAGAAAGTCAATCGGTCCTGAGGTCCGCCGTTCACGCTCATGTAGTATACGAATTTTGTGTATCCAAAAATGGTGCATGTCCGAACATGTGTATTTTAAAGTATAACTATTATCTTCACAGTTTTCACACCTCAGACTTCAATAAATTTTCATTTTTTTGTCTTTTGTGAGTGAAAACTTCACAAAATTTAAAGATAATGATATTCAAGAAGTACAATAAAAACGCCCATTCTGTATCTGAATTATGTGTATCCGAAAATAAGGTATGTCTGTTATATGAGTTTTGCTGAATTAAAGTTAAAATATAATGTAATACAATATGGTCACTTTGTACATTAAAATTGACTAAGTGACGTAATGAATGTCAATTAAGCCAACTAACAAATAAACTTAAATTGCATTGAACTATGTTTATACTACGATGTTTAGCTAGATTTCATATTACTGTGAATATTTTATATCATTATGAATGCAGCACAGTACATAAAATTATTATGCAGCAAATGCATGTTTTCCAAGAGGATTACATGCGGCTGCTATTATCAGTCTTTATAGTAACCAGACACGATTTTATCGTGGAGAAGTACACTATGAGATTGACATCAGAGACCGATCAGTGTCAGTAATATAACACAGTCAACAATCTACAGCAAAAGCACTCCAATTATCGATCGATAGTGACACAACTGGGGTCATTCACGCATCACTGATCCACTGGAGTTCGCACCTACCGAGCATTGGGGCCATAAATTGTGTGCACTGTGAAATCAGGGGATTAACACGATTTTTTATAGTTAATGGAGAAATTAAAGAAAACTGGTCGGACCGATTACCAGTCATTTCAATCGGACTTTTTCAAACCCGTTCGGTCTCAGACCGGCAAAACCGAAAATAATCCCTGCATGTATGTATTATAAAGGTGACATTTGTATATACATTTGATGTAATGTCGGGAAAGATCTAGAGTGAAATAGTTAAGTGCTGCACCCTGCCCCTTTTCGGTTCCCCCCTGATGCCCCTCTGGCCAACCCAGAAATAATTAATATCTTTCCAAATTCCATATATCTTTGCAAATACATGTATTCAATTACAAATGAATAGGCTATGTTTAAAAATCTTTAAAAGAAGCATTAGACTCATAATGTCCCTGGCTTTAGCAAATAAGTAAAAAAATGTCAACCAACAGGTCTGTCTTTCCACCCTGTTCTTTTTTAGCAGCAATCGAATCTTTTTTCTTTTGGGATCCAAGATCTTTCTCTAATGTAATGGGTAATAAATCCATCATAAAGTTAAACTTTTTCTTAGATCTAATATGTAGTAACACATGTAACATAAACTTGCAATTTGCATAAAAATGAAGACAGAAATTTGAATAATTATGTAATAATTAAGAGAAGTTTGAATCAATTTGTAATAATCAAAGTAATTTGCACCAGTACTAAAAAGTAACATCATTACCAGTACTTGATATATCGGTAAAATATTAAAGGGACTATGTCAACGAAAAAGTAATCTCCTTCTGTAATTTTAATGTTTCTATTTTAAAGAAATCAGCAAAACAAGGGCGTATACAATAAAAAACGTATGAGTAATTTACTACGTTATGAGAAGTTTGATAAAGAACAAAAATGAAAAATACTTGAAAAAAGAAAACGCAGAGAGGGTATCGAACTCACGACATCGGAGTCGCAAGGGCAAATGACAGTATACAGCGCTGTAACCAACTGCGCTATTCTTACTTGTGAAAATACATGTGCATACTATGGTTGTATAAGATATCCACAAATCTGACATCAAAGTATAAACAACAAAAGGGCCAAACAAACTCGATCTAAATTATATAATGATTTTTTTCTCAGAATGCATAAACTCTTTTTCCATTATATGTACATTATTTTAATCTTCATTATATGCCAATATTAATATTAAAATTTCTGATTTTATACTGCAGTTGTGCCCCTTTGGGGTCCTTTACTGCAGTTGTTGCCCCTTTGGAGTCCTTTTCGTTGACATAGTACCTTTAATTTTTCAACACCTATTGTTAGGACAACAACAGCAGCCGCAAAAACGATAAAATAGTTTTATAAAGTTCAAAAGTGCAAACCTGCAAACTTATTGCTGCTTATTCTCAACCCACTTATGTGGTGGTCGTCCACCACTTATGTGGTGGTCCAAATCAACATAAGTTTACCGATACACATAATTTAGGGAAAATATGAGACCCCTAGAAAGTTAAAGATTTAATTCAATACATTTAATTCACATGAATACCCATTATTCAAGTGGGTCACATTGTTATGGCACTAAACACAACAAAACTGAATTCTGCTGAATACAAATGACGCGCGTCGTGGGAAACCCGGTCTTAATGCATGTGCGTAAAGTGTCGTCCCGGATTAGCCTGTGCAGTCTGCACAGGCTAATCCAGGACGGCACTTTCCGCCTACAGTGGATTTATGTTTAGAAGAGACTTCCTTGAAACAGAAAATACCATACAAGCGGAAAGTGCCGTCCTGGATTAGCCTGTCAATCTCAAACACAGTCTCAAAATATTAACCAATGACAATGCTTGTTACATACCAGTTTTGATTGTCATTGACAAACAATTAAAAGTGAAACTAAGTTTAAGAATATTTAGTCATGGGGCCAGCTTGAGGTGGAATAATACATCTGAAATATGCCAGAAAAACATCAACCAGCTTGCACGGCTGAAAATCTGCACCGCCACTACAGAAAGCTACAAACCTGGTAGCACGGCTGCAAATCTCCACCACCACCACAGTTCGATGCTACAAGAGGTTCTCCATTTCTCGCATGAACTGGTCATAAGCATCGTCCTTCTTCCTGCCTGGTTGCTGGGCAGCAGGGGCAGGTTTAGGGGCCACAGCCATGAGCTCTTCTTCCTTCCCTATGAAAACAAAACATGCTTGGTCATTTACAACAAAGAAGAGTAACCCCAACAATAAAGTAACGTAATGGTTTTAGTAATAAACAATTGACGAAGGGGCTTTATCAAAGACATAATATATCATGTTATATAAAATATTATGGCTTTTTAATTATACTTATTTAATATTAATGGTCTTCTGAACAAGAAACTAAACAAAGGGGAAATAACTCCAAAGTACTGAAGACACATCCCTTTCTTTGCCCATCATTACAACATGTTTTATTCAAACAACTTCATTTCTTAAAAAATATGTTGAAAAATAAGCAGAAAAGAAAGATGGATGGACACAGCAGGGCCATTAGAGATCTACAAGTATCCAATTACTGTAAAATATAACAATGACCACCATAACTGGTCATCAAATTTGAATGAATATTTGATATATCAACACATACCTGCTCTTTTAACCTTGGTGTCCTTTGCGGACCTCTTGACCTTGAGAGACGTTGGCATGAAACGGGTGACATCCCCAACTGGATGTTTTATCTGAGGCTTTGCTGAGATCGTCGCCGAGTCTTTCTTCTGCTCTCCTGGGGCCTAGTTGTGAGAAATGACAATAATTTGAAATCTGCAGAACAAATTTTGTACTGTAATAATAATTCAAACGGCTCTCATTTCAAGACTTTCAATATAACAGATTATTCAACTTCCGACACTATTTTTCTGGGAACAGATTATTTTTCATTGAAACGGTACTCTTTATAACAAAATATTGAGTTTCGGACTCCGACAAAAAATAAACTTGAACCAATCAGAAAAATGTGCACTGAAAGAAAAAAAACAAGTTCACATGAATACAGGAATTCTAAAATTACGTAATCCAACAAAAAATAATCAGGAACCAATCAAAAGAATGTGCAGTGTCTGAAAAGAAAAATTCACAATACAGGAATCTCTAAAGTTACTGTAAATCTTCCAGAAGATTACAAGAATCCATTAAAATTGAAATTTGATATTCATTTCAGACATTTTTAGCGGAAATGTATTGTGTTGTTGTAATGAGGGCTAACTGTATTTTCAGGTTAGTTTAATGCCTTTTTCAATTTTGTTAGAAGAAAGATTTTTTGTTATTTTAATAAAGTATATCCAGGTTACTCCCATTAGTTTTTTCCAAAAAGCTCAAAAAATGAAACAATAAAATAAACTAGAATTGTCACATGAGTGACGGATATACCCCTACAATATGGCCTTGTCATAAAACTATGGCATCCATTCGAAAAAAAATGGACAGAGAGAGAATGCTTTAATTTGTGAATGGTCAACAGTGTATTTGGAAAAATTTAATTTCAATACGAGCCGTAACTCTGTCAACATTTAGTGGTTTGTAACCAAAGTTGAACTTGATCTGTATTTGTTACACCTACGTACCAAAAATAATTTAAATATGTGAAGCCTTTCATAAGTTACTGTCCATGTTTTTCGGGAATTTAAGTCAAAAAGGGGCCATAACTTTGTCAAAATTTAGTGGTTTGTAACCAAAGTCGAGCTTGACCTGTATTTTATGATGCAACACATGTGTACCAATAATTATTTAAAAATGTCTAGCCATTGTTGAGTTATTGTCAGAAAACCATGTGTTTAGGGAATTTAAGTCAAATAAAGGGCCATAACCCTGTCAAAATTTAGTGAATTGTAACCAAAGTCAAACTTGACCTGTATTTTATGATGCTACACATGTATACCAAGAATTATTTGAATATGTAAAGCCATTATTGAGATATTATCCGGAAATCTTGTTTTGAGGGAATTTTAAGTCGAAAAGCGGCCATAACTCTGTCAAAATTTAATGGTTTGTAACCAACATTGAACTTGACCTGTATTCTATGACGTTACACATGTGTACCAAAAATTATTTGAATATGTCAAACCTTTCTTGAGTTATCATCTGGAAACCATGTTTGTAGGGAATTTTAAGGCGAAAATGGGCCATAACTCTGTCAAAATTTAGTGGTTTGTAACCAACATCGAACTTGACCTGTATTCTATGATGTTACACAGATGTACACAAAATTATTTGAATATGTCAAGCCTTTCTTGAGTTATCATCCGGAAACCAAAAACCAACAGACCGACGGACCGACAAGCTCACTCCTATATACCCCCCCCTAAACTTCGTTTGTGGGGGTATAACATCTCAAATAATATTTTGTTAATGAAAAGAATTACATCAATGCTTAGTTTGATTCTAATTACAAATTCCCAAATATGGCTATAATTGTTTAAGGTGGTATTGCAACTCCCAGATTGAAAACAATCAGCACTGTTTACCCATCATTTTGCATAGATCCAGCAAATCAAAGCATAATTTGTATAACAAATCTACCATTCAAAAGGGATAAATCAGCTTAAAAGTAGGAGATTCACATTACAGGTACTTACTTTCTGTGGTAGTTTCATGATACTGGGAGGAGCACTGAGCACATTCGGGTTTGGCTGGGAGGCCGGCAGGGGCACGCCCGGGGGCTGGGGTAGAGAGGTCTGTATGCCCGGGGGGCCACTGGGCGGGCGCATGATCCTTGGGGGAGGAATGGCTGCAAATAAGAACATTAACAATGTTACTTTGAGGAATATTTACATTTTATGTTTTAATTTTCATTTGCCACTACTTCTGTTGAAAAATCATATGTAAACATGCTGAGCGTCAAAATTAAATCACAGTACAAATCAGTCTTAAAAAAAATCATGAAAAACATTCTGAGCGATAATAAAAGCAGATCTGTTGAACACGCACAGTTTTTTTTACCCATTCTCAATGAGAAGACGCTTACACATTAGTTCCAATCGAGTATTATGCAATGAAAAACACACAGTCTTAAGGTTATACATGTATTAATACAGCCGTTGAATTGACTGTTTTTACCTGGTGGCCCTCCAGGGGGTAATCTTGGGGGCATTCGAATGTTGGGTGGTAGGCCTGGTGGGGGTCCAGGGGGCATTCCCTGCGGGCGCCCTGGCGGGGGTCCAGGCCTCATCATTCTGGGAGGGGCCCCAGGTGGGGCTCGAGGGGCACCACCAAGGGGTGGGGGCCTCATCATCATCGGAGGTACTCCTGGAGGGGGGCCTCAATTTGTGAAATTTAAGAATATTAGTAAACGCACAGTAATTACTTTAGTTTGCAATTAAAATTAGAATTTAACATTTTTATGAAACATGATAATTAATCTGGGCATTTTAATTTAATATCAAACCAATATTGCTTAAACATGCATAATAATATTGCATGTTCAATAAAGCATAACAATGCCTAAAATACTTTAATGACTACCTAAAACACTTAAAATGCTATGTTTCAATAGCTAAACACAAAAAAAGTTGAAAGATAAATTGAATTGACTGATTTCAAGTGTTGTTGTTGACTTATTCGACAATTATTATCAATAGCTACAAAAAATGATTCAATATGAAAATCAGTAAAAAGCTTAAATAGTTTCAGAACAATAATTAAGTACACATAAGATGCCATTACCAGGTGGCATCCCAGGGGGCAGCCCACTGGGAGCCCCAGGGGGAGGCCCGGGTGGGGCAGATGGCTTGAGCAGCGGAGGAATCTTGGGTTCCATAAGGGGAGGCGGAATCCTCGCTGCCACCTCTCGGTCGTTCCTCTCTTCATCCTCCTCTTCTTCATCTTCTTCATCACGATGGACAGCAAATGTCTCCTCCTCTTCACTCTCACTGCTTGAATCGCTATCCTGTTCATGGAAATACGCAAACATGAAAACTTGTGTATGCAGTCTGATTTTTAAATGTCTGTCCTGTACATGGGAATACGCAAACATTTGTATGCAATCTCAAGCTAATTTTGCACTTTGTATATGGGAATACATAAACATCTGTATGCAGTCTCATGCTAATTTTAGACATTGTACATGGGAATAAGCGAACATTTGTATGCATTCTCATGCTACTTTTGAATGTCTGTCCTGTATATGGGAATACGCAAACATTTGCATGCAGTCTCATGCTAACTTTGAACGTTGTACATAGGAATATGCGAACATTTGTATGCAGTCTCATGCTCATTTTGAACGTTTGTTCTGTACATCAGAATATGTGAACATTTGTATGCAGTCTAATGTTAATTTTGGATGATTGCCCTGTACATCGGAATACGCAAACATTTGTATGCAGTCTCATGCTAACTTTGGATGTTTGCCCTGTACATCGGAATACGCGAACATTTGTATGCAGTCTCATGCTAATTTTGGATGATTGCCCTGTACATGGTAATACGCGAACATTTGTATGCAGTCTCATGCTAATTCTGGATGATTGCCCTGTACATCGGAATACGCGAACATTTGTATGCAGTCTCATGCTAATTTTGGATGATTGCCCTGTACATGGGAATATGCAAAAATTTGTATGCAGTCTCATGCTAATTTTGGATGATTGCCCTGTACATCAGAATACGCGAACATTTGTATACAGTCTCATGCTAATTTTGGATGATTGCCCTGTACATCAGAATATGCGAACATTTGTATGCAGTCTCATGCTAATTTTGGATGATTGCCCTGTACATGGGAATATGCAAAAATTTGTATGCAGTCTCATGCTAATTTTGGATGATTGCCCTGTACATCAGAATACGCGAACATTTGTATACAGTCTCATGCTAATTTTTGACGTCTGTCTTGTACATGGGAATACGCGAACATTTGCATGCAGTCTCAAAAACAGAAGACAAGCATAACCCGGAACAATTACCCTATCAAGATTTTTCCGACTCCGTTCTCTCATGCGCCGGAACTCGATATCATCATCGTCATCTTCTGAGTCTGAACTCGACGAACTCGAGTCCTTATCCTCGTCGCTGGCTTCCTCGGGCACCTGCTGACCAGCCATTTGAAGCATCTTCTTCTGGAGCGAGGTCACCTTGGGCTTCTGCGGTTTGAAACGCAGCCGTGTGTCCTTCTCATCCTCCGCTGGGTCGAAAGAGTCATCATCTATGAACCGGATCTTCTTGCGTTTTTCAGCTGTTTAATAGACCAAGAAGTTAACAGTTCATTTTACCGATGAACCGGATTTTCTTGTGTTTTTCAACTGTTTAAAAGTTTAAGAAGTTAACAGTTAATTTTACTTATGAACTGGATTTTCTCGTGTTTTTCAGCTGTATAATAGATTAAGTAGTTAACAGTTCATTCTATTTGGAATTTAATTGTTAGTATATCAGGAGACCAGGCTTATATTTAGTCTATTGGGTATATTATTCTTTCCAGTAATCAGGCATTTGGTTTCTATTTATGGCAACTTCAGGAAATCCAAAAGAAAGCAACACACTTCATAGCAGAAAGAAACGTGTCATTCGGAAGTGGACAATTATTTCTTGATTTAAACTTTTTAAATTGAATTTGATGGGTCACTATTGGATTTATAACGATGCCTCCTTAGGGCAATCTCCGGCAAACATCATTTGTGGCGCATCGTGAGAAAACCGGTCATAATGCATGTGCGTAAAGTGTCGTCCCCGATTAGCCTGTGCAGTTCGCACAAGCTAATCCAGGACGGCACTTACAGCTTTTTAGGTATTTTCTGTTTCAAGTACGTCTCTTCTAAACATAAATCCACTGTAGGCGGAAAGTGACGTTCCGGATTAGCCTGTGCGGACTGCACAGGCTAATCCGGGATGACACTTTAAGCACATGCATTAAGTCTGGTTTTCCCACGACGCGCCTCATTTATAGAATATAAATATTTGTACTACAAGACATTTCGTCAAACATAGCACATTGATCAGTCTACTTTCAAATTATCATATCATAATATTAACTTTTTATGTTTTATTCTAAATTCTAACATGATGCTTGCTAATTTTTCCATAGACAAAGAACAAAATTATCGTTGCTACAAACCACTCATGGAACAAGAGCTGTCAGAGGACAGCGTGCCCGACTATTCGAAGTATTTCAGTTGGTACATATTTTGGATAGTGGAAGGGGCATAAATTTGTTAAAATACAAAAGTTTTAAGTGAAGCCTTGTATAGTTCATACATTTTTGGAACAAAAACTGTAACCACAAAATCTATGTAAAAAGTGTGCATAACTCTGTCAAAATACAAAAGAGAGTAATGGGTAATGTTGCCCTGATACTAGAGTTGATGACAAAGGTTAGTTCCAAGTTTCAAGTGAATAACTTATGTAGTTTTGAAGTTACCAAACTTTTGAATATAAACTTTAAACAGAAAATCTATGTGAAAAAGGGGCATAACTCTGTCAAAATACAAAATAGAGTTATGGGTAATACTGCTCCTGATATTAGAGTTGATGGCAAAGGTTAGTTCCAAGTTTCAAGTGAACAGCTTATGTTGTATTGAAGTTACAAAACTGTTGAATATAAACCCCAAAATCTAAGTGAAGAAGGGGCATAACTCTCTGTCAAAATACAAAAAGAGTTATGGGGAATGTTCCCCCTGATACTGGAGTTGATGACAAAGGTTAGTTCCAAGTTTCAAGTAAATAACTTATATAGTTTTGAAGTGACAAGACTTTTGAATAAAAACTTTAACCAATTCAGACGTGGACGCCGACGCCAGGGGTAGTAGGATAGCTCAGCTATTCTTCTAACAACACAAAAAGTAGTCCTGATTCTGAGTGGAGCATAATACAAGGTAGTTCTCATTACAATTGCAAAAATATTTGTCAAATAATGTTAGAATCGAAATAATTTTTACATTATCGTTGTTTATCTGCCAAAAAACAACTCTTTGTCATTCTGATGCGTGGCTATTAAACAATAAATCGAAAATAATTTCTTAAATGAATATGTGTACACTATTTAATGGCCCATACCCGATTGTGAAACATCCATATTCTCTTCGCCAGAAGGAGGCTCATCAGTCGGTACTGTGCCCAGCAGGTCATGAACACCTAAAATTAAAGGGAATGAATCCACATGAAAAGTCCAAAAATATGTTATAATGTACAGTGAGTATCAGAACAGGGCAATGATATGGGGTCGTATTCCTGAAGAATCTTAAGTAAAATCTTAAAATGATCATTTTTCTTAAGCATTTTATTGCATGATTACATGGAATTCTGCTTAGTGTTATTGGATACAATAATTTATATGTAGTTTTGAAAATATTACTGGACAAACTTAGGAACTTAAGTGAAATATTTTAAGTTTAACTCAAGATGGTTCTGAAATATGGCCCCTGCACTTGAATAGGCACTCAACACTCCTGTCGTACTTCATTCACAAAGCTCCAACAGTTAGGTAAAACACGTGCAGATTAGTATATTATTCACCACAGAAAACTAGCATACATTCTGCCATTTTATGTTATCATACATAAATGAAGTTTCACAATAACATTGCTAAAACATACAGAAATTTCTTTAAACAGTGGAAGCTGTTAATTAAAAGATGGGAAATGGAACCCAAAAGGCAATAACTAATTAAGATATTCCATATAAAGGAACATCATCTTGCACCAACTACTCTTCTCACACCAACAAATGCCCTTCATCTTCAAAACATGACATAACCCTGCCTTACATTATTTTTTTAACAAAATGAGCACAATGTTCGCCGGTCAAGGTGTACAACAAACACAGACTACATTTGAAAGTTGGCAGTGTCAAGGGCATGGGCCCAGTAAATGACCTTGGACAATATAGGAGGCCAAACTAACAACACATTTCGTAACAAGCCATACATGAGTATCCATGGCTAGGCTAGCATTACGTGTAGCCAAAATAGCCAATAGCCAACAGTAATGACATTTCTGGAATAACTTCAATATATGGCAGATTTTCTTGGGAAAATATGCGAAAATGACCGGTATTTTGGCCAAATCTAAAATCTGGCTACAAATGAGGCGTGTCGTGGGAAAACCGGGCTTAATGCATGTCCGTTAGGTGTCATCCCGGATTAGCCTGTGCAGACTGCACGACAGGCCTCAAATGTTTATTTCTAAGCACTATCCAAGATACCATGGCCTACCCTTGGCTGGGTTGTACACCTCCTCCTCTGGCTCGCTATCGCTGAGCTCCGGGGGGGGCCCGGGAGGGGGGCCCGGAGCTTTCTTTTTCTTCTGTAACATCTGGGGCACCAGTGGGGACTCACTGAAAACCAAAATTCATGGTTAAAATATGCCTTGAAATATAATACAATAGCTATGGAAAGAAAGAGTGGGATTAATAAAAGATATAGAGGATATTAGTTGATTTGGTGATTGATCGAATTTTATTTTACGAGTGGTTATAGAAAAAAATATTTTCACGAGTGGCGTAGCCACTAGTGAAAAGATCATTTTCTATGAACACGAGTAAAAAAATAAATATTCAATCATTCACCGAAATCAACAAATCTTCTTTTTATTTTATGCTTTTGGACAACAAATAACTAAAGTCGTGTGAGAATAGCTTCAACATCACATGTTTGTGTATTCTGATGTCATAAAAATGACGTCATTAATGATTGTTTATCATAAGTCTGGTGGGAAAAAAGTGCCATAATTTGTGCGTCGTCGTCGCTAAATTATATTTTTTGTAAAAAAAATTCATGTATTTTCTGTAACGAATGTATGTAGATAATGTACATGTATATAAATTTGCCAAGGCATGTCAACCACTACTGGTAGATTGATGCTATTGACAGAAAAAATAGTGTGTTTTATGTTATATTTTCACTGCAGTGAAATTATAAAATCTTATATTTTCAGTGGTCCAACAGTGAAAATATAAAGTTTATTTCACCAATAAACTCCAATGTCACTGAAAAGCATATAATAAATGGTCATTTTAAATTAATAACAATTACCTTCTCTCGCAAGGCCCTGGAACTTGATAATTTTCTAGAATTTCTTTCCTGGTAATTTGCACTACCAGTATGCAGAATAGTTTGTTCAAAATATTTATTCTTCTGCTCAAGACTTTCTTTAAAAAACTGTTATCCTAATAATGCCCAGCAACAGCCAAAAAGCAAGTAACACACTATTATGTGAAGTTGGAATAAGACGTCAAACATAGAATAAACTGTTTTATTACAGCAATGTTTTATATGAAGTTTACCATTTGTAATTTAAGAATTTTGCAGAGTAATTAGTGCAATAGACACCTGCATATATAACTGCATCTGTAAAATTGATTTTACCACAAAACTGTATACTTGTGTTTTTAAAAAATTTCACAAAAAAATTGAAGTGTGTCCATGCATGCATGAACACAGTTTATAAATACAGCAAAAAATGATCAAAGACACAGTCAGTTTTAATGAAAAAGTCATGGAAAAATGCTATTTATACCAAAAGTATTGACATAATATAACACACATACATAAGCAACATGAAATACTCAGTTTTATGTGAAAAAAGAACAAAAAGCATGTCCTTTCTATGTTTGATGTCTTATTCTAACTTCACATAATACAGTGTTATTAGTTATGAAATATGTATAGCATAAACTTTCAGAAGCAGCTGTCTGTCTTTACATTGTTAGCTGTTTTTGAGTATTAAGTATTTTTTTTTTTTTTTTTAATTACAAAAATTCTGGACCCATATCGTCAAAGCTCTTGGTTAAAACGTGAGAAAATTTCTTAAAATCATAAAAGTCTCTGGCTGGTTTATTTTTGTTTTAAATGGTTTTATTCTGGTAAAGAATACACAGAACATTCTTATTTTACCATATTTCAAATATAATATGAGGCGCGTCGTGGGAAAACCGGTCTTAATGCATGTGCGTAAACTGTCGTCCCAGATCAGCCTGTGCAGTCCGCACAGGCTAATCCAGGACGGCACTTTCCGCCTACTGTGGATTTATTTTAGAAGAGACTTTCTTTAAACAGAAAATACCATAAAAGCGGAAAGTACAGTCCCGGATTAGCCTGTGCGGACTGCACAGGCTGATCCGGGATGACAGTTTACGCACATGCATTAAGACCGGTTTTCCCACGACACGCCTCATATATTGATTTGTGCACAGAAAAGTTTATTTCAATGTTTCCCTTTAATAAGACTTCAGCTGGGCCGGTATTCACAAAGCTCCTAAGGGGAATCTTAACTTAAGTTGTACTTAAGTGAAAAAATTTTATCAAATTTTCTATGTGAAATCCAATGATTTATGTTGACAAAATGGTAACATACCAAACATCTAAGCAATTTTAACTAGTTTAAAACATTTAAATGTAAATAGACATATACATAAAACAGCCAGAGACTTAAGGAATTTTCTGAATTTATGAAATTTACTTAGGTTTTCCCTAATGAGCTTTGTGAATACGGGCCCAGTTAAGATTTACCTAAGGAGCTTTGTGAATACGGGCCCAGTTAAGATTTACCTAAGGAGCCTTGTGAATACGGGCCCAGTTAAGATTTACCTAAGGAGCTTTGTGAATACGGGCCCAGTTAAGATTTACCTAATGAGCTTTGTGAATACGGGCCCAGTTAAGATTTACCTAAGGAGCTCTGTGAATACGGGCCCAGTTAAGATTTACCTAATGAGCTTTGTGAATACGGGCCCAGTTAAGATTTACCTAAGGAGCTCTGTGAATACGGGCCCAGTTAAGATTTACCTAAGGAGCTTTGTGAATACGGGCCCAGTTAAGATTTACCTAAGGAGCTTTGTGAATACGGGCCCAGTTAAGATTTACCTAATGAGCTCTGTGAATACGGGCCCAGTTAAGATTTACCTAAGGACCTTTGTGAATACGGGCCCAGTTAAGATTTACCTAAGGAGCCTTGTGAATACGGGCCCAGTTAAGATTTACCTAAGGAGCTTTGTGAATACGGGCCCAGTTAAGATTTACCTAAGGAGCTTTGTGAATACGGGCCCAGTTAAGATTTACCTAAGGAGCTTTGTGAATACGGGCCCAGTTAAGATTTACCTAAGGAGCTCTGTGAATACGGGCCCCTGGGCTCGTATTCCAGAAACATCTTAAGTGCATCTTTAAATATTTTCACTTATGTTGAAAATTTCAAAATGTTATATTTAAAAACTGCACATAATTTTGTTATTGTTGTTATGTGATTATGAGCAAACATTAATACTATAGGTGATAATTAATCAACAGTCGGCAGAATGCACTGTACAAAAGTAATAATGAGTTAAACAAAATGTTGATCTGAAGGTTAAGAATAAGATATTATTTAAGATGTTTCTGGAATATGGCCCCAGATCTCATTGATTAATGTTATCAAACAAGAAGAATTTTTACATATACGATAGAATTTCATAGCCTCTGTCAACAAGATTTTGAGCCGATGGCAACCATTACTGGAGACTCCAACCTCGGCCCTGACAGAACAAAGTTTGTGAGGCCCTGACAACTAATATTCCACCATCCACCCAGTTATAAAGGAAGGATGTAGGCTTATATACTTTCCTGTAGGCAGAGGTCTTCTTGAGGATACCCTTCTGTGGTAGAGGGATATCACCGGGCTGTGGGAACGCTGACAACGCTGAAATCATAGTGACAGCTTAAACTTCACAGACATCATTTACAGTGTTTTATTATTGTTATTATTATTGGTAATAATAATCAGGGCTGTGGAAATCCCATGCCCAAGTAAATTTGAGGCGTGTCGTGGGAAAACCGGACTTAATGCATGGGAGTAAAGTGTCGTCCCGGATTAGCCTGTGCAGTCAGCACAGACTAATCCGGGACGGCACTTTCCGCCTACAGTGGATTTATGTTTAGAAGAGACCTCCTTGAAACAGAAACAACCATAAAAGCGGAAAGTGCCATACTGGATAAGCCTGTGCGGACTGCACAGGCTGATCCGGGACGACACATTTTTACTGTCAAGTTATCCCTGGACAAGTACAATTTCAGGATGGCAAACGATGTAAAAGTTGGGATTCAATTATCATATTATAATCATATACTGTATTTTAACCACAATGAACAATGTGCAATGAACTTTTCCATGGACAAGTGAATAATTTTGATATTTCCACACCTCTGATAGGATAACCTGATCAAGATTTAACACCCTTAAAAACTTTGTTCATGAATTGTAAAGGCTATAATATGCATTCTACTTATTCACAACCTTATATTATGAATGTTTATAAAAACAAAATAATTCCACTATGTGCAAAAATTTTACCAAGTAGTACATGCAAGCATGGGATTTTAATATTATGGTATTTCTTCGGCAAACGAATCCTTCAATCGCGGGCATTCAGTTTTAAACTTAGACATGAACGTCTTCATGTATGTTCAGTGTTACTTTTGTTCTTGAACTGCCAGTACTCAGTGTGCTTTCTTGAGATTGGAAGACTGAGGCCAAGCCTTGATCAGAGCAGACTTCGAAACAATAGGGCCACAATGGCCCTAGGTCACTCACCTGAGTTTAAGGCATCCCAGTTTTGACCCCAGGGGCATCATTTGAACAATCTTTGTGGAAGACTGGTATGCAATGTTACAAACCAAATATGAAACCAATGGGCCTTGCGGTTTCAGAGGAGAAGATTCTTGAAGTAATTTTGCTATTGAAGTCTATACAAAAAATGTGACCCCCGGGGCGTGGCTAGTTTTAACTCCAGGGCATCATTTTTGTAGAGAACCCATATACAATGTTACCAACCAAATAACAAACCACTGGGCCTTGCGGTTTCAGAGAAGAAAATTTTCAAAGTCATTTAGCTATTTAAGTCTACATAAACCATGTGACCCCTGGGGCGTGGCCAGTTTTTACCCCAGGGGCATCATTTGAACAATCTTTGTAGAGGACCACTATGCAATGTTACATACCAAATATGAAACCTCTGGGCCTTGCGGTTTCGGAGGATTTTTGCAGAAATTTTGCTATTTAAGTCTATATAATCCATGTGACCCCCGGGGCGTGGACAGTTTTGACCCCAGGGTCATCAGTTGAACAATCTTTGTAGAGGACCACTAGAGAATGCCACATACCAAATATGAAACCTCTGGGTCTTGCGGTTTCAGAAGATTTTTAAAGTCATCCTGCTGTTAAAGTCTATATAAACCATGTGACCCCCAGGGCGTGGCCAGTTTTTACACCAGGGGCATCATTTGAACAATCTTTGTAGAGGACCACTATGCAATGTTATATACCAAATATGAAACCTCTGGGCCTTGCGGTTTCAGTGGAGAAGATTTTGAAAGTCATTTTGCTATTTAAGTCAATATAAACAATGTGACCCCCCGGGCATGGCCAGATTTTACCCCAGGGGCATCATTTGAACAATCTTTGTAGATGACCACTAGAGGATGCCACATACCAAATATGAAAGCTCTAAGCCATGCAGTTTCTGAGATTTTTTTTGTTTTCACTTGTTAAATCTATGTTTAGCTTTGGTGACCTACATATGCAGCGGACCAAACTGATTTGAACAATTTTGAAAGAGGGTCACCCAAGGATAATTCCTGTGAAGTTTGGTGAAAATCTGCCCAGCGGTTTAGGAGGAGATGTTGTTTGAATGAAAATGTTGACGAACAACGGACAAAAGGTGATCACAAAAGCTCACCATGAGCACATTGTGCTCAGGTGATCTAAAAACTCAAACAAGAGGGTCGTAAGGCCCTAGGTTGCTCACCTGAGGGGCTTAGCAAGTTTCATGTTTATTTGGCAACAAATGTGGCCTGTAGAGTGTTCACAATCTTTTTTTTAAATTTGCCCTGGTGACCTAGATTTTTACACCACATGACCCAGTTTCGAACTTGACTGCGATATCACAAGAACAAATGTTCAGAGCAAGTTTCATGTTGATTGAGCAAAAAAATGTGGCCTCTAGTGTGTTCACAAGCTTTTTCTTCAATTTGACCTAGTGACCTAGTTTTTGACATGACCCAGTTTCGAACTTGTCCGAGATATCATTGACGACGCACGACGGAAAAAAGGGATTACTAAAGCTCACCATAAGCACAATGTGCTCAGGTGAGGTAAGCTAAAAATATGTCAGACATTCAGTCTGACAAAATCTCAACTTGCTGGACCAAAAAATTTGTCGAGCCAAAAAAAGCTTTTCTTTAAATGTTTTTGTAACCTTGAAAAAGCTATCAGAATGACTGATTCTAGCTACCAGTAAATAAATACTGCTCTGCATCAGAATTTGACTGACATGTCCGTCGGACTGATGGTTTTCGTGATATCTGGGTAAGGGGAAATCTTCATATTGCTTTTACATTTGTGGGGAATAAAAGAATAACATTCACTGAAAACAAGAAATGTTTGTAAAACATGTATGCCCCCCGACTTGCAGCCAAGTCGTCAATATGTGCAATTGTTAAGAAATTTTTTTAATATTGTATGTGCACATTAACACATGGGGAGGAAATTTAAGTTGATGCTTTAGAAAGTAAATATAAAGCTGAGGGAAAGATAGACTATAATTATGGATTTATTTTTACAGTCTATTATATAAGGATACCTGTTTTCTGGTTGATTTAAACATCAAATAGGCTAAAACATCTCCAGATATCCTGTGGAAACAAAATGGTCTACGGAGAAAACAGTTTTAATGTTACAAGCCCCAGTGTCCTTGACCTTTGACCTGTTGACCTCAAAATTGATAGGCGTCTTCCTTTCCTCCCGAGTAACCAGCATATCCAACTTGGATGATCGTAGGTCAAAGCATATTCTACATATCATGCGGAAACGAAATGGTCTACAGAGGAAACGGTTTTCATGTTGCAAGCCTCTGTCACTTTGACCTTTGACCTGTTGACCTCAAAATTGATAGGCGTCTTCCTTTCCTCCCAAGTAACCAGCATACCAACTTAAATGATCTTAGGTCAAAGCATTCTCTAGATATGGTGCGGAAATGAATTTCATGTTACTAGCCCCTGTGACCTTGAACTTTGACCTGTTGACCTCAAAATCAATAGGCGTCTTCCTTTCCTCCCAAGTAACCAGCATACCAACTTAAATGATGGTAGGTCAAAGCGTTCTGTAGATGTCATGCGGAAACGAAATGGTCTACGGACAGACCGACGTAGAGGTGCAAAGCAATATACTCCCACCTTCGAAGGGGGGCATAATTAAATTTTCAAGTACTGGTTATTTTCATGTTATATATAGTTTGATTATTAATAATACTAAAGCTATGAGTCAGCTATTTTGTATCAATAGCATTGAAAACTACCTCTGCTTAAAAACTTAGGTGAATGTTTCTTTGCAGCATGGAAAAAGTATACTTTCCAGCAGAGATAAACCGGGCCAGTATCCGTCCTCAGAAATAATTAAAAGCTCTGGTACTGTACCTGGTTCAGCTGGCATTTCTGGCAATGGAATCTCATTGAGCTGCACTCTCTCAGCTATCTTCACTTGTTCTACAAGGCAGATAATCATAACAAAACATTTAAGTTTGGAAGTGCACATACCGACATGTATGCCAGTAACTGACAACTGCCCTACTTGAATCAGATATAGGGGGAGAATGGCCGTAGAAATAATTTCATGACCAATCCCCACAAAAGTTATGTGGCCGGGCTGGGGTTCGAACTCACGATAGTACAGCGCTCTACCAACTGAGCTAGCCGGGCCCGGCACTATGGTTTATTTTAGAGCATTTATCTAATGTATGACCTACCCTTTTGGAAAACGAAAGGAATCTTTTATGACCTGCCCTTTTGTAATAAGAAAGGAATCTTTCTTTTTATGACCTGCCCTTTTGGAATAAGAAAGGAATCTTTTATGACCTACCTTTTTGGAATAAGAAAGGAATCTTTTATGACCTACCCTGTTGGAATAAGAAAGGAATCTTTTATGACCTACCCTTTTGTAATAAGAAAGGAATCTTTCTTTTTATGACCTGCCCTTTGGAATAAGAAAGGAATCTTTTATGACCTACCTTTTTGGAATAAGAAAGGAATCTTTTATGACCTGCCCTTTTGGAATAAGAAAGGAATCTTTTATGACCTACCCTTTTGGAATAAGAAAGGAATCTTTTATGACCTACCTTTTGGAATAAGAAAGGAATCTTTTATGACCTGCCCTTTTGGAATAAGAAAGGAATCTTTTATGACCTGCCCTTTTGGAATAAGAAAGGAATCTTTTAAGATGTGCATTTGTGTACATAAATCTGCAGTTTGTATTAGTTTCATTTTTTCAGTTTACTTGTTTTATTTTAATATGCTCAGAGAGATCAAACATGAAATAACAATAACAACTTTTTTTCATTAAATCGCCAAATTAGAGCTGCAACGATTCTTATGACTGTAAATGACCCGATTCGATTTTGGCTACTAAACCAACTATTTTCAATTTGATTCTCTTTTATATATTTAACGAAGATTTTTCGTAAAACTATTACTTTAAATTACGGTGTTTGTGTAGATTAATCATGTCCAATTGATAAGACATCATGGTTGCTGTCATATTAAACAAGTTGTGAAACATTATCATCAATGTTACCCAATTAAATCTTATTTATATTAATGAATAAGGCACACGCATACACATAAACCAATAAAATTGTTATTAATAATAACAAATACAAATCTTTACTATATTGTTATGACTCATGAATACACAAAAACAAGCATGTAAAAAGGTAAAAAAAATCAAACTGAAATATTGAACAAAATTATGTTTGAAATCAAAATCTAATCAAGCCATGGCTTAATCGTTGAAGCCCTACACCCAAAGAGGCGCGTCGTGGAAAAACCGGGCTTAATGCCTTTGCATAAAGTGTCGTCCCGGATTAGCCTGTGCAGTCCGCACAGGCTAATCCGGGATGGCACTTTCCACATACAGTGGATATATGTTTAGAAGAGACTTCCTTGAAACAGAAAATTCCATAAAAGCGGAAAGTGCTGTCCTGGATTAGGCATTAAGACCGGTTTTATCACGACGCACCACAAATGTATTGTGTTACATTAACATTTCTATAAAATTTTGATTTGTTCCTTTTTTACAGAAAATCTACTGAATCTCACCATAATGAATTTGCAGCCTTTCTCGCTTCTTTTCATACTCTGTGTTTGCTTTGAACAATTCTTTAGCATAGTCTGGATTTTCTTTTTCCTGAAAGAGATCAATTCCATTTCAAACCATTAGTATGATGATTAAAACACACTGGTATTAAAGATGTACTGTCTAGGAAATACAATATCACTGCATACAAATGCTCTAATAAGTTTAATCTGCGTAACGTTCAAATTGGTTTTGTCTTATGATACTTATACTTCTTTTTCTTTTTTGTTTATAGAAATTAAATATTAATTTTTTAACAATTTTGTTTATGAAATTTACACAATATCGTAAGTATTTGAAAATCAAATGCAGTATATTATTGTTATTATTATTATTATTACAAATTTTTTATTATGTTGAACAGTATTTTTTATTTAAAGGTAAAACTTGGTAATATTTTCAAGTTGTTTTATAAACCCATAGTTTTGAAGTTATTACACAATTTGTTGTCTTACATAAAGTCTGAAGACTCTCATGAATGTCTCGTGCAACTTCTTTCGTTTGTCCTTCAGAACTTTCTCATTCAATTTTGGGGCCTCCATTGGGTTGAATTCTTGAAAGTGCATTAAAGAAATGAATATATTTGCACATGAACAACTGTACCGATAATACAATGAACATATTAAACAGAACACTCAACAAATAAAGAAAATGTACTGGGATGAAAATGGTTATATTAAACAAACTGTGACTTAAGATAGAAATCTAACTAATACAACAAATACATGGATAGTGTGAAGAAGCAACATTCAATGATACCATGTTTATAATATCAACCACAATATAGCAAATGTCAGATCTTTTCACTCTGCTAGACAGCCTCCTTCGTTTCTGAATACACAGATTTGTTCTTTGATTGCAAACAATTACCCATTTGGTCGATGAATTCCATTTCTTCTAGCAGTTTGAGTGGGTCCTTTCCCTTCAGCACTGCTGTACGCACCATCATACGCTGCTTTTTATTCTAAAATAAAATAGCATTCAATGATTGAAAACTTATTTATTACATAGTGTTTAGTGGAAAATATAACTTATGTTCTCTGTATAACAGGTCAAATTCTGAATGTGATAATTTGTATGTGTACCTTTTTTAACTCTCTTTTTCTTGCTTCCTTTCCTGAAAATGGAAGAAAAGGTTGTTATAAGTTACCACAAAGTTTAACATTTAAAATGGGTGAGACACCACTTTAATAGACAAAGCTTCAAAAGTACTTGTTCGCTTCGTTTCGTTCTTCTACCAAGGTTGTAGATTCTACCCCTCATATCATTACCGTGCTACAATTGTTATTACATGTACTTAATTTAAATAACACCATTTATCTTAGTTGCCACCTCACTAGCGAAGATGTCTTATTTTCATGGATTTCATGCAGCCACAATACATGTAGTGCAACTAGATTTTTGTGTTGCTGTTTCTTGTCTACAAAAGTAAAAGACTAAATCACAAATTGCTTTTAGATGAAGTCAGTTGAAATGTTCTAACAGTAGGTTGCTCATCAAAGGACACTGTTTTTTAGGGCCATTTTGGGGCCTAAATTCGGCCCCATTCCCCTGCTTAAAAATTATATATTTTTCCCATATATTTACCTTAAAATTCCCCTCAGAATATAAGCTTTATTTTAGAAAAAGCAAGAATCTGTGTTTGATAAACACACATGCCACTGGTTGGTGCTGGATAGCCCATTTCTTAGTCCAGATTAGGTCAAGGTCAAAGTGAGGTTGGGTGATTTGGGTGGATTGGGGATAGTCATAAGCAACAACTGTGTAAGTATCAAAGTGTTGTAGCAAGCGGTGTTAGTGCTAGACGAAACGGTAAAATCTAGTTAACCAAGAAAGAGCCCATTTGAATTATTCTAAGTGCAAATTAGGTCAATGTCGAAGTGAGGTTGGGTGATATGGGTGGATTGGGAACGGTCATAAGTAACAACTGTGTAAATATCCAAGTGTTGATGCAAGCAGTGTTGGCGCTAGACGAAAGGTAAAATCTAGATAACCAAGAAACAGCCCATTTGAATTATTCTAAGTGCAAATTATGTCAAGGTCAAGGTGAGATTGAATGATATGGGTGGATAGTGAATGGTAATAAGCAACAACTGTGTAAGTATACAAGTGTTGTGCAAGGCCTTCCCCAGGATTTTGTTCAGGCGCCCCGGTCCCGAGAGAGGTGGGTTAGGGTAACCTCTCCCTACGTGGAATTTTTGGGGGCGGCATGTGTCAAATGACGTTATCTGGTGCGTTTTAGCTCTTAAAATTTAGGCAAACAGCTTTTCATATTTTGTAAACGTTTAAACGAAATGAAATAAATGAAACATCACCGTTTAGACGGTATACCTTTAGCCTATTAGAAGCATCAGGCGTCAATTTTGTTGCGGAACTGAAAGTAGCTAATAATTTTTCTGGATGTTTATGTCCAGTGCGCATCCCATTCGCGCAGTGACGTCATGTTCAAACCAACTATTCTTATCGTTCTCGAATTTAGGTTACACTCGATCTACCGACGGAGCCTTTTTTTGTTTGATTAATTATGTTCATATGGGCATGCGTTTAGTGTTTTATAACTGTTTTAATTGTTACAACTGTTGAACATAATACTGACTGGATAATTGGTGAATTGTAAAGATCTTGATTAAAATTATACATTTATATTATACATGCTTTGTTCGTACAAAAATGGCGGGACAATTTCCTCGTGCACGTCATGCCTACACGCGTCAAATGTTAGTAAAATTAAAGCGCATGGGTCCGTACACGCATGCTTTCCATGCGTGGAACATGACGTCCTGGTTGTCAGCAGAAATTTCGCTCTCTTTTGTAGAAAACACGGGTTTTACATGGCATGCATGTACAACAAGACAGCTTATGTTACGAAACTACAACAGTAACACTGGATAGGCTTTTCCGATTACGATTTCATATTAGCGTATTTTAGACTGATTTTCGCAGTTTATTTTTATTTTTTGGTAGTTATTAAATTTAGCAAATAAATAAGTGTGGATATTATAAAATACGAAAGGTTGAGGGTTTGCTTTTTAGATAGATAATACGCATTGATGTGAATATACGGTTACTTGTGTGTGGATACATGCCGATTGCGCCGATTGGTCAATGATGACGTCATTCATAGTGAAGATAACTTGAGCGTTTCTATTGGCGTATATCGATTTTATCGGTTATGAAACTCCGCCTACAGGGGCGGGGCTTCACGTTGATTGATTGCGGCTTAGGAATAACTGCAAATTGTTAAAATTTTCGGCGAAGTGACACTCTCTTTGAGTGGGTGTACATGTTTCTAGAGTGAAAAAATGCCTTTATGATGCAAGAGATTAGCTTTCACAGCAGGTACTGTCGGTCTACTGCAGTCTACACAGCTGATTAATTGATAAAAAACAGGCGCCCCGGGCGATGTTAAATAAGCGCAACACTAATTTTAGGCGCCCCGGGAATGTTCAAGTTAAAATTCAAGCGCACTGGGACCAGGGCACTAAAACGGCCTGGGGAAGTCCATGGTTGTAGTAAGCGGTGTTGGTGCTAGAAGAAACGGTAAAATCTACTTAACCGTGTCACTGACGGAAGGACGGACGGACAGGACAATCACTATATGCCTCCTGCATCAAGATGCTGGGGGCATAAAAATGTCCAAAATCAGACAAAAATCGACTAAGTTAGAGGAATTTTCGTAAACAATCCCAGCAATATTTCATCACACCAAGTTAGTGCATAATCTAAGTTATCATTTGTAGCAAAACAATTCAATAACGTTTGATAACAAAGTGAAATATAAACATGTAATAATGCTTTTTCTTAAAAATCCCCTTTTGGCGTAAAATTCCCCATCTGAAGGGCCCTGCCACCTTTTCCCCAGAGGTGAAAAAAAACACTGAAGGAGTAGAAATGTTCTAACAGTAAGTGGCTCATCAGAGGTATAAAGTTTGTAAAAGCTTTCAAAGGAAATAACCAAAATGGGTACCATGCAGGCGATTTATAGGCATACATGCCATACGTCCCGGTCTCGCCGGGATTGTCCCGCTTTTGCGAGGTTTGTCCCGGCGTCCCGCTCAGTTGCATTTTGTCCCGGTTAACCACAAAAATCGATGTTAGTGTGCTTTATTGGGCCAACAATTAACTTCACATCGTTGATCTCTTAATAGGTCCCTATGACAACAATACCCGTCAGCCGCGTGTCAAAAAGGAGCAGTAATGATTGTCTGGTTTGGTCCGGATTTTCCGCTTACAATGCTAGTCATTGACACCTGTATTGTGCAAAAAACAATAACCAGACCCGCTCAACATCAGAGTGTAACAGTTTGACCAGAGTTCTCGCTAGGATTTCAAAACATGGAATCCAGGACTCCTTCCTTTGAAAAGTTAGCGTCCCAGTATCTAATCGTCAAAACAGACCCCTACACCACCTACTTATAAACACAACTACAACAACAATACTTTGTGTAAAAAACCTTATTTAAACAAACTGTTTATTAACTACCCGCAATTAAATAGGACTTCATTCATTAAAAAGGAATAACTCAACAAGTACTATAAACTTTCGCTAACTTTCATTCAAATGTTGCCCCAGCAAAACTGTTTGCAAATAATCCGTGTACAGTGATGATTTTTAATAGCTATTTTATTAATAAACACTAGTAGTTGTAGTTCTTTTAACAAATGAAGACGCACACTTGACGTGATTGGTGTACTAAAATTGTCAAGTTACACAGATTCATCTTAATTCTTATAATTTGTAAACTGTTCATTTCGCATGAATAAAAATTATATTGCCTTCTTTAAATTTGTAGCATTTTATTAAAACCGTGGGTGTTAATTACACGCACATAACATAACGCATACCTAACGGGAAAGTGTTACAAATCACTTACACCTTTACTATTTAAAATTAGATTGAGGGCGTGATAAACTTTCTAAAAACGACATTCATTTGCATACGCGTTCTTATTGGCTGACTGGTTAGCTGTAGTTAAGCTTACTCCGCCTGCGTCTTGATTTTATCGATAATTGACACACTGGTGCAGAAAGGGAACATGTTTATTGTCGAGTAGGCATTCTTTGTCTTGGGAAAATATGCGTACGCCAGATAAAAGGGTTGCGTCCTGGAATCTAACACCGAGATTTGTGGCGTCTTTTCATAAAAGTATGCGTCCAAATAGGCTGAATTACGCGTTACCGCGAACTCTGTTGACGTCATCAGCTAATATCGCGCATGCCACCCATCGCAACGTCTTTTCTTGGCTGTCGCTCTGATTACCAGCCGAATTACAGCTATGGGTCGTGAAAAACGTGCTTCTCGTGGAGGGCGGTTACAGTAACTGTATGTCATAAATCAATACTAACCTATCTGAATTACAAAAAAATTATCTATACGGTGTAACTGCTTGTCATTGTAAAGGAAATCTTTATGGTGGCAAAGACCGAGAAACAATATGTACTGCCCATCATTCGAGATAGATCTACTGATACCCAATTTTGTTGTTTTGTGCTACGAAAGTTTTTTACAAAAGTAAAGATTTCACAGTTCTTTGCGCTACACTATCTATCGCGGTCAATACACCCACGCTTTCCATGCGGATGACGTGACATTGTAGATATCGGCATAATATTCCCGCGCTTTTCTAGCAGAACACAGAGTTTACATGCAATGTATGTGCATCTTAATTGTAAACAGAACTTGTGTTACGTCGCGTGAACAGTAAAATTTGGATATGCGTTTCAGATTTGGATTTTATCATACGTATTTTCATACGTGATGTTATAATTACTACATAGTTGAAAATATGTTATATTACACTTTATGGACAACAATGAAAAACGTTGTTGTGAGTAAATATCGGTAACTTTTTTTATGTTGTGAAAACAGGCTAGTGTATACATAGGTGTCGTGCTCAATTGTCAAATGACCCGGCGATTTTTTGTCAATGTCCCATTTTGGCTTGAACAAAATATGGCATGTATGTTATAGGATTGCTATGTTGGGTAGCAAATACTTGAAAGGCTCTGGGCAAGTTTTATACTATGGGCCTGACAAGCCTTGTGGCAAAAGGGCCATGAAGTCTCTTATATAACATTTATTGCAGCGACCAAATTTTTGAGGCTGCTTTTATGTGAGTATAACAATTCTTGTTTGGAAAAATGATCAGGGTTGATCCGGGTACATTGTTAGTACGGACAGTCCGGTAACTTCGGATAAATGCGTTAGATCAACATTTCTACATGTTTTTATGTTACTTGTTTTGATTTTACCTTATTTACGAAGAGTACCTTTGCGGGGAATACTTCTCTCAAAATAGCATGTGACGTAATGCATTGGTTATTGTAAGTGGTGTATCATGGGAACATCCTATTGATGCTGTCCGAGTTTTCCTGAATTTTAAATATGAAATAGTGTCCCATGGTTTTCCCTTGATTTCTGAAAATGGGGGTCACAATGACCCCCATGGAATTTTGGGGGACATTTTCTGATGGAAATGACATTTTAAACTTTAGTTCAGAAAACTTCTATTCATAATTATGATGATAAACATTGTTTATAGAATAAAAACATTGTTGTCATTTGAATAGCAAAACCAGTATTGTTTGTAGTTTTCCTACTCTGTCCGAACTTGTTTCTGACATAGTTAAAGTACTTTAGACTACAGATATGAAATCAATGATAAAATCCGAGGAAGACAGGGATTTCCCGATTTCATCATCATAATATGGGGATATCCTACAGAGATAGGTGCAACGTATTGACAAGGGGAGTCCTTGTAAAAACTGTCGGTACTTACACAGATCGGCCGTACTGAATTTTTCTGTGTTTTAACTTATAAGATATTGTTTAATTAATTGGTATATCCGACACACCGCTGATGACGGCATGTGCATGTTGTACTTGCTTAATCCTCAATGGAATCCATGTCATTTTACTGAACAATGATATTAACTGCTAAAAACCACACTTACTGGCCTGGTCAGTGGGATTCATGTATTTCCCACTTTTTGTGGTGTTTATCGAACGACGACCCATCTTCTGGATTTGGTGCTGAAATCACTGTTTTATAAATGGACAAATATAACATATACACAAGCAAATTTACGTATTTAACTTTATTTCATTTCTAAGTAGCTGTCAGCTTATCTAAGACGAAATTTGTTAAAATTAAATTTTGCAAAATTCACATTTTGGCTTTGAAATAAAGTGGCATAGACAATTACGGCATTCATAAAAATGCATTATTAAATATTTTAACACATTTTATAAACAATTTGAAAGAGTAACATATATGCATCATTATGTATTGAAATTATTTAAAAAAAGTTCCCTACATACAAAATATACATTAAAATATATGTTTACGACTACATTGCCGGAAATGAAAGAATAAGTAAGAAAAGATCAACCAAAAGTTCAATCAAATTAAAGCTGTGCCAAATCTAAGATAATGGCTGATATTTCAAACATGGAGGACATTTCGCATCTCAAGTTTAAAATCAACTCCAAGCTGGAAAAGGTAATAAAACAATTCCTATTATTATGATTCAATTTTTGATGGAAGATGTTGAAACTGAAAGTTTGCATTGCACTGATTGTTGACACATTTGCTGAAATTTGATCAAGTGTCACACTTAAAATCATTGCACTCTCGGTCCACCAAGCCAGCTTAACAGACTGGACTAGACTAAATTTAAGCTGACCATAGTTTTTAGATTTTTGTTCACTGTCGTGTATATTCAGTGGGTAATAACATAGTTTTAGACCTTTATTCTCTCATTAAATGGAGAACTATTTGTTCTTAAGATACGATGTCAAATACCCATGATGGACCAATAGCAAAAAAAACTCAAATTTTTAGGGGAATACTTTTTTCATATTGACCAAGGGACATAAAAATTGATCATTGACCACCGATCCAGTTAACTTAAAAATATTGTTGGACCTAGTAAACATTTGGTGGACTGGGTCCATGGTCCAACGCTTAATTATGAAGACTGTACAATTTATTTGATTTTATTTACAGGAAATGAGTAATCTCACGTTCCTGAAAGATTCTTTGAAGAAAAGCAACAACAATACAGAGAACATGCTTGGAATCCTGACAAGTTTTGAAACCAGGCTGCGTAAACTTGAGCAAACCATTGTTCCAGTGTACAATGAAACAGAGAATTTAAGAAGGCGCCAAGAAAGTATCCCTGCCTGAAAATTATTAACTACATCAGATGATCACAGCTTGATTTATTGATTTATTCAAAGCCTGTTTAAGATACCTTTGTCATTTTGCAGTTTTCTTCTTTAGACAGAATTTCGTAAATGCAGAACTTTATATACTTATAATCATTAATGCATTATAATAGTGGATCTGTATGGAATTGAGTTTTTAGGGGGTACGGTATGTTCCTTTTCTGAAATGTCAATCTTGTTAATGTTACTGTGGTAGATTGTTGGTCTTAATCCTGTCCAGATATCGAGAAGACGATGACCACACTGGACCATGTGCTGGGCTACTACCACATCTCACAGGATGCAGGCACGATGATAATGGAGGGGTAAATGTTTATATAAACATGTCACCAAACATCTTAGTGGACTGGTGATTGGGTGTTCATTTGTTTTAAATTACTACTAGCCCATGAAAACAGAAGTATCCAGAACATAGTCCTTTGATATGATAAAAATGTATATAAACCATGTATTTTTCCATACTGATACTGTGTTTTCCTATGTTCATTTTTGTTGTTTGAAACATGTTTTCTGATACAATGTATATATATATAATTTATATATTGTTTTTAGCTCACCTGAGCACAAAGTGCTCATGGTGAGCTTTTGTGATCGCCCGTTGTCCGTCGTGTGTGCGTGCGCCGTCAACTTTTCCTTTAAACAACATCTCCTCCTAAACCGCTTGACAGATTTTCACCAAACTTCACAGGAATGATCCTTGGGTGGACCTCTTTCAAAGTTGTTCAAATCTTTCCGGTCCGCTGCATATGTAGGTCACCAGAGCTAAAAACATATTTTAAAAGTGGAAACTTAAAAAAATCTTCTATGAAACCGCAAGGCTCAGAGCTTTCATATTTGATATGTGACATCCTCTAGTGGTCCTCTACAAAGATTGTTCAAATGATGCCCCTGGGGTCAAAACGGGCCACGCCCCGGGTGTCACATGGTTTATATAGACTTATATAGCAAAATGACTTTAAAAATCTTCTCCTCTGAAACAGCAAGGTCTAGAGGTTTCATATTTGGTATGTAACATTGTATAGTGGTCCTCTACAAAGATTGTTCAAATAATGCCCCTGGGGTCAAAACTGGCCACGCCCCGGGGGTCACGTTGTTTATATAGACTTGTATATCAAAATGACTTTAAAATCTTCTCCTCTGAAACCGCAAGGCCCAGAGGTTTTATACTTGGTATGTAACATTGTATAATGGTCCTCTACAGAGATTGTTCAAATGATGCCCCTGGGGTCAAAACTGGCTACACCCCGGGGGTCACATGGTTTATATAGACTTAAATCGCAAAATGACTTTAAAAATCTTCTCCTTTGAAGCCGCAAGGCACAGAGGTCTCATATTTGGTACGAACCATTGTATAGTGGTCCTCTACAAAGATTGTTCAAATAATGCCCCTGGGGTCAAAACTGGCCCCGCCCCGGGGGTCACATTGTTTGTATAAACTTATATAGCAAAATGACTTTAAAAATCTTCTCCTCTGAAACTGCAAGGCCTAGAGGTTTCATATTTGGTATGTAACATTGTATAGTGGTCCTCTACAAAGATTGTTCAAATGATGCCCCTGGGGTCAAAACTTTCCACACCCCAGGGGGACATGGTTTATATAGACTTAAATAGCAAAATGACTTAAAAATCTTCTTCTCTGAAACCTCAAGGCCCAGAGGTTTCATATTTGGTATGTAACATTGTATAGTGGTCCTCTACAAAGAATGTTCAAATGATGCCCCTGGAGTCAAAATTGGCCACACCCCGGGGTCACATGGCATATATAGACTTAAATAGCAAAATGACTTTTAAAATCTTCTCCTCTGAAACTTCAAGGCCTAGAGGTTTCATATTTGATTGGTAACATTGTATAGTGGTCCTCTACAAAGATTGTTAAAATGGTGCCCCTGGGTTCAAAATTGGCCACACCCGGGGGTCACATGGTTTATATAGACTTAAATCGCAAAATGACTTTAAAAATATTCTATTCTGAAACTGCAAGACCCAGAGGTTTCATATTTGGTATGTAACATTATATATTGGTCCTCTACAAAGATTGTTCAAATGATACCCCTGGATTAACAACTGGCCAAACCCCGGGTGTCACATATTTTATATAGACTTAAATAGTAAAATTACTTAAAATCATCTCCTCTGAAACTGCAAGGCCTAGAGGTTTCATATTTGGTTGGTTACATTGTATAGTGGTCCTTTACAAAGATTGTTAAAATGATGCCCCTGCGTTCAAAATTGGCCACACCCCGGGGGTCACATGGTTTATATAGACTTAAAAAGCAAAATGACTTTAAAAATCTTCTCCTCTGAAACTGCAAGGCCCAGAATTTTCATATTTGGTATGTAACATTCTATAGTGGTTCCCTACAAAGATTGTTCAAATAATGCCCCTGGGGTTAAAACTGGCCACACCCCGGGGGTCACATGGTTTATATTGAGTTAAATAGCAAAATGACTTTAAAAATCTCCTCTGAAATCTCAAGGCCTAGAGATTTCATATTTGGTATGTAACATTGTATACCGTAAATACGCAGTCATAAGTCAAGAAGTTAAAATTCATTCCAGAAACGTATTTCTAATAATAACCATTCCATAAATCGAGTTAGAATGATCATACAACACCATCTGAAAATTGGCCAGAGTATGCCCTATAAGTAGGTATATAGGTACAGTCTGCAGTAAAGTCCTTGAAGTGTGAAATCACTGCCTTATCCTCTTTGACAGGTCTTGATGTAGACAAAAACTGGTTCCAGCCAGTTTATTTAGCAATATGCTATACACAAAAATCATGGGTTTCGTCTGCAGGTTTATTGATTTTTTATTGGTGGCTGATGGTCTAGCTGGGGCCTAAAGTGGGGAAGTCAATTAAAATAGAGTAGATAGTTTGTTCACAGTTTGCATCTTATTTAATAATGAAACAGTTATGCATTTTGTCGTAATTGTCGGTAATTAAAAGAAAGGGCAAACTGTGATAATTATAAATGGATTATAGTGTGTGGATTAGCAAATATGCAGGTAAGAAATAATATGCATTTGACAAATATTTCAATATAATATGCTAAGATTTTTTGCGAACTGCCTCATCAGTCAAATGTACTTTATAACTACGATTTTAGAGGCTTAAAATCTCGACTTATGACTGAGTATTTACGGTAGTGGTCCTCTACAAACATTGTTAAAATGATGCCCCTGGGGTCAAAACTGTGCACACCCCGGGGGTCACATGGTTTATATAGACTAATAGCAAAATGACTTTAAAAATCTTCTCTGAAAGTGCAAGGCCCAGAGGTTTCATATTTGGTATGTAACGTTGTATAGTGGTCCTCTACAAAGATTGTTCAAATGATGCCACTGGGGTCAAACTGGGCTACCCTGGGGGTCACATGGTTTATATAGACTTAACTAGCAAAATGACTTTTAAAATCTTCTCCTCTGAAACCGTAAGGCCCAGAGGTTTCATATTTGGTATGTAACATTGTATGGTGGTCATCTACAAAGATTGTTCAAATGATGCCCCAGGGGTCAAAACTGGGCACACCCCGGTGGTCACATGGTTTATATAGACTTAAAAGTTAAATAGCAAAATGACTTTAAAAATCTTCTCCTCTGAAATGCTAGGCCCAGAGGTTTTGTATTTGGTATGTAACATTGTATAGTTGTCCTCTACAAACATTGTTCAAATGATGTCTCAGGGGTCAAAACTGGCCCTGCCCTTGGGGTTACACTGTTTATATATACTTAAAAGCAAAATGACTTTAAAATATCCTCTGAAACCGGAGTGTTTCATATTTGATAAGTAACATGGTATAGTAGTCCTCAACAAAGATTGTTCAAAGTATGCCCCTGGGGTAAAAAGTGGCCATGACCCGGGGGTCACATGGTTTATATAGACTTATATGGCAAGTGGGCCTTAAAAATCTTCCTTTTTGAAACTGTAAGGCCCAGAGGTTTTATATTTTGCATGAAACATTGTGGAGTGGCCCTCTACAAAGATTGTTCCAATGATGCCCCTGGAGGTCACATGGTTTGTATACATTAAAATAGCAAAATGACTTGAAAAATCTTCTCTGCAACCGCAAGACCCAGTGGTTTCATATTTGGTATGTAACATTGAATAGTGGTCCACTACCAATATTTTTCAAATTATGCCCCTAAGGTAGAAAGTGGCCATGCCCTGTGGGTCACATGGTTTATATAGACTACAAAACTTCTGAACCTGCAAGGCCCAGATTTTTATACTCGGGTAAGGCGTTTAGTGCCATTTTGTCCTCTTGTTATTAGCCATTATGATGCCTTAAACTCAGGTGAGCGACCTAGGGCCATCATGGCCCTCTTGTTCAAAGTTATTGACAATGTTACTTTAATTTTCATATTGTTTCACTCATTTATGTTGATATTTCTGAATCTCACAGGTGGTTTTGTGGTAGCAGTTACTTGTCCATGCCTCTGACACCTGTGTTTTGACCACACTTTGGTAACAGTTTCTGATTGATTTCAGCCCAGAACTTCACGGTCTGGACCGGTATCTGCAACAGATGGACAAGGTGCTGGAAGCTCTCAACTACTTCAAGAAGCACAATCAAAACACGGTGGAACTAAGGGATGTCGTGAGTGCGATTTTGTCAGCTTTGTTTCTCTACAGGATTGTTAAATCTCAATATTATTTTACCCAGATCACTGGAATGGATACAGTTCTGGTTTTCATTATCTTAGAAATGTTTTATGTTTGTTTGTTTATTTTTTGCCAACACATTCTTTTAGGCTATATTGAAAACAAATTTTTATGTAATGCACTTTTAATCTAAAGTTAAGGTAATTTGTCTGCCCAAAAGGAAAGAAAGTTGTTTAAACTTTAACCCCAAGTAAAGTCTGTTATGCTCTTATACCGTATATACCGTATATAACGCACACCAAATTTCATAGCCGAATATTAGGGTAAAAGGTGTGTGTTATATATGGTCCTTTACAGTATGCATAACATAAGCAATGCATTTTTCATTAACTTTATAAAGCAAACTATTGAGATGTTTGTACCTCCAGGCGGGAGTGTTTGAGCAAGGCAAGGATGCTCTGCAGACCGAGTTTCAAACCCTCCTATCACGCCATGGTCGTCCCGTACCGGCAGTTATTATCCTGGACTGTGTTGTTTCATGTATGGATGAAGGTATGAGAATACAAAAAAATAATAACGCACTATCAGTGATCTTGTCTCTGTGTTTTTACCTCATTTATTTGTAATTTTAGCATAAAAGGTCCGTTTTTAGTCCATTACTGCGGTGGTTAATGAACAAAAAGCGGTCGGTTATTGACAAAAATGGTGTATTATTCAGTAAAGTCACGTGCCAATAACACCCGGTTTATTTTGCTTAAACGATTAATGACATCATGAACAGATGCACAATTTTGGGTTAATTTATACTATTAAAGATATTATTTTATAGTAAAGTACCCTTTTTTTTTTTGTTTTATTTGTCTAGATGTTAACGTTCGCAGAGGCCCTTAAAATGCATTTAAACTCGAATGCATAGCCATTTTTCGGGCATCTGCAAACGTTAAGGACCTCTAAAAGGTGTATTATCCCTATATTAGGCAACAAGCTATGGAATTTTATGCCTTCACCATGTTTTTGATAAATGAGAATCACATTTTACTATCTATTGTCTTTCAATATACAGTTGTGTTTGTGTGTGTGATTTTTATTTGAATCTCAGATTCCATTATATTTAGGTGGAGCCAAAAACGTTGTATTAGGAAGAAATACTCTTCTCCTAAATCAGTCGTGTCCTAACATAGCGTCTAATATACATATTCAGAGATAACAACAGCACTTTGTATTTAGAAATGGATTATGAACTATTTCTTAGAAAATGCATCAAAAAATTTTGTTTAAAAATAACCTCTTTACATTAATGAACTTTGTTTTTAAATGAATCCTTTTAACCTTACATATCATCAGAATGTGATATTCCTCTTAACTTTAAAATAACCTCTTAACTTAAAAATAGCCTCTTAATTTTAAAGAGCCTCTAAACATGAACATAGCCTGTAAATTCCCTACTCAGATACATCTAGTGATATAGAGGTCCAGATGGAGCACCTGCCAGAGAAAGTGATTGAGGACCTTTCCGATATCAGTCGCTGGCTGATCACCAACGGCAACAGCACAGAGTTCCTTAAGGATTTTATTCAGGCCAGATCGAGCATGCTGGTGAAATCATTGTCTGGGTAAGTTAAGGCTACTCATCTCAAGGACTATATACAGGCCAGATCAAGCATGCTGGTGAAATCATTGTCTGGGTAAGTTAAGGCTACTCATCTCAAGGACTATATCCAGGACAGATCAAGCATGCTGGTGAAATCATTGTCTGGGTAAGTTAAGGCTACTCATCTCAAGGACTATATTCACTCCAGATCAAGCATGCTGGTGAAATCGTTGTCTGGGTAAGTTAAGGCTACTCATCTCAAGGACTATATCCAGGCCAGATCAAGCATGCTGGTGAAATCATTGTCTGGGTAAGTTAAGGCTACTCATCTCAAGGACTGTATTCACTCCAGATCGAGCATGCTGGTGAAATCATTGTCTGGGTAAGTTAAGGCTACTCATCTCAAGGAATATATCCAGGCCAGATCAAGCATGCTGGTGAAATCATTGTCTGGGTAAGTTAAGGCTACTCATCTCAAGGACTATATCCAGGCCAGATCAAGCATGCTGGTGAAATCATTGTCTGGGTGAGTTAAGGCTACTCATGTCAAGGACTATATTCACTCCAGATCAAGCATGCTGGTGAAATCATTGTCTGGGTAAGTTAAGGCTACTCATCTCAAGGACTATATCCAGACCAGATCAAGCATGCTGGTGAAATCATTGTCTGGGTAAGTTAAGGCTACTCATCTCAAGGACTAGATCCAGGCCAGATCAAGCATGCTGGTGAAATCGTTGTCTGGGTAAGTTAAGGCTACTCATCTCAGGGACTATATTCACTCCAGATCAAGCATGCTGGTGAAATCATTGTCTGGGTAAGTTAAGGCTACTCATCTCAAGGACTATATCCAGGCCAGATCAAGCATGCTGGTGAAATCGTTGTCTGGGTAAGTTAATGCTACTCATCTCTAGGACTATATTAACTCCAAATCTAGCATGCTGGTGAAATCAATGTCTGGGTAAGTTAAGGCTACTCATCTCAAGGACTATATCCAGGACAGATCAAGCATGCTGGTGAAATCTGTGTCTGGGTAAGTTAAGGCTACTCATCTCAAGGACTATATCCAGGCCAGATCAAGCATGCTGGTGAAATCGTTGTCTGGGTAAGTTAAGGCTACTCATCTCAAGGACTATATCCAGGCCAGATCAAGCATGCTGGTGAAATCGTAGTCTGGGTAGTTGAGGATACGCATCTCAAGGAATGTATAAAGGGCAGATCGAGCATGCTGGTGAAATCTTTGTCTGGGTAAGTTAAGGCTACTCATCTCAAGGACTATATCCAGGCCAGATCAAGCATGCTGGTGAAATCATTGTCTGGGTAAGTTAAGGGTACTCATCTCAAAGACTATATTAACTCCAGATCTAGCATGCTGGTGAAATCAATGTCTGGGTAAGTTAAGGCTACTCATCTCAGGGACTATATCCAGGACAGATTAAGCATGCTGGTGAAATCATTGTCTGGGTAATTTAAGGCTACTCATCTCAATGACTATATCCAGGCCAGATCAAGCATGCTGGTGAAATCGTTGTCTGGGTAAGTTAAGACTACTCATCTCAAGGAATATATAAAGGGCAGATCGAGCATGCTGGTGAAATCATTGTCTGGGTAAGTTAAGGGTACGCATCTTTAGGACTGTATTCAGGCCAAATCTAGCATGCTGGTGAAATCATATCAAGGACTATATCCAGGCCAGATCAAGCATGCTGGTGAAATCATTGTCTGGGTAAGTTAAGGCTACTCATCTCATGGACTATATCCAGAACAGATCAAGCATGCTGGTGAAATCTTTGTCTGGGTAAGTTAAGGCTACTCATCTGAAGGACTATATCCAGGCCAGATCAAGCATGCTGGTGAAATCTTTGTCTGGGTAAGTTAAGGATACGCATCAAGGAATGTATAAAGGGCAGATCGAGCATGCTGGTGAAATCATTGTCTGGGTAAGTTAAGGGTACGCATCTTTAGGACTATATTCAGGCCAGATCTAGCATGCTGGTGAAATCATTATCTAAGTTAATTAACACATTTCAGAAAATAGGCTTTTTGAAGCGTAACACACATTAAGTGTGTTTTAAGGTAATACAACTGTTATCATTTCCCGCGGTTTTTTTTTAAGATCGGCCGATAATGGTGACTGTGGGAAAGTGTCGTTACCCAGTTCGTAATATGCCCGTTTGGTTCTGATTCTTGTCGAACACATGCTATTTTTAATATAAGTACATTCTTTTATATAATCACATTATTTTATACATGTTAGTGTCAGATATATTCTTCTGACAAAATTCAAACAGATAAATATTTGGACAGAATGAAAAATTGATAGAAATCGAAACCGAAAGTCACATATTTTTCGTGGTATAAACAAAAACAACTGTCAAACGAAAATTATAAATACGAGCACAAAGGGATTGCTTACTGAAAGAAAATCGGAGCCATATAAATAACCGTCACCAGATCGTACATATGATGAACCAGCTTGAATCCTGATAATAAGGAGATGAAACACATGTAAGTAAAACAAGAAAATGAAAGAATTGTATTTTTATTCTGAAATTTCATTAGAGGATAATGTGATGCTTTTCATGTCAATGCTTGAGCTATGAAATTGTATTGCTTAAATGTACAAGTAATATATTAGTATAAGTAATATTATTTACATGTATTTGTGTTTGTCCATATTTCTATATATACTTGCAGTATGCATGTAAGTAAATGAACATACAAGTCATGAAGTACATGTATAATGTGTTAGTCCCTTGGTTTTGAAACCTCAATACACTAATAGTTGAGTACTTATACTTAATATGTGTGCCATTTTGCTTATGAATGTGTGCACCAGTGTTTCTTCATGATCAGCATACTAATAAGGATCCATTCAGTAATTCCACAGTTTTTACATTAATTTTACCTAACACTGAAAAGTATGGCTTACTAGGTTGGGTTGCACATATATTGGAAAGTTTTGTATGTATATTGTTAAATATGTCGTGGAAAACAATCAGTTATTTGATTGTTTTAAAATATTTTTGCAGCTGAAGGAAGAGAATTGCCACAAATCACTCGGAATGCTTCCCTTGGGGTCAAACCTCAACACAGTACACACGTTTTTCTGACTGTGCCAGTCGGTGAAGATGCAGCCTAAATTACCAGCATATACAGCCTCAATTACCAGCATAAACATTGTTGATCATGAAGATGATTGGAAACGAAGATAATAAATAAGACACTTATTGTTGATGTATGATGTGTTGTCCCAGAGCTGAAAACGTTGCAGGGTTTGGGTGGCATTTTGTGTACCTCTAGGGAACTGAATTTTGAAAAAAAGTTTGTTTAACTGAAATAATAACATCTAATTGTTAATATATTTAGTTTAACTGGCATAAATGGTGTTTTAAACTTAAAATGCATAATTTATGTCACATTTGATAATTATTTTTGTGGAATTGCCTAAATATAGCTGTCTATTTTTTTAAGGGGTATGATAGTTTTTCTTCACTTTTTCAAAAAGTACGTGGTTAATTTGTTTCTAACTTTTTATTTTAGTCAAATATATGTCATAGATGAAAAATAAATAAAAAGATTTAAGTGAAAAAACATACCAGTCCAGGAAAACCATAATCTTTAAGACAACAGATTATTTTGTCTGCTCTGTCAGCTTCAAGTTTATGCTGAGCTTCCATGGAAAATTGATAAATATTAATACTTTTATCTTCTTTACCGCCTTATGTTGCCTTATTTTATAATCTTCAATCGTTACTTGTATAAAAGACACCAACATTTTGGATATATTTGCAACAATCATTGAGTTATGATTTTTTTTTCATCCATAGGGTAAATGAATTTTGATGGAAAAATGGGAAAAGGGGTTGTCCTGAACATTTTCAAAAACATTTTTTTGTTGGCATGGAAAGCCACCCTCAAAATTTGTTATCAGATCAGTGATGTAATACAGATAATGGAAATAATATTTAAAATTAGTTTTGGAATATTGCCTATTACAGTTGTACTGCCTTAATAAAATGTAGAATGTAATTGTTTTACACATTTTTTAGAAAAGACTTCATGAGCTAAAACATACTTTTAGTATGTTGTTTTTCTTCCTTGTAGAAAATAATGTTTAATTAATGTGTTAAAATGGATAGGTACATGTGAAAACTACGGTATATTGCATTAAATACTCATTTGTGTGGATTTTTGTGTCGGATTCTAAATAGAACTGTGTCATTTTTTTACCAAAAAAATTCATCATTTTTAATGTCAGCACCATCTTATTTGTTTTCAGCCTACGTGAGCATCTGAAGACCTCGAGTGGCAGCAGTGTAACTATGAAGGCTCCACATTCCCCAGCCCTGGTACGTATCCATGGTGATCTACAGTTAGTTACAGGGAGAGCGTGTTGGTGGAGATGTGCCTTTAACATTGGGTTACTATGGAGCTATATGTTCTCCTAACCTTATATGAGGTGTGTCGTGGGAAAACTGCGCTTAATGCATGTGCGTTAAGTGTCGTTCCGGATCAGCCTGTGAAGTCTGCACAGGCTAATACAGGACGACACTTTCTGCTTACACTGGATTTATGTTTAGAAGAGATTTCCTTGAAACAGAAAATACCATAAAAGCAGAAAGTGTTGCCCCGGATCAGTCTGTGCAGACTGCACAGGTTGATCTGGGATGATACTTTGAGCATGCATTAAGCCCGGTTTTCCCACGACTTGCCTCCTTCTATTTTGAGTAATTTACACTTGTGGGATGTGATTCCTCCTCATTTCAGTGTATTTCACTTTGAATTTAATTGTGCTTAATATTGCTGGATCACAATTTTGGTAAACCGATTAAGGAGTGTTTTGAAAATGACACCCATGTTAAACAAGAAAAGCATCTAGGTTCATTGGAAGGCCTCAAGCCAGGGGTCGTATTCACAAAGCTCCTTAGGGAAAACTTAAGTAATTTCCTTAAATCCATAAAATTCCTTGTCTCTTGACTGTTTCATGTATATCTCTTTTTACATTAAAATGTTTTAAACTAGTTAATATTTGTGTGAGGTTTCGTATTTTACTCTTTTGTAAACATAAATCATTGTATTTCACATACAAAATTTTATCTGATATTTTCACTGAAGTACAACTTAAGTTAAGATTTCCCTTAGGAGCTTTGTGAATACCAGCCCAAAGTTTCAACAAATTGTCCTATTTCCCAGAAATCTAAGCACCCTTTGTACCATGTAATTTTGCAGTTACGTGTATAACAAAGCGGTTTGATTCAAGTGGTCTATGGGGAAGGGGAATAAGTTTAAACATGAGATCAAGCAAAGACTTTTCAGACATTCACTTAAATGATTGGTTAATTTTATCACTGAGTTCAATTGAAGTAGGTGAAATGAGAAACAATTAAGATTTATGCTTGCATTACATCTTTAATAAAAAAACAAAACAAACAAACATGAAATTATTTAAATGCAAATTAATTTAATACAGTTTTCTCAAAACGTGGAAGTCTAAAAATGACCATAATAATTTATAATATTTGTTTTATGATGTTATGGTTCAAATTTTGTGGTTATTATACCTCTGTATAAGTGTCCCATTAATAACTTTTAAATATAATGTAATAAAATTTGTGTCATTATATATGTTTAAAGGGACAGTTTCACAGTTTTTGGCTGTGAGAAATAATTCTCTTAAACTGACTCCTGTTCTGTATTACATTTATTGTTCATATTTCAACATTTGGAAAGTTCACTGCTTGTGCAAAGTTAAGCATTCGACGAATATCTGTTATTTTTCAAGAAAATGTTGCTACCTGTTAGACATGCCCTGGCAGTTTTTTACACAAAAAGGCATAATAAATATCAAAATAATTCTGTTTTGCAACCAACAGACAGAAAGTGTTGATAGAGTCTACAGATTTCTTTTTTAAAATTCCATTTTTAAAGAAATATTTTTCCAACCCGAAACTGTGCAACTGTCCCTTTAAATTGTCTGTTCCACAATGGCTTGTAGTTGTCTATGTATACATGTAGTCACTACTATTAGAAAAAAAGGTGTGTCACCATTGAAACACATTTCACTTTACCAGGTTGTTCATACGGTAAGAAACTAATATATTTGTGGCGCGTCACGAGAAAACTGGTCATAATGCATGTGCATAAAGTGTCGTCCCGGATTAGCCTGTGCGGACTGCACAGGCTAATCCGGAACGGCACTTTCCGCTTTCATGGTATTTTCTGTTTCAAGGAGGTCTCTTATAAACATAAATCCACTGTAGGCGGAAAGTGCCATCCCGGATTAGCCTGTGCGGACTGCACATGCAAATCCGGGACGACACTTTACGCACATGCATTAGGCCAGTTTTCCCACGACGCGCCACATTTGATCTTCAATCTTTTTAAGGAATGACAACTCCCTGTTACCTTCTGATTGTTCTCTAATGAATTTTCTTTTTACCTAGCCTAGGCCAAAAACAATAAATTGTGTGTTTTGGGCAATGATCTAAAAAAAGTTTGGTAGGGTCAGGAATTATTCTTTTGTAACTTCTTTTTTTAAAGACACATTTCGGTCAAAAAAACATTGAAAATTATATAAAATCTGACAAATACGGATTTCACGGAAAACAATCATAGCTAAAAACTTTTGGATCTGGTTTTTTTCGCTAGGTAGGATCGGGTCGCCCAAAACACAGAATTTTTTTTAGGCCCTATGCCTATTCTGCCATTAGCATTTACAAATAAAGAGCTAAGACCATTTTCATCCAGTCTGCAAGCATGCATTGCACATCTGTTTGTTGACTATGAATTATAAATAACAACGAACTATACACATATATGATGCACAAAACTCATATTCATTAAAATTGTCAACTTATGTACAATCTAATTTAAAGTAATTATGCCCCCCTTCGAAGAAGTGGGGGTATCTTGCTTTGCACTTGTACGTCGGTTGGTCGGTATGTCGGTCGGTCGGTTGATAGGATGGTCGGTCTGTCCGTAGACCATTTCGTTTCCGCACGATATCTAGAGAACGCTTTGACCTACGATCATGAAAGTTGGTATGCTGGTTACTTGGGAGGAAAGGAAGACGCCTATACATTTTGAGGTCAACAGGTCAAAGGTCAAGGTCACCATTGCTAAAAATAGAAAGACGGTTTCCGCTCAATAACTTGACAATGGATCAAGATATTTTAATGAAACTTTATACATAGATACCGTATATCGAGACCTCGCTTGGAATTGCATATGGGGTGGGTGGGGTCAAGGTCACCATTACTAAAAATAGAAAAACGGTTTCCGCTCAATAACTTGAGAACGCATCGAGATATTTTAATGAAACTTCATACATAGATACCTTATATCAAGACGTCGCTTGGGATTGCATATGGGGTGGGTGTGGTCAAGGTCACCGTTACTACAAATAGAAAACAGTCTCTGCTCAATAACTTGAGAACACATCGAGATATTTTAATGAAGCTTCATACATAGATACCTTATATTGAGACCTCGCTTGGGATTGCATATAGGGTGGGAGGGGTCAAGGTCAAGGTCACCCTTACTAATATAGAAAAAACGGTTTCTGCTCAATAACTTGAGTACGCATCAAGATATTTTAATGAAGCTTCATACATAGATACCTTATATTGAGACCGCGCTTGGGATTGCATATAGGGTGGGTGGGGTCATGGTCAAGGTCACCCTTACTAAAATAGAAAAACGGTTTCCGCTCAATAACTTGAGTACGCATCAAGATATTTTAATGAAACTTCATACATAGATACCATATATCGAGACCTCGCTTGGGATTGCATATAGGGTGGGTGGGGTCAAGATCAAGGTCACCATAACTAAAAATAGAAAAACGGTTTCTGCTCAATAACTTGAGAACGCATCAAGATATTTTAATGAAACTTCATACATATATACCTTATATCATAGCCTTGCTTGAGATTGCACATGGGGTGAGTGTGGTCAAGGTCAATGTGACAGTTACTAAAAATAGAAAATGGTTTCCGCTTAATAACTTGAGAACGCATCAACATATTTTAATGAAACTTCATACATAGATATCTTATATTAAGACCTCTCTTGTGATTGCATATGTGGTGAGTGGAGTCAAGGTCAACGTCACAGTTACTAAAAATAGAATAACGCTTTTCGCTCAATAACTTGACAAGCATTGACATATTTTAATGAAACTTCATACATAGATACCTTATATTGAGACCTCTCTTGGGATTTCATATGGGATGGGTGGGGTCAAGGTCAAGGTCACCATTACTTAAAATAGAAAAACGGTTTCCGCTCAATAACTTGAGCACGCATCGAGATATTTTAATGAAACTTCATACATAGATACCATTTATCGAGACCTTGCTTGGGATTGCATATTTTAAAAAATTCTTAACAATTGCACTTATTCACAACTTGGCTGCAAGTCGGGGGCATACATGTTTTACAAACATCTCTTGTTTTCATATATGGTTATGTTTCTGTATTGTTGTTAGTATTATTGTTAATTTTGTTATTTTTTACATATGTATAGGTTTATTTGATAATAATTAGTTCTTTAATTGAGCACGCACATTATCTTTCAGAGCAAATCTATTGAATCCCTGCTATTGACATTGCAATCTTTTATCATTGCTATATGTACATGTTTTTTGCACTGTTTTATTTTGCAGTTGTCCATGAATTTCCCTTTTAATGCATGTACATCAAAACCTCCTTTTTGTGACACTATTTAGCCGTTGATAATCTGTCTGCATGTTGTGTTTTGTTTAATGCACACGCATTTAAAAGACAAAACATCAGATAATCACTCTCCATGATTTTGACCCATGCACCATGTCGGCAATCCATCATAATCCCTCTCCATGGTTTTGACCCATGTACCATGTCGGCAATCCATCATAATCCCTCTCCATGGTTTTGACCCATGCACCATGTCGGCAATCCATCATAATCCCTCTCCATGGTTTTGACCCATGCACCATGTCGGCAATCCATCACTTACTGTCCCAACAACATGTTCCTGATGGACAAAAACTGCTTCTACAGTACAGCTCACATGAATAAACATGAGGCGTGTTATGTAAAACCTGGGCTTAATGCGTCAAGTGTCATCCCGATTAGCCTGTGCAGTCCGCACAGGCTAATCCAGGACGGCACTTTCCGCCTACAGTTGATTTATGTTTAAAAGAGACTTACTTGAAACAGAAAATACCATAAAAGAGGAAAGTGTCATCCTGGAATTAGCCTGTTCGGCCCGCACAGGCTAATCCAGGATGACACTTTACGCACATGCATTAAGCCCGGTTATCCCACAACACGCAACATTTATTTGTCTTGAACTGTAATGTATAGCTCCAACATGAGGATACCACAAGACAGCTGTTGCTTTATGCAAAATTCTAACTGAGGCAAATCTGCTTTCAGGTCTTGCATTAAATTACTGTCATCTAATTAGCTGGCATGTGTATGTTCACAAAAGAAACTTTCTTGGGTATTTTTATTTTAAGATGGGCGATTTATTGTCTTTTGTTGTTACTATGTAACTGATATTTATTTGTACACCCTGTTCTCAAGTGTTTAATTGTTAAACATTTTGTCAGATCTTTGTATTCAGTGTCTGTAATTAGCCGCTGTAAATGCACAATGGGCAGAAGCATGTTACATGTCATTGTCCATTGCAGGGTTCCAAGTTTAGTAAACAGAAAGACACACCAGGAAAAAAGAGCATCAAAAGCATCAAGTGAGTATTACAAGCATATTTTTTTTTTAACCTGGACCTGTTATCGTCAAGCTGTCTAAAAAAAAGGTAATTAAGTTTCTTCAAACCATAAAATTGATTAAGTCTGATTCTGTTCTTAATTTACAGTTCAAATTTCCTTGAAAGATTTTATCCTATTAAAAAAATATATGAGCCGCGTCGTGAAAAAACCCGGCCTTAATGAGAAAATTTGACATTTTTGGTATTTAATCATTTCGACAAGTACATCTTATTTAGAGATGTTTGATACAAAAATATATCGATTTGGACAAGAAAATCCAAAGTTATGCATGTTTTTGTGACGTCACGTAACTAGCATTTTATATCTGACGTTAAGACGTTAGCGACACGTTGAGAAACAATTGCGCGCTGAAGTGCAAATCTGTTTTTATAAGTTGAAAAAAATCAAATGTGCATTTCATCATCTCGTCCATAATTGTTGTTAGCAAAGTAGTTAAATCCATATGCAGTCTTAAAATAACACTATATTGTTGCCTAGCAACGATAGACCACCAAGGCATACTGAAGGTAAAAATGGACAGGATAACTGCTATTAAAATATTGATTTTTATGCCAAATAATGTTGATGTTTATGCCAAATACCCTGCCTGTTGAATACTCAATAAAACACTGAATTCCGAATTAATATAGAAACAATATAACGGAGCGGACTAAAAACGAAAAGGTTTTATGCATTTCTGTGACATCAACTAATCATAAATAGAAACATTGTCCTTCTGCTTTGGAGCGCCATGTGTTGAAAAACAATTGCGTGCTGCATATTATTTTTAAGGAGGTAATTCAGATACATGTATGCATCTCTTCTATACGAACTGTTATCAAAGTTTTCTGTAAACCCGTTCTGCACGTTTAAAGATAAGGTTTCGTTGCCTAGCAACAATAGAGCGTAAATGTACGCGTAGCAGACCGGTCCACATGTGGCATGTTGGAATAACAATTGCCGTGATGAAAAATATTAAAATTAAGTCTAAAATCGTATAATTAATAAATGTATGCCTCAGTAACAAGTATATATTATTATACCCCCACAAACAAAGTTTAGGGGTGTATATAGGAGTGAGCTTGTCAGTCTGTTGGTTTTTTGTTTCCGGATGATAACTCAACAAAGGCTTGACATATTCAAATAATTTTTGGTACACATGTGTAACATCATAGAATACAGGTCAAGTTCGATGTTGGTTACAAACCACTAAATTTTGACAGAGTTATGGCCCCTTTTTGACTTTAAATTCCCTAAAAACATGATTTCCGGACGATAACTCAAGAATGGCTTGACATATTCAAATAATTCTTGGTATACATGTGTAGCATCGGGTCAAGTTTGATTTTGGTTACAAACCACTATATTTTGACAGAGTTATGGCCCCTTTTTGACTTAAATTCCCCCCAAAACATGGACAATAACTCATGAAAGGCTTCACATATTTAAATTATTTTTGGTACATAGGTGTATCATCATAAAATACAGATCAAGTTCAACTTTGGTTACAAACCACTAAATGTTGACAGATTTATGGCTTGTATTGAAATTAAATTTTTCCAAATACACTGTTGACCATTCACAAATTTAAGCATTCTCTCTCTGTACATTTCTTTCTAATGAATGCCATAGTTTTGTGACAAGGCCATATTGTGGGGGTATATCCGTCACTCATGTGACAATTCTAGTTGTTTTACCGAGATGTACTATATATTGCGGAAATGCATAGATGAGTGGCACATGGGTGCATGAGTATTGCCATCACAAGAAGTTGTACAATCTTTCATTTAAACTAAGTTATTAACGAAACAAGGGCAGTACTAAGTTATTACGTGTTACAATTTACATCATCGTAAAAACATTTTGACCCACCATAGTTTTCACCTTGGTTTAGTTTATATTTGATAATGTTGCTTTGCAACCATAGCACTTCATGATCACTGTTCAATATGGTTCTAGCGAATGTTCAATGAAAAACAAAGAAATAAAACAACGCAATAAGCATCATCTAAACGCATGGTATATTTATTGTGTCACCATAAAACTGCATTGATATGATGAACGACAGTCATGCCGGTATTCAAGACATACAATCAGCACAGGCACACCTATTCAGCGTTTGGTCCTGGCATGTATTCCTGCTATGCAGGACGAACGTACGGACGGACAGATTTATGAAGATAGTCATGTCCGATTTTGCTCCGGCCGGCAGCGGGGATAATTTCCGGTCTAGTAGTATTATTAAACCGGATCGTGGGGTCTTTTAAAATGCATACTGTCGAATGCGCGGCGATCCGTGATGACCTAAACGTTACCATGCCTGGCTCACCGACGTAGAATTTAAAGTACTGATACTTCCTGAAATTGAAGAAACACATTTTCCTTCATGCCACAAAGAGCCTTATGTATCAAACAAGGGCTCATTTCTTTGGAAAACTGAATGTTATACATACTTTATTAAGATTGAAAAATATCATTTTCTAAGTATTAAATTATTATACCCCCACAAACAAGGTTTAGGGGGGGTATATAGGAGTGAGCTTGTCATCATAGAATACAGGTCAAGTTCGATGTTGGTTACAAACCACTAAATTTTGACAGAGTTATGGCCCCTTTTCGACTTTAAATTCCCGAAAAACATGGTTTCCGGATGATAACTCAAGAAAGGCTTGACATATTCAAATAATTTTTGGTATACATGTGTAGCATAATAAAATACGGGTCAATTTCGACTTTGGTTACAAACCACTAAATTTTGACAGAGTTATGGCCCTTTATTTGACTTAAATTCCCTAAAAACATGGTTTCCTGACAATAACTCAACAATGGCTTGACATATTTAAATAATGATTGGTACACATGTGTAGCTTCATAATATACAGGTCAAGTTCGGCTTTGGTTACAAACCACTAAATTTTGACACAGTTATGGCCCCTTTTTGACTTAAATTCCTGAAAAACATGGACAATAACACATGAAAGGCTTCACATATTTAAATTATTTTTGGTACATAGGTGTAAGATCATAAAATACAGATCAAGTTCAACTTTGGTTACAAACCACTAAATGTTGACAGAGTTATGGCTCCTATTGAAATTAATTTTTTCCAAATACACTGTTGACCATTCACAAATTAAAGCATTCTCTCTCTGTTCATTTCTTTTGAATGAATGCCATAGTTTTGTGACAAGGCCATATTGTGGGGGTATATCCGTCATTCATGTGACAGTTGTAGTTCATAGTGCTCATAGGCATGATGCTGCCTTTTTTATTCCAATTAGCACCTTGAAATGCTGTCCAAGAAACTCCTTCCAGTTCCTCCAGGACCATGCCGGGTATTTAACGGTGGTGTTGGTTGCCCACGACTAATCTATGACGGCCTCTAATTGCTCCATACTCTCACAATCCGTCCTCCTGTAGTGTCTTAATGTTACCAAACCCTCCGTCCACGTGGCTTTTCGCATGTCCGGCACTGATGTGTAATTATTAAAATAATTACTGTTATGTAGTAAATGCCTGGTCGTAAAATTCCATTTATAGTGAGCTGTTTTTATTATTTGAAATCAAAATAATACACAAATGATTCTTACGGTGCGACCACCATGATTTTAAAGTGCAAATAATTAGTCATATCAGTAGTTTGTTATTGTTACAATAAACTGGTATCTGCATAAGATATTCAATTGTTAGTTAATGTCCAGTCATCATTCGCCAAATGAAGTAACCCAACAAGAGAACCGATTCTTTTGTCCTGAAATATGAGAATAGAAAGTAGCCATTCATACACAAGTCATTATTAAGATACTTAACAAGGCTATTTGCTTGCTATATGTATTTGCGTAAGTTAATAGCAATATTATAACATAGCTTTAACATACAAGCTATTATCTTTAAAAATATTTCATGAACACATAAATTGTATAAATTTAATTAGTACGCGAAGTTGACACGTCTTTCACATTTAATGGGTAATGAATTTAAGAGCATATAGGTATAAATACCTGAACAGTTAACGTGAATGGCAAAAGACACTGGATGCCCACCATGGTTTTCGATCACCCAATCTATCTGGTAGGCCTTATTAAAATTTCTACATTTCATTTTTAAACTGAACAATATGCTGACCCTTTTCATGTTAGTAAAATAATATTTTATAGTTTATACCGGTAGGATTTTAGAGCTTTTAAAAATAATTATTAAAATAGAGAGACACTACTGATGCTATTAATTTAACATGATGTAGATCTACATTGCAATCACATGTTGTTAATAACTTCGATTCAATCATCTAACGTTTTATTTATTTTCAAGCATTGAAATAGTGCGTAGGTACGTACTTATTTTCAAATATTGATAAGAAAAAAAGCCACAAAAGACTGAATATGTCGGTAGCTGGAATTGAACTCGGAATGACTGATTCCAAGGCTAACTATCTATCCACTACACCACGGAGTCCACATGTAACTTACACGTTTGCAAATGTCATATTTAAAATTAGTCAGCGAAAGGACAATCTATATTGAATCGACACTTTTGACATGTCAAAAATATTTTCTTCTGAAACATTAATTTAAGGTACATTGCACTTTCTAAGTATTAAATATTACATATAACTAGATCAATGCGATTAATATTATTGATCTACAAAAAATGCACGATTTCTGAAATTGACATAGTATTTTTCAATGCAATCTGGAAATCTACATTTTTAAAGAAAATAACATAAATTATAATGTATATCTACAGCAGCAAACAGAGGACTTAATATCTCAACATATTACCAAACATTCAATCAATCATTTCGATTTGGACAGTGTAAACAGTAGTAGCAAAACACTAAAACTGCATCAATAATTTAGCTACTGTTTACGTTCAGTTTCATGCTGTTCATTTTATGGTCCCAAAATTAATTAAATTCCAACGAAAACTTTCTTAATATTAAAAAGTGAACAAAAACGAATGCTTACCTCCATATCTTCATCCATATTGCCACTTCAGTATTCAAAATAAAGTATATTTAACTCATTTTCACCAAACAAACTTGAATATTTCCGGGATCAAAACAATGACGTCACTTTAAACGAGTTTTTCCAAAAACGTCATCAATGTCATTAAGGCCGGTTTTGTCGCGACGCGGCCCATATGCTGTTTCTTGGTGACCATGAGTCATTAAATTTGTAAATTAGTAAAACTGTTATTTTCAATTATTTCAGATTGTACACAAAGAAAGCATCAACGGCACTTCTCAAGTCACCATTTGATCAAGGTGGGTAAACATAATTATGGATAAATTATAGTTGACGTACATTTAAGCTTGATTTTGCAATATGATATTAGGCACCGGATTTATCAATAATATTTTCTAACCAGTACCAGTAGTTGAATCTTTCTTAAATACTTATTTCATGAAAACTTGTTATAGCTTCTGTTTACATGAATTTGAATGTTTTGGGATGGAGGGTTCTTAATTACAGTTTTTCCCTCTGTTGTGTTTATGAAATCACACCTATGGGTGAGTGATGCATTGTACGTTGAAACTCTGTTACTGTATGACACAGATAGATGTGATAGTTGTGTCCATTAAATGTTGAGCATGAGACTATTTTATCTGATATAGAATTGATAAGCAGATACAACTGTTTCACGCTCAACCCTCGATTATTATGTTATTATGTTTATTTACTGCTGGCAGGTCATCGCAGATCTGGTTCTACCGCGGACGCCGTGAAAGAAGACATCTGTGAGGTGGACGTAGATGTGTACATTACTGAGTTGACTGCCCTTCTTAAACTCATGCAGGTATGCAGGGATAGTGTTAAACCTAAGAACCTAAAGAATGACTATTTTGATTGCAAGATTTGATTCTAAGTATTCTAAGTATGATGTCAGCTTTATGTTGGTTAAGTGGTTTGTAGTGGTGGATATGGCCTCTGCTGTGCATTAAGGGTACTGTGAGTTTACCCATCCCAGTGTTTTGTTTATGTTCACTTTGGGGCTGAAATGCTTAAAAAGTATATGTTTTTGCCCTATATTTACATTTTAATTCCCCTTAGAATATAAGCTTTATTTTTAAAATTTGACCAAAATCAGATAAAAACTGACTTCAGATTGAGGAATTTTTGTAAACAATCCCAGCAATTTTTCATCGAATCAAGTTAGTGCATAATCGAGTAATCATTTGTTGCAAAACAATTCATTAATGTTTTATAACAAAGTATAATGAAAACTTGTAATAATGCTTTTCCCCCCCAAAAAAATCCCCTTTTGGCTTAAAAAAGCCCATCTGAAAGGCCCCGCCATCTTTCCCCCAAAGTTGAAAAAAACACTTCATCCATAGGAAGCTTTCAAGCAATCTTCTTTATGACACCTAGGACTGGTTTTAAGTGGAAAGGACAAATGTGTCACTAAGCCTTATGCTTTCAGTCAGCAATCAATATATAAAAAAAGAATTTGGCTTACATATATATTTTGTGTCTATGCTTATAATTTTCACTCGCAATTTGTTCATTAAATTGTACAAAAGGCCATATGTCAGTGCTTTCTGCTTATGAAATTTTACAGAAAAAAATACGTTTTTGATATAAAATGGATATAAAATGTCTAAATAAATGGAAAATTAAATGGTTGCAGAGCGAATTGCAGTTACTGGTACAGATTATACCTGAGAAATTCCAGAGAACGGTGTACGACAATATTGTTCAGCCAGGACTTGAAGTCGTTGTTACAGCGGGAGAGGTGAGTGACATAATGGGCTGAATTGCCCACTGTCTTGGGCTAGAAACTGTTAAGTCAGATTTTATTATGTATGCTCTAAAAGAATGAAATGTGGCGCGTCGTGAGAAAACTGGTCTTAATTCATGTGCGTAAAGTGTCGTCCCGGATTAGCCTGTGCAGTCCGCACAGGCTAATCCAGGACGGCACTCTCCGCTTGTATGGTATTTTCTGTTTCAAGGAAGTCTCTTCTAAACATAAATCCACTCTAGGCGGAAAGTGCCATCCCGGATTAGCCTGTGCGGACTGCAAGGCTAATCCGGGACGACACTTTACGCACATGCATTAAGACCGGTTTTATCATGACGTGCCACAAATTGTCATTGATCAACACATAAAAAGTGTGTATGTACCAGTATGTGAATGTTCATATGTTTTGAGAATGACTGTTCAAAAATAAAATATTTTGATCACTATTTTACGTAGCCTAGGGCAAATTTGTGGTTAAACATTTTTTCAGACTTTGGCAGCCTTCACAAGAAAGAGCATTGGAAAGCGGGAGTTCAGTGCGGTGTTATCGATATTCCCGGTTGTGAAACATCTTCGGTCCATTAAACCAGACTTTGACAGAAATTTGGAGGTAAGTAGTACTAAGTAGTACTGTGGGATTTTATTTTTTTAAGTGCGCTTGAGCTGAAGAAGGCATCAGAAATTTGCCTCTATATTTTGGTAAAAGAATACAATGTTCAGTAATATTCTTTGCAATGCGGAATAAGTGATTATAAGGATGTGTTATACTAAAGTAAGGAATGGCAGTCGCTTCTCCTTGTGTTATACACTTCAGACTAGTAACTTCCATAATGTGTTTTCAGGGTTGCCAAGCCCCAACTAGGGCCAAACTTGCATCTTTGTTGTCCACACTGGGAAGTACTGTAAGTACTGAATGCATATACAGCTCGAAGTGAACAGGTAGTCAATATAAGGAATAAAAATGAGGCATGTTGTGGGAAACCTGGGCTTAATGCATCTGCGTTATGTGTCGTCCTGGATCAGCCTGTGCAGTCTGCACAGGCTGATACCGGATGGCATTTTCCACTTTTATGGTATTTTCTTTTTCAAGACAGTCTCTTCTAAACATAAATCTATTGTAGGCGGAAAGTGCTGTCCTGGATTAGCCTGTGCAGACTGCACAGGCTGACCTGGGACGACACTTTACGCAGATGCATTAAACCCGGTTTTACCACGACGCCTTAAATATGTTTATTAATACGCTGTCTTTGTACAGTTGATTGATTTTGTCTCCTGTTCTGCAACTAGACCTGTTCAATATTTGCTGTAAAATCGGCTTTGCTGGGATGGCATTGTTGTTAGAATAAGAAACTGATTAGTTGAATTGTCTATGTTAATATCAAAATTTTTAACAAAGACTGTTGTCAAAACGGTCTTGCAATGATTAATAAATCGAAGCAGTTTGGCCGAGTATTCGTTACTGGCTACCAGTAACAGCTTAAGTACGTGTACACTGGTTTATCTCCATACACTCTAATCAGTCCATTGAGATATGTGAGGAAAATTCAAACATGCAAAATTTACCGTTGTTAAATCTCCAATACACAACCTGAAACAATAGTTCCACAACTGTAAAATATAGTTTGCATTGTAATTGCAGAATATGTTGTCAGGTTAAGTTAGAATCAAAATAATTTTCACATCATCCTTGTTTATCGGCTGCTAAACAACGATTTAGTGTTATGATGCGCGTGTATTAAACAACTCGAGCTAACGCCCTCTTGGTTTAATTCCTACGCATTCAAACTCAAAATCATTGTTTATTAGCCGATAAACAACTCTAAATCATTATTATAGCGTGAAATTATTGTATCTGCTTAACATTTCTATATCAGGTACAATTGTTTCACTCTCAACCCTCGAAATGCATAAAAAGTATTAGTGATACAACCCTGTACTGGACATGAACATTGCAGGGCGCCAAGGGCCTGGAGGAGTTCATAGACAACATACGACACGACCCGGACAAGGCCTCCAACATGCCTCGAGATGGCACTGTGCACGAGCTTACCAACCACGTAAGTCGGGATGTTGCAGTTCTATCTATCTATATAGATCAGTGCTGGTATTTATAAAGAATCTTAGTCAAAAGTGAGAAAGTTTATGTTTAGATTTTCTGAGCAAGAAATTCATTGTTGGAGGATTGTTTGTTGACTCACTTTCAATATCATTCCAAGTTTACTATTTAGTATTTGTCATACACTTGGTCCAAAGCATAGTGTTTGAAACACACATTCAAATTTCGACTTATTTTCAACTTCAGTTAAGAATGGCTTAAGAAGCTTTATAAATCTGGACCCAGAGTAACTAATATTTGCATATAGATATATATACACGTAGATAGACTTAAGGAATGTAATGATTTTAAGAAAGGAATAGGGTTGATAAGGGCCGATTTTGGCCCATAAAATTGATGATTTTTTAATTTCATTTACAAACAATACCAATCATGCCTGTAGTTAGATCATGACGTGCGCTTGACGTTGACATGAATATCGAACCATCGCGTGGACGTATGACGTCATGCGTAACGTTCAGACAGCGTGCATTTCTTCGAAAACAACGATTTTTCTGTCAAGTTTATATCTTCTGTTGTAAAATTTTAACTGTCTGCGCATGTGTGTACCACAACCATTTTTCAAAGAGACATGTAATTTAAATCAGTCTTTTTGTTGTGTTATTATATTTTGGTACTCGCATGCGCTGTTGGTTAAAAATAAACTTTGGTAAATTTAGACATTCGGGGAAATTGGCTTTTAACTAAAATTCTTAATTGATTAGTAAGCATTTTTTCATCCGTGTCTCAATGATGTCGCTACACTTGCAGTTTACCATCTTTTGTTAATGCACTTAACACCAGTAATCCAACAGAACACACCTGTTTATACGCATTTAACCGTGTCGTTCAGTTGTTTCCCCGGATGTTATTACTACTAAATCAAACAATTAAGAACATTGTTGGTAGATACATTTACCTTGTTTAGCATTATCGGCTTATATTTTATGGTAAATACTTTACTATATGCATGAATAAAAAAAAACAAAAGGCATCATGTTGCTCGAAATACAACGTATTTCAACTATTTAAACCAGGACACACTTGTACATACTGTACAGTAGTCATTATACTCCATGTATTTTTTCTTTAGATTTATAATACTCTCATGCTTACACTTTCGTCGAAAACATTTTATGTCATAAATTCTAACCCATTAAATCGTGTTTTTTTTTTTTCAAGATTGAAGATTCTTACCGATCTACGTCAGAAGTTCTTTCCCAAAAATTGTGACGATTCAATTACTTCACATAGCTAACCTATGATAACTGTCGTGGCGTAGCGCGAACAGTACAGTATTTGACAAGGCCAACACTATATGCCCCCACATCATTGATGGTGGGGGTATAAAAAAAAATATCTAAACTTCATGATGTTAAGATTTATAGTTAAAAGAATTTTGTTTTGTTTTTATGATTTAACTACATTTTGCCACCTTAGAATGAAAAGGGCCTATCTTGCATGTGTTAAAGAAGCTGATAGGCCCTTTTAGTTTATGCTTTCCAGTGATTTATAGGGAATTATCAGAGAAATAAAACTGGTAATTATCTGTCTGAAACAGTGAAAATTATCATTCCGGTAATTTTCACTGTTTCTCACTGGTTCCCGATTTAATACAGTAAATAAAATGGACCGTCAACGATGCCGGGCTCAAATGTTTTTCAATTTAAACGCATTAAAGAAAATGTGTAAGTTGTGGTAGAATATCCACTTTTGATTCACTCGTGATCATAGAAAAAAAATATTTTTACTCGTTGCTGCTCCACTCGTGAAAATATAAATTTTTATGATCACTTGTGAATTTAAAATCGATATACTACCAAAACCAAAAAATATCCTCTATTTTATTCTAAGGTGCCGCCTCGATTTACAATTAATCAAATTCATCTTAAAATAACACACACCCACACGTTTTAAACATTTGTCGTCACTTTGTTACACTTATTCAAATACTAGTTATTCTATTTGTTATATTCATGTTTAGTGTTTGTCCCAATTTTCTACCCAATCAGAAGTCTCAGAAGTGGATATTGTATGAATAAAAAATACACTTGCTTGCTGAATATTTGGTCTGGAAATCCACCGTATCTTCCAATATTCTAAAAATTCTCTAAATTTTATTTACATCCTAATCGATATATAAATCAATCCAACTACATCGCTTTCATTTTAAACATAACTGTCGAGCTCTGCTCAAAATGTAGATTACGGGTATATTCTAAAGTTAGTTTTTTAGTCCGCATTCGTGTTCATGTATCAGACTTCGCGAAACGTCTAAACCAGCTGTCACCATAATTATACATTTGAGCCCGGCATCGTTATACAATTCGTATAGACCACATGTTACATACATGTACATGATAAATACACCGTTAATAAAAAAGTTTCTTTTTCGAATGCACAACTGTTCACATTTTTCAGCATCATTCAATTTAGATTTTTAAACAAAAGTAAGGATATCACAGTTCTCTGCGCTACAAAGTTTTTATAATATAAATCGCGGTCAAAACATCCACGCTTTGCATGCGGATGACATATTGTTGTGCATGTCAGCATAAATTTCAGGCGCTTTTGTAGCAGATCTGGCTGGATTTACATGAAAAACATTGCATCTTAAAGGCCTAGTTTAATCCTTCGTTATTTAACCCCCACCCCCCCCTCCAAATCTGGGGTATTGTACTCCTGTGTATTGGCACCCTGCTGTGGTCACAGTACGGCGACCCTTATCAGCTCAGATCAATACACTGCTGCAGTTAAAACAGTGCACTCAGCCACTGATCAGTCAGCTGAGAAAAAAGATTGCAGATAAGAATAAGAGATTTTAAGGTTGACCAATACACAAAGTGGTCTACCCTTGTGGAGAGGCCAGACATTCCTTAAACTAGGCCTTTGACTGTCAATATATGTGATTACGTCACTTGAACATCAAAATTCAGATACGCGTTTCGGATTTCAATTTTATAATATGCATTGTCATGCCTGATGTTAATTCAAGCAAATATATATTTAAAATAGTTTCGTTTTGAAATGTATAGGTATATATTAAACTTATAATATACTGATAGTTATATATACTAATATATACTAAAATGTTGAATTATTTTTGCTTACTCGTATTGAATACACTGTAGATGTAAATTATACAATACGAAGGTCCGGTCGTGTCCATTACTGCGCAAGTAGTAGGGTTTAAGAAGAACAATGTCTACTTTAAAAATTAATACCGGACTAATTCAGTTTAAAACACTTCATACACTAGATTAACAGTTTAATCTAACTTTAAAAATCATACTATCAAAAATAAGATGCCTTTATCTCAAAGCCGACCCACTCGCTACGCCCGCTTCAAGTCTGATACTGCGTCATGTGTTGTTATTTTCTTGAATGTGACGTACGCATGTTAAAATTTCCGTTCGTAAGAGGTCAACTAACATTGTATTAAATATTATATCCTTTGCATGCTTAAGAATGATCCGGGTTGTAAAAAAAACACAACAACTTAATTTTAATGCAGGATTGTCGGCAAAGGCTGAATTTTCGATGTAATATTGCAAATCATTGACTTTTCAACATGCAACAACACAAAATCTTTATTTTTACATGCAATACATTTTTATAATCTGTATCTCTAAACATGAGTTGGATTTGTTGGACGTGTGTTTGTACTTAGTCGAGTAGTAAGCATCAACAGCATGCCGAAAAAATATACCACGACGTCAACTCCAAAAGTAACGTACAATAACGTCAGAACGCTTATACAGTAGTCGTGTTTGACGTTGTAGCGTAAACATGTGTGGTTGAAAGAGTTTTAAAATATTACATCCTAAAAATTGAAAAAATGGCCTATTCAGTGATAGAAATTTCGTTAATTTTCAAAATGAGGCCAAAATCGGCCCTTATCAACCCTAGTCCTTTCCTCAAGTTTTCACTAAGGAGCTTTGTGGATACAGTGCCATATTTGTGTTTTCAGTAAGTTAACATGGGCATGTATCCACAAAGGTCCAGTATGAATACATATACTTAAGTACATTACTTGAATTAATAAAATGAGGCGCATCGTGGGAAAACAGGACTTATTGCATGTGCATTAAAGTGTCGTCCCCAATTAGCATGTGCAGTCTGCACAGGCTAATCCGGGATGGCACTTTCCACCTACAGTGGATTTATGTTTAGAAGAGACTTCCTTGAAACAGAAAATACCATAAATTGGAAAGTGTGGTCCCATATTAGCCTGCGCAGACTGCACAGGCTAATCCGGGACTTCATTTTATGCACATGCATTAAACCCGGTTTTGCCACGATGCGCCTCAAATTAATTCTTTTGCTGGTTCATGTAAAGTTTATTTTGTCTGAACTGGTTTTATTCTGTCAAAGAAACAAAAGATGCTTTTTATTTAACCATATTTAAAATATGAAATATTTATTTGCAAACAGAAATGTATTTGAATTGTTCACTTAAATATTAAATATAAAAAAGTAAGATTTTTTTTATCTTTGTGGAATCGCCCCTGGTCCTACCTGGTATATTTTTGGTATTCGATGGAACTTAATGTGTTTGCAAGTGCTACATATTTATGAAAATGGATGATTATATAAAAAATCATACTTGATTTGGTTGTATACTTAAAGAGATAAAATAATGCCATGTAATCATAATTAGGGCCTTGCAAATTTTTTGCGGGTGCCCTATAGTAATCACCCTGTCTGTCCGTCCAACTGTCCGTCAGTCCGTCCGGTTGTTTGTCCGTCCGTCCACATTTTTCATGTTTTTCTTTCATAACTTCAAAATCGTTTCAGCTATTAATTTGAAACTTCATGGGTGGATAGGTCTCATTAAGGAGAAGTGCAGTACACAAGAACCATTACTCTGCACTTCATGGTTCTGGAGTTATTGCCCTTTGTTATTTTTCGTACTTCGTTTTTGCCTGGAGCATAACTCTTAGACTATAAGAGGTATTAACTCGAAACTTCATAGGTGGATAGATCTCATAGAGGAGAAGTGCAGTGCACAAGAACCGTTACTCTGCACTTCATAATTCAGGAGTTATTGCCCTTTGTTAATTTTTCATTTTCCGGCGGAGTCAACTTTTGGTTTCAGCTCTCTAACTTGAGAATGAATTGAAATATTTTAATGAAACTTCATCCATAGATACCTTATATCGAGAGCTGGCCTGGGATTACATAGGGGGTGGATGGGGTCACTGTCAAGGTCACCGTTACAAAAAATAGAAAAACCGTTCTGCTTCATACATAGATACCTTTTATCAGACATTGCTTGGGATTGCATAGGGGGTGGGTGGGATCAAGGTCAAGGTCACCGTTACTATAAATAGAAAAACGGTTCCTCACCTTCAAACATGCTATCATTCGGGGCCCGCTGCCACTCCTGTAACAAAGCTCTAGTTCCATATTGTCACTAGAGCTAAAACAATAACTTTGATTAAATTATCCGACTATTGGGATTGCCTTTGTGAATTGCAGACGATGGTGTTCATGGAGCAACTGCAGGACTACATTGAGACGGCCGGCGCCATGTTGCTCATGCATGGTAAGGTGATGGAACTTTGGGCCCTCTGGTTTTGAATTCTGTATCACATGCAGTCTCCGCGAAAGTCTGCCACAACACTGGTTCTCGTGGCTGGTAAACTGACCAGAATACTGTGAGGGTTGAATGCGAAACTAGTGTATCTGAAATGAATGTTAAGCACATACACCAGTTTTACATTTAACCCTCGAAATTAAGTCTGGGAGTCTGGTTCTTGTGGCTGGTAAAAATTCTGGTCAAGTACCTGCTTGCAACCTAAATGCTTGGTTGTGGCTAGTAATGGTGTTTGGGCCAGTAATAACTAAGAGATTACCAGTATGTCGTGGCCAGTTAAGCATTTGGGACTTTTGCGGATACTGCACATGTCTTGCACTGTATCAGAATTAGGATTTGTTATCCTACTTTATGTTTGTCAATTAAATGCTTGTTTCATTTGAATTGTAGTCTGAAAATCCATCTGTATTTTTATGGCAGAAGGAGCAGATATAAATGTTCACACTTGTATTTTGTGTTTTGTTTTACAACAAATGAAACACAGCTGCAAGTCATTGATTAAAATTGTTGTAAAGGTACTTTATTCCATAGCTTTCTCATATAATCTTCTAATTTATATTAGGCAAAAAAAAACATTTCTTTGTTTCGGGCAACCTGACCCTACCTAGCGTAAACTCCTTGACCCTTATGCTGTTAGCGACGATTATTTTCTGTGAAATCCGTATATAAAAAATAGATTTTAGATAATTTTCAATGTTTTAAAAAAAAGAAGTTACAAAAAACCCTCAATCCCGACCCAACCAAACTTCTTTCAGACCGTTGCCTAAAACAAGTGGTATTGCCTTATTTTTTGAATGAAACAATTTGAATGTTTCATTTTTAGCTCACCTGAGCACAAAGTGCTCAAGGTGAGCTTTTGTGATCGCCCTTTGTCCGTGCGTGCGTCCGTCGTCAACTTTTCATTCAAACGACATCTCCTCCTAAACCACTTAGCAGATTTTTACCAAATAATCATTTGGGGACCCTCTTTCAAAGTTGTTCAAATCGTTACGGTCCGCTGCATATGTAGGTCACCAGAGCTAAAAATAGATTTTAAAAGTGTAAATTTAAAAAATCTTCTCTGAAACCGCAAGGCCTGGAGGTTTCATATTTGGTATATAACATCCTATAGTGGTCCCCTACAAAGATTGTTCAAATTATGCCCCTGGGGTCAAAACTGTTAACGCCCCGGGGGTCACATGGTTTATATAGAATATATAGCTAAATGACTTTAAAAATCTCCTCTGAAACCACAAGGCCCAGAGGTTTCATATTTGGTATGTAACATCCTATAGTGGTCCTCTACAAAGATTGTTCACATTATGCCCCTGGGGTCAAAACTGGCCACACCCCGGGGGTCACATGGTTTATATAGAATATATAGCAAAATGACTTTTAAAATCTTCTCCTCTGAAACCGCAAGGTCCAGAGGTTTCATATTTGGTTTGTAACATCCTTTAGTGGTCTTTTACAAAGTTTGTTCAAATTATGCCCCTGGGGTCAAAACGGGCCACGCCCGGGGGTCACATTGTTTATATACAATATATAGCACTAGGACCTTAAAAATTTTCTCCTCTGAAACCACAAGGCCCAGAGGTTTCCTATTTGGTATGTAACATCCTATAGTGGTCCTCTACAATGATTGTTCAAATTATGCTGCTGGGGTCAAAACTGGCCACACCCCAAGGGGTCACCTGGTTTATATAGACTTAAATAGCAGAATGACTTTAAAAAGCTTTACCTGAGGTTTGTTAGATTGTTCAAATTATGCCCCTGGGATAAAAATAAGCCACACCTCGGAGATGCAAATTCTAATTGGGTTACAAGGTCTCAGGTGAGCGCCCTAGGGCCCTCAGGGCCCTCTTGTTTTTTTTAAATAACAAATTTGAGATTCCACAATCAATCATTTAAGTTTTAAATATTAGTTTTATACTTCACATCACAGCATATGACTGAAGTGTAGAATTTTATGTATAGTTATTGCATGGGTCATTCATATATATATTGTATGTCTATAACCAGATGTGGGTGGAAGAAAAGCTGGTAAGATTCCCAAACATTTGTAGCAGCATTTCTGAAAACGGCACATGGAACGCTCCTCTACCCATTTATAACTTCCCATCAAACACTGTGGAAACTACATGTATTCATCCATTTATACAGAAAAAATAAGCACAATTTGCACAATTTTCAGAGCATCACATGCGTTCTGCATATTGCTAAATTCCCTATAATTTTCCCATGGAAATCATTCCCATTGAGGAGATAAATGCGCTTAGTTTTACATGTATGATGCATTTTCATTTTGGTTTATTCCTGATCAAAATAAATATGCTTTCATGCTAAATTGCAACCTTTATCAATCATGAACCTATTTTTTATGATCCCCCAACCCACAGCCCAGATGTTAAGGCATGGTTATGTAATGAATGCCTAGGATATACAAATACAATGTATCACCCTATCTTTCTACATTTCTGTATTTTTATCAGAGCATGTGAGAATAACAAAACTTTTATTCACAGTGGATTTTTGCAAATAAACATCAGTTTGTTGTTCTAATAAGTGGTTAATAAACCTATGGTAAGATATAGAGTGAAATAGCAGGGTGCTGCACCCTGCTCTGTTTTTGTTCCCCCCTGCTGCCCATCTGGGCTGGTAAACACAGAAATGTTGAATATCTTTTGAAATTCGACATATTTTTGCAAATATTCAATGAAAAACCCTAATCAGAAGCAGAAGACTCATAAAAACCCTGGATTTAGGAAATAAATGGAAAATGTCAATAAACTGGTCTGGTTTTCCACCCTGCTTCTTTTTATCAGCGCACTGTACCTTTTTTGATCCTAGATCTTTCCCTATTAAACCTCACAGGCTAAATACCTTGTGGTGTAAAATGAAACTTAGAAGCTTACGTGGTATGTCTCAGTTTTCAGACCTTGGCAGTCTCCAGTTGAAATATACGCCAGTGATATATCCATTATACCATAGTGTGTACTATTGTTACTCACTGTAATACTGATTTATCTTGTTGCCATTATGAAAACAACAAAATTTACGCCTTGCTTGTGTACAGTTAAAATTAAGGCTAGTGATTTATCATGTTGCCATTGTATGAATATGTACGGTACTAACCTATTGGTTGTAAGTTTTGTCTGTCTACAGTTGACTTTGTGGCCATTGATTTGTCTTGTTGCCATACAATGCACTAACCTGTTAGTTGTACATCTTTTTTGTCTGTAGTTGAAGTTGATACCCTTGATCCATCTTGTTGTCATTGCGTGCACAGCTATCTGTCTTGTCTGTCTGCAGGTGAGCTGTAGTTGAAGTTGATACCCATGATCTATCTTGATGTCATTGCGTGCACAGCTAATTGTCTTGTCTGTCTGCAGGTGAGCTGGCTGCTCCTAGTGAGGCCGTTGACGACCGCAAAAGCCGTCTTAAACTTGCTGACTACTGTGGTATGATGTTCATTCTTCGAGCTTCATTGTAACCTTAAAGTCATATATTTGAAGGAGCCAGACTAATCAAACATCAAAATTCACATGCCCTAAGAATTTTTCATTGCCTATCGATTCTGGCTAGTTGGTCACCATTGTGACGACTGGGATTTTTAATGAGCAGTTTACTGAAGTCACACATTCCCGATTTGTACTGCCGTCCTTGATCCGACAGCGTCCCGAATCAAATATGTCAAAAGTCAAGACAAGATCTCGTGATTAGGGGCTGACATGACCCGATCATTCCTGATTCTCCCAACATCGTTCTGCAAGCGTCCCGATCCTAATACAATTCATAGCATTGTTGGGACGCTATCAAGAAACTGCTGGATGAATCGGGAATATCGGGACATGTCCGCCAAACACTCCCGACAGTTAGTTTCGTTCCATAACATTCAGGTCACACAGCCTTATTTATATAATCAGAATACAAATTAGACATTCTTCTGAGCCAAAATCGGGAATGTTTGACCGCTGCATAATGAGCTATTTTTACCCCTGAGCTTAAATTTTCCCTTTTTAAATGAACTTCATTAAGTGTACAGAAACAGAATAAGCCAGTTACATTCCAATAAAATAAAATATGGATATCCTCTGCAGTAAATGGAATAACAATACAAATTTCCATGCTATTTAAATATCACTATTGACCTGTGCAGTTATTCAAATATAAGCCAAAAGACATTAAAGTTGCTATGCATTCATTTAAGTTGAAGTTCAAGATAGTGTTAAAAATATTTATTACCGGTAACAATGGCACTTGACTATATATCTTTTTCTTTACCATAAAAGTTCTATGAGAGATAGAGGTTTTTAATTTAAGATTGTGTTAAAAACATTGTGTAAACAATAGTGCTATATGTTTTTTAAACCACAAAAGTTTCATCAGAGATTGAAATTTTAAATGTAAGATTGTGTTAAAGTCATTTTGTAAACAATGGCGCTAATATTTATTACCGATAACAATGGCACTTGACTATATATATTTTGATTTACCATAAAAGTTCTATGAGAGATAGAGGTTTTAAATTTAAGATTGTGTTAAAAACATTGTGTAAACAATAGTGCTATATGTATTTTAAACCACAAAAGTTTCATCAGAGATTGAAATTTTAAATGTAAGATTGTGTTAAAGTCATTTTGTAAACAATTGCGCTATATGTTTTTCTTTGCAGCAAAAGTCCTGTCAGCGCTGGGCCTCAACCTCAGCAACAAGTCCGAGACGTACAGCGACCCTTTCATTAAACCCATCTTCATGCTGAATAACTTCAACTATATAGTGAAGTCATTGAAGAGGTCAGAACGTGTTGTAGATATTAAAAAACTGTAGTCAAATTACCCCTGGCTTGAAATTCTGATGGGTCAAAATGAACATTTAGTGCTTTTGAAGTTGACAAATGGAAATAGTTGCATCAAAATGATGCAAGGCAGATTCCTAGCATTACCTAGAGTCAAAAATGTGCAATTTGCAATGTTTTTGCATCAAAAGCATGATTCTGCTTCAACTGAAATCACTAGTCATGGCAAATATTTACAATGTTCCTTAGTGAAAACTTATGTAAATCTCTAAATCTTCATCAAGTCTGTGGCTGGTTCATTGTGCCTCCATCGAAGATGGCGGGGCATATTGGTTTGCGAATGTCGGTCTGTTGGTGGACCACTTTTGTTTCCGCTCTCTAAGTCCAACAGTTATCATCCGATCTTCACCAAACTTCATAAAAATGTTTGCCATAATAATATCTCAGCCAGGTTTAATAACCAGTCAAATCAGCCCAGGAATTGTGGAGTTATTGCCCTTGAATTATCTGAAATTGGCCTTTTTAGCCGTTTCCAACAATGTTTATCCAATTTTCACCAAACGTCATGAACATGTTTGTGGGCATAATATCTCAGCCAAGTTTAATAGTCAGCCAAATCGCCCCAGGAATTGTGAAGTTATGGCCCTTGAATTATCTTAACTTTGGCCTTTTAGCTGCTTCCGTTAACTAAGTCCAACAGTTCATAGCAGATCTTCACCAAACTGTGCAAATCTTTGTGGGCATATTATCTCGGTTAAGTTCTATAATCAACCAAATCGTCCCAGTAACTGTGGAGTTATAGCCCTTGATTATGTAAATTAGCATTTGTTTAAAGTTTATTTGTCGTAAATGATTTTAATCTAGTAAAGACTCATCAGATCCTTCTTATTTTACCATATTTCAACTGTAAAATAATGATTTTCACAAGGAAAATTGTATTTTTTTTTCCTTTAAATGTGACTGATGATTTTCCTTAGAAGTCATGTGGAAATGGCCCCAGTTTTAAATCATTATCTGATTTGTTGTTGAACGTGTTTGGTTGACTTGCATTTTTTTTTCACATCATTTTTGTTTTTGTTCCAATCAGATTGGTGTAATTTTATTTAGTTGATGACAATCTTAGTCTAGTTTTGTAGATGTATAAAATTGAAGATTGTTGTGTCTTAAATATTTAAGATAGCTAAGGGTTCTTTAGGAATGATAATAGTATGTGGCCTATGTAAGAAATGATTGTTGATAAATCATTGTTTAACAGCTTATAAACAATGGTTCAGAGTTTACGCATGTATTAATATTTTGATGAGATGTAAAACTGAAAGTTGTGATCTGACAAACGGAATTTGCACTTACAGTAAGAACCACTCTGCCCAAAGTCCCATACGTACCTTGGCACACACACATTACAGCTGTTGCCTTGATGTTAATGTGATACAAATCCATAGTTTTGTCCGTTCCGTGTGTTTCGTTTCCTAGCCGGGCCCGGCTAGCTCAGTTGGTATAGCGCTGGACTGTCAATCTGGGGATCATGAGTTCGAGCCCTAGCCCGGAGACATAACTTTTGTGGGCATTGGTCATGAAATTATTTCTATGGCCATAGCCCCCCTACCTCTGATTCAGGTAGGGCAGTTGTCAGTTACTGGCATAGGTATGTGCACTTAGAACTGGTAAAACGCTTAGATCGGCTAAGCTTGCCCAGGAAAAGTGTGAGTAGGTTAACTGACCACGGTGATATGACTGAAATACTGTTAAAAACGGCGAAAAATCTAAACACACAAACAAATATATGTCTGTTCCATTCCAAGTATTTTCTTCACATTGTCTGTTGCATATTTAACACTCTATACTTAGTCTTGGTTACTTAGTCTTGAAAAATCTGCATGTTTCATTTGAGAATTCTAATTTCGCACTCGAGTATTTGACAATGGGTGTAAATTTCTTGGTAGCCATGTGCGTGTCACATATTGTTCTGTACCATTCTGATACTGGTTTACAGGTCAGGGTTGATCGAGTTGATCCATCTGTGGAACAAGGACGTAGAAATGTTGTATGCAGAGCAGATTATGGATCACAAGAAGCATTATTCACAAAGGTGGGTATTTTATATTGGCTACAAAGTCTTTATGAGGCGGGTTTTGGAAAATGCGGGCTTAATGCCTGTGCGTACGGTGTCGTCCTGTGCAGACCGCACAGGCTAATCCAGGACGTCACTTTACGCACATGCATTCAGCCAGATTTTCTCACGACAGGCTTCTTATGTTTTTGATGTTTTACTGGACATATATGTGAACTTATTTAACATGACTATGATCAACAAGTTATAACCCACAGTGGCACTTTTCACGGTTTTCCATATATTTTGTGTTATAGTTTATTTGTGGTTAGAATATTAGGAATATAAATGGTTTTAAGAAGAAAACTCAGCTGCTATTGTTAACATCTGAATATTGAACTTGTATCTACTATTCTAAGTTTTCATAGGTATGACTTCAGAAATTGTTTAAATTATTTTCAAATACAGACCCTGCATCTATTCTGTTCCCATGTTTATCATGTCAGTACACTGCAACTTTTTACTTCTTCCCCGTGTTTATGGTGTCTTTGTGCTACATCTGTTGACCTTTGTTCTTATGACTACCTGAGTAACCTCTGTTCCCATGTTTACCTCTGTTAACACGTTTCCCTCTGTTCCCATGTTTACTTCTATTTGCATGTTAAATTCTGTTCCCATGTTTACCTCTTTTCATGTTTAACTCTGTTCCTATGTTTACCACTGCACCCATGTTTACCACTGTTCGCATGTATACTTCTGCTCTTATGTGTACCTTTGCTCTCATGTGTGCCTCTTTTCCCATGTGTTTACCTCTGTTCCAATTTTTACCTCTTTCCATGTTAACCTCTATTCCCATGTTCCCTTGAGTACCTCTGTTCTACTGTTTACCTCTGTTCCCATCTTAACCTCTGTTCCGATGTTAACCTCCATTCCCATGTTCCCTTGAGTACCTCTGTTCTACTGTTTACCTCTGTTCCCATGTGTACATCTATTCCACTGTTTACCTCCAGTACCATGTGTACCTCTATTCCACTGTTTACCTCCGTTACCATATGTACCTCTATTCCACTGTTTACCTCTGTTCCAATGTTTACGTCAATTCCCACATTTACCCCTTTTCCCATGGTTATGGTATCGCTACACTGCAGTTGGAGTCGGGTGATGCACTACATCATGGAGATTAATGAGCCCATGTCCTCACAGCGGATGATGAACCCAGAGGCAAAGGTAGAGCCCACCTTTCTGTTAGCCTTAGAAAGTGGTTGATGTTAAACTTTGTAAATAGTAGAAATTAGAAGCTAAAATCGAACAAAACCTTCAATTGGTCAATATTTACATTTGCTGCAATAATAGCTGTCAATTTAATAGTACTATTGCACATAATTTGCTGACTGTTTAGTTCTGAGGTGTAAGAAACATTGGCTATTAAAAGTATAATATGAGCCATTGAAATTGAAGATTCATTATGTAGCAACCATTTACATAAGGTTATGTTTTAAATTTAGACTGTTCTATGCATGTGCCTGTTGTATATAATTAATATTTAATTTTCATTAATTCATAAAACTGATTTGTTGTCATTAGTTTCTCTGAAAAAATTGAGTACATGTAACACATTTTTGTTATGATCAAGGAATTAATGTAGACAAAATCATGTTTTCTCTTCCAGTTAAAAGAAAAGGAAAAACAGAACATTAAAGACAAATTTACAGTTTGTATTAGTTTATTGTTTTGTAAACTGGTATTTAAACAAATCCTTTAATTACCACGTTTCTACCAAAATCCTTTACTACCCTTTGACTTCATAGTCTTAGCTGAACATTGCATAATCTTGTTTTACCTGTAATATAATAAATTAGGTATCAGTTATTTGAATATCGGGAAAAAAATAATTTACTTCAAAACAAGTTCTAAATTATTAATTCAGCTCCCGCATGGTTAAAAAAATCTCTTTAGCAAATGTTGAAAATATACTGTCTTTGACTAATTTTAAGATTTTTATAAGAAAAGGTTGTACATGTAGCTTAGGCGTAAAAAAAAATATTTTTTTTTTAGGTAACATGCCCAAAAAAATTAGGGTAGGTAGTAGGTAGGGATTTTTTTTTTTTTTTTTTTTTGGCAAATGGTCAACTTGAAGATTCTAAAACTAAATAAATATTCAAAACTTATTGGTAATATCCTTAAACATAATTTATAAGTGATACTATCAAAACAAAACACTTATTTATCCAAAACACATTTAATTATTGAAAAAGGTAAATAAAACAAAAATCAATTTTTTAGGGTAGGTCGGGTTACCTGAAATAAACATTTGTGGCATGTTGTTGGAAAACCGGCTCAATGCATGTGCGCCTACAGTGGATTTATGTTTAGAAGAGACTTCCTTGCAACAGAAAATCCCATAGAAGCGGAAAGTGCCATCCTGGATTAGCCTGTGCGGACTGCACAGGCTAATCCAGGATGACACTTTACGCACATGCATTAAGTCCGGTTTTCCAACGACGTGCCTCATTTTTTTTTTATGCCTTAACAGACTTTTCTTAAGCCAGGTATTTAAATGTGTCATTGATTTATTGGGTGAATGTTTGTGTTAGCCCTGATTTATTAGGAATTTGGTGGCAGTACACCAATATTGTATCTTGGATAACATTGGCATGGATTCAACACCAAACGTCAGAAATGCAAATTACATGGTTTTATATGTCATCGTGACCTGCTATTCTTTATCATGCAGGGTTTCAACAAAGAATTAGAGGAAATAGTTCGGACCCAGAAGGGTTACGCACTACCGGACGTTGAACTGAGGGCCGCAATGAAGAGGGACAATGTGGAGTACATAATTCCTGCCTATAGAATTTTCTTAGAAAAGTATCGCAGACTGAATTTCACCAAAAATTTGGACAAGTACGTGAAATACAGTGTGGAGGATGTTCAGGCAATCATAGAGAAAAAACTGTTTGACACTGCGGCATAGTGACTTTTAATCACAGGTGTCCTCTTCTGCCTTCTTTCAGGTGATTTCCTCCTCTTGATGCCAAATTGTATGTACCGGTACAAAAGTGCTTATGCTAGGGAAAGATCCAGGGTGAAATAGCACGGCGCTGCACCCTGCCCATTTTTTTTTGACCCCTTGCTGCCCCTCTAGGCTGGTCATCAATGAAATGTTGAATATCTTTTAAAATTAAATACTTTCAGCTGATTTCCTCTCCTTGGATGCCAGTAGGTTGCAGTGGTGTAATGGATATGGTGTCCACCTTGCCATCGGGAGATCGTGAGTTTGATTCCTACTTGTGGCGCATTCGAAGGATCTCTCTCACATTACACAAAGTAGTGGTTCTTTCCTGGAAACAGACTCAAAAGTTTCTCAATAAGCCTATGGATTTGGACACAATCGAGCTAAAATAAATAGGTTTAAACCAACACTAAACTAAATTGTATGTACCGGTACAAAAAGTGCTTACACTTTCTGCAATTGTTAGGAAATACATGTATTGAAGCTTGGCAAACCATTTGAAGGGGATCATGCAGTTGTCTTCCCTGAAATGTTTCTGAATTCAAACACTTGTTTAATACGTGCGGAAAGATTGATTGAGATATTTCATTGGTCAGCATGAATTGGCACCTTTATTCAGCATCTGGTTGGACTAATTATTGCATCAAATTTCAGTTGGTTTGCGTTGAATTTTAACATCTTTCAGGATTCTTTGATCAGTTTTATTCCTCAGAAAAAATTCAGACACTGACCTTTATCGATGCATATATTATTATTGGTTATGATGAATGTATTAGTTTCTGTATTGAAATCCAGTTTATTTGGCATATTTCACATTAAAAAAAAACTTTTATTTATTATTTGCTTGCTTGCCAATAAACACATTAAATGTGATAAAATGTCAACTACTATATCTAAAGTGAGGATGAATACAGTAGCAAATAATAAAGCCTTTAATTGTGCCTAGTTCACAAGCAACATGTCAACTTTATGTGCTACATGTACTAGTATTGTATTTTTCCTGTTATATATGTTTATTATGTGCAATATACATGTATACTGTTAAAAGGCTATTTAAATAAACAATATAATATGAATTTGTGTTGTAGTTAGTTGTTTAAGTGTAATATTTATCTGGTTAATTTCATTTCTGTGAAAATTGCATATGAGGCGTGTTGTGGGAAAACCGGGCTTAATGCACCTGCGTAAAGTGTCGTCCCGGATTACCCTGTGTAGTCCGCACAGGCTAATCCAGGATGGTACTTTCTGCCTACAATGGATTCATGTTTAGAAGAGACTTCCTTGAAACAGAAAATACCATACAAGAGGGCCATGATGGCCCAAAGCGCTCACCTGACAGCTGGAACAGATGAAGACCATACTGTTGTGACAGGTTTGAAAATTAAGGTATATGAACAATACACAAAGGGGGATAGGATCAGTTTTGATTTGAAACATCGGTTAGTGCAATGGGCTAACTTTACGAGTTGGGTAGTGGACGTGCGGTGTTTTTAGTAATGGTTCTCAAATCATTTTTCTCGATATTCTTACCTGACCCTTTTTCATTAAGTCAGTCTATTTTGTAGACAGTTTTGGAGAACTAGTTGAAGGCGATAATTGCGATGGCTGTGCTATAAGGTCAAGTTTTTCTTTGATAATTTTCTGTCCAATGGTGATAAATGATGTTAATGCAGGCTCTGAAGACATCAATGTTGCATGTACAAATAACTGCATGCAAGGTTTGCAACTGTTGGAAATCTAATTTTATCAATCAAGGTTTATGGTCATACGCAAACTGTGTAAGTTTGGTCAACATTGAATAAAAAAATTGTGTGTGTGCAAGCCAATCATTGATAACTTGTTGATGTTTTTTTCCAAATACAAGGGGCAATAACTCCTGTGTTTCTGGCCTGATCATGCTTATATTCGACTTCACCTGTAGTCTTACGTTCATAGACAAACTGTGCACGATTGGTGAAGACTGGATGAAAATGAAGTCTCTATCCTAATTAATGTCCATTTTTGTATATTTTTTTCACAAACAAAGGGTAATAAATCTGGTGTTTCTGGCCTGATCTTGCTTATATTTGACTTCACTTTTAATCTTATGGTCATAGACAAACTTTGCAAGATTGGTGAAGACTGGATGAAAAATTAAGTCTCTATCCTGAATAATCTCCATTGCTGCATATTTTTTTCAATAACAAAGGGCAATAACTAATGTGTTTCTGGTCCGATCTTGCTTATATTCGAATTCAACTGTTATCTCATGGTAATAGACGAACTTTGCAAGATTGGTGAAGATTGGATGAAAAATGAAGTCAATATCCTGAATAATGTCCATTTTTGTATATTTTTTTAATAAACAAAGGGCAATAACTCTTGTTTGAAACACGATCCAGCCCATTTTTGGCATCTGCTGAGACCTGGTTAAGATTGGATGGAAAATAAAGTCTATATGTTGGAAAAAGGCATTTTTGCACTTTTTTTGCATGAAAAAGGGGCAATAATCTAGTGTTACTGGTGTGATCTGACCCAATAACAATCCCGTCCGAGATTGTATGGTCATACACAAACTGCAGGGTTGGTTAAGATTGGATAAAAAGTGAAGTCTCTAGCGTGAATACGAACCCAGTTGTTGACGGCACACGGACGACGGATGACGCACGAGAGGTCCCCTATACCAATAGCTCTGCGAGTACTTCGTGCTCAGGTCAGGTGTACCAGGTATATAAATTTACATTCGCCCAGTTATTAATGGAGAGTTGTTTTGCAGCTGGGCGACTTGATCCAACCAGTAATTAGCCCAGTTAACAACCGTAAATACATACCATAAATACCCAGCCAAAAGTCGAGCAGTTTAAATACATAATTTCGTATTTTTACAGACTAGAATACGGACTGAACCAATGGCTGAAAGTTTGATTCAGTAATGTAAATCAATCTTCAATAGCTAAAATGAACTAAAAATTGTAAGTTCTAATGCAGTTAAGAGGCTCATGATTTCAGGCTGGGCTCGTAATTTTTCAGAATCACGAGCCCAGTTGGCCCGTAATTTTAATTTATATCCCTGTTATACCATGATTTTTTTTTCATAATTATACTGCTTTATTATACAATGTCATATACTTCTGTCTTTGCAACTTCGCAACTTTCTGTATAGTTCTTACAATAAGAGCTCATGGAAGAACACACTCGTTACTTATTGTCACATTTTATACCATGACACCAGAAATAACACTACAAACTATCAAGTTTTCTTAAAAATACATGTATTATATCAAACTCCTATACAAAAATACATGTAAAACAAACATATCGGCCGACAATCATTGAGTAAGATCAGATATTTCTTTTATAAAATACATGTATTATATAGCAATGTGTACATGTACATTAAATCAGTTAAAAATCGTTCTAAGTTATGATAATGTCAATTTATGTGAGGTTAAAATGATGAACAATATGACAATAATTAGCAAAGATCTTCTAAACATAAAAACTGTATGAACATGGTAGACAGAGTATGAATACTGCTGTACATGCAGTACGGTCCGTGTACATTATAACACTATTATGTGAAGTTAAAATAGAATGGACCTGAACAGTTTCTTTGTTCACATATAACTGGGCATTTCATGTTGTTCCAGTATATTTGTTATATTCAATCAATACTGATGGTATAAGTTGCATTTTTACATTACTCTTTCGTTAAAATTAATTGTATCTTTGATAATGTTTACATGTACTATTTAAAACCTGTGTCCATGCACGCATTAACATGGTAATATTTTATTGTGAAATTTTTATCAATGCATACAAGCATACGGTTTGGTGAAAAAATCAATTTTATTGCTACAAATATGAATGCAGGTGCCTGTAATACTAATTACTTTTACAAATTGATATTCTGCATATAAAACATCGGTATAATAAAACAGTATATTCTACAGGTCTATGTTTGATGTCCTATGCAAACTTCACATAACAGTGTGTTACATTAATTTTGATGGAATTTCAATGTACAGTTCATACATCTTATAATACAAAAATTTCTCCAACATCCCTTCCTCTAAGTAGCATTGTTTAGAAATTTAAACAAATATTCATAATTAATACAACTTTGGATATTATTTTTAATTCTTAAAGATTTAAGGTGGCAAAGAAACTTGCAAACTTGCCAAACAACATTTTAATGAAACAACAACAGGGTATTCAATTAAATATTCTTCAGGAGGTTTAGAGTCAGTTTCATGTTTTCATTTGAGTGATTCTATTCATAATTGTTGAACAGTTCTGCACTGGAAACCACAATTAAGGCGCGTCGTGGGAAAACCCGTCTTAATGCATGTGCGTAAAGTGTCGTCCCGGATTAGCCTGTGCAGTCCGCACAGGCTAATCCAGGACGGCACTTTCCGCTTTTATGGTATTTTCTGTTTCAAGGAAGTCTCTTCTAAACATAAATCCACTGTAGGCGGAAAGTGCCGTCCTGGACTGCACAGGCTAATCCAGGACGACACTTTACGCACATGCATTAAGACCGGTTTTCTCACGACGCGCCACAATTATGCCTTATGCAAACCACTAACCACTGGAGTGTAGGGAAACAGATTCAAACCGGGGGTACCTAGGTAAAATGTGACTGTGCTAAGAGGACAATGAATGATTGATTCAGATCTTACATAAATATTGGTACAAGTTATGAATCATGAACATAAATATTTTTAAACTTACATAATGGGCCTAATTACATGGATTAACTAAAAGGGACATTACCCGTCAAAAATCACAATAAAAATACGAAATGAAACGTAGATCTATGAATAATATAAGTAGCAAATATACTTTAAAATAGCATATTGTGTATATTTACTATCTGAGACAAAATAATAAATAAATATAATTTTGATATATAGTGAAAAAAAAGTCGCAATAAATGTATATATTATAAACACTAGTTAAAAAGCGATCCTACTTTCTAAAGTGTGTTTACATTTTGCCAAACTTTTCACAGTGATCTCCCCTGATACACTGTATTGATATTAATGCAGCAAGGTAAAGCCCACTGTCATGAGTTTGACATTGTAAAGGGACCTGTTCACAGATTGGCTAATTGACAATTTTCAAATAAATACTGACAGAGAAATATATTGGAAATATAGTTTCGATTATGAAAAATCATCACTTAAAATGGATAAAATTATAAAGCGTTTTTGTAATGCTACTCATCAGTATTTTGGAAAACACGTGTATCAATTACATAGCGTTAAAAATTGACTACAATGATTGGCAGTCAAGAGTAGCCGAGTGGTTAGACCGTAAGTTTTTATTGTTAAGACATTAAATGACATTTATGAAAAATACAAAAATCTGTGAGCAAGACCCTTTAAATATAATAATTACAAATTGTTTTTACTACCCGGTATATCAGAGTTATATCTTTCATATTTTTGACTTTCAATACTCAATCACAACAGTTCAAACCATATTTGATTGTTATAATTATTACACATTTTTACATTGTTATAATTATTACACATTTTTACATTGTTATAATTATTACAAATTTTTAGCTCACCTGAGCACGAACCATTTGTATAGGGACCTCAATTGCATCGCCGGTTGTCCAGCGTCAGAATGCTGTCAACAATTTCACCAGTATCGCGATAAAAACTTCCTATTTTAGTCAATCTTGAATGATCTTGTTTTGTATTTTTATCAAAATTTTGACGGGTAATGTATCTTTTAAGACGGTACACTGCTGTAATAATTGTAGTGACCAAGAACAACAAATTATGAAACTTAATAAGGATAATAAATTTTATCATTGTACAAACTTCATGACCATGTAACTGGAATGTTGAAATAGTGTGTTGATAGTTGACTGGCAGCTACAGAAATGTCGAAGTCTTTACTATTTTCAGAAGTATGTGTAACCAGTACAATGTTCACACTAATCTGAAGTCAACAATGTAAACAAGAATGCTAGTTAAACTGAGGGCTTTAGTTGGCTGAGATACAGGCCCTTCATTGTTAATATAATTTTTGGAAGTCCAGGATTTATTGTAGAACATATATTGCTTCTTCAGATTTACGAGGAATTGCTTCTTGCCTAGTTAGACCTTCCTTGTAGCACTGACGACTTTAAGATTTTCCAGCAGTTGCCTCTTGTCATGTTAGACCTTCCTTGTAGCACTGACGACTTTAAGATTTTCCAGCAGTTGCCTCTTGTCATGTTAGACCTTCCTTGTAGCACTGACGACTTTAAGATTTTCCAGCAGTTGCCTCTTGTCATGTTAGACCTTTCTTGTAGCACTGACGAATTTAAGATTTTCCAGCAGTTGCCTCTTGTCATGTTAGACCTTCCTTGTAGCACTGACAAATTTAAGATTTTCCAGCAGTTGCCTCCTGTCATGTTAGACCTTCCTTGTAGCACTGACGACTTTAAGATTTTCCAGCAGTTGCTTCTTGTCATGTTAGACCTTCCTTGTAGCACTGACGACTTTAAGATTTTCCAGCAGTTGCCTCTTGTCATGTTAGACCTTCCTTGTAGCACTGACGACTTTAAGATTTTCCAGCAGTTGCCTCTTGTCATGTTAGACCTTTCTTGTAGCACTGACGAATTTAAGATTTTCCAGCAGTTGCCTCTTGTCATGTTAGACCTTCCTTGTAGCACTGACGAATTTAAGAGTTTCCAGCAGTTGCCTCTTGTCATGTTAGACCTTCCTTGTAGCACTGACGAATTTAGGATTTTCCAGCAGTTGCCTCTTGCCTTGTTTTAAGCCTTGCTCGTGGCACTAACAAATGTAAGATTTTCCAGCAGTTGCCTCTTGTCATGTTAATCCTTGCTCGTGGCACTGACAAATTTAAGATTTTCCAGCACTTTCCTCTTGTCAAGCCTCGCAAAGTGGCAGTGACAAATTCAAGATTTCCCAGCAGTTTGCTCTTGCCTCGTTATGCCTTGCAAAGTGGCACTGACAATTTAAGATTTTCTAGCAGATTCCTCTCGTCTTGTTAGGCCTTGCAAAGTGGCACCAACTGTTTTCCATATTTTCACAGGTAAGAATGATAAAACTCCATAACATCCACATTTTCACTTCATCAGATTACAAGTAACACTTATTGCGCAGCCTACTTGTACATTACACAGTTCACACTGTCGAGATATTGTAACATAGTCCTCAGCTAGCGCCGTGACGTGTTCGCCTTTTTATCCGCTATTATCTGTTTAACTCTTGTCCTGATTCTTTCATATCTAAAGGTACAAAAAACAAGTTCACATCATACATCTGTATCTCAAATATTTATATTTCACAGTTTACATTTCTTTCAAACAGTGATACTTCAAATAGTATCGACCTACTAGTCAGTGTTAAGGTACACGCCAAGAGTCAGCAAATCAAAACACTATCTTTAGCATATTATCTTGATAATGTTGGAAAAATTGGTGTTCCGATCCCTTTGCATGTTTTATGCAAATAAATATGTTTAAACTAAGACACTATGTGGAGATAAAACTATTTAGTAACATAGAATCTTATTATTGGAAACCATCCCCAGAAAAAATTTGTCAATTCTCAACTTGTGTACCAATCTGCAGAAAGATATTTTGCACCACATTGATTGACAAGCATCAGCCGAAAAAAAAAATCGGGTGTTTCGGCAACCGACCCTACCTAGCGAAACCCCCCTACCTAAAAATTTTAGTGACGAATGTTTTCCTTGAAATCCATATTCTTCAGGTTTTAGATAGTTTCCAATGTTTTTAGACCGAAATGTGACTTCAAAAAAAAAGGTTTAAAAACAAACTCAATCGCGACCCTATCTAACTTTTTTGAGACCGTTGCTCGAAACACAATTTATTATTTTTGGCCTTATTTTCAAGACTTGACAAAATTAAACATGGGTGTCTCAAACTGTGATTGTGAGAGGTATAATAACATGCCATTTATTTCTAAAGAACCTACTTGTTTTTTAAGCGTCTTATCTCCATGTCTTCATCTTTGCTAAATTTCTCGAGCAGTCCCCGAAGCACTGGCTCTGGTATGTTTAATAGCTGCTCCACCTGGAAAAGCATTTTCAAAATCTTAAATCAAACAATCAAACAGTTAAACCCTTTCCAGTTTTTGCCACCAATACTTTATCGCAGTTAATGTTAAATTATTTATTTCTATTCATCGCTTTGGCAATCAGATGCTCTTTCGTGTAAAGTAGGTTAACAATAAAACAGGTGATATCCGAGTACAATGAGTGAATAAAACACTAAATAAATTTGCAAATGTTTGACATTGCGAGGGTTGAGAGTGAAACTGTTGTATCAGCTTTCTATTTCTATATCAGATACAATAGTTTCACGCTCAACCCTCGAAATTTGGTTCATGCTAATTAATGCTAGTTAACATGATATTTTACAACATAACGCAATTGCAAAATCACTAGGATGTATAACCATTCTTCCTTTATTTATTCTCTGATAAACAGCCATTATAAATACAAGGGCTTTTTTTACAAGAAACCTCTGAAAAACTATGACATCCCATATGGCCAGGCGCACTTGCCAATCACATCTCGTCAATCACTCAATTGCAAACATTCATCACATGACCATTACCTCTTCAGGAAGGGGCGTGTCTTCGAGGGGACATTCCATGCTTGGTGATTGGTCGCCTGCCGTATGGGCGGGGTTTCCACTCCTGGCAGGATGCGGAGAGTTATCACGAATAAATATTTTCACAGAGTCTGTGGGGCTTAATATAAGTCTCTCTAATAATGGAATGTCACTTGCTTTTAATAATCTCTCATCTGAAATAAAAATGTATAATGGTAATTTCTGAAATAAAACTATTTACTTTCTGAAATAGGAATGTATAACTTCTGAAGTTCTGACATATATTTCATAGGCTAATGAATCCCAATCTATTATAATGAAATTCATTAATGGTGAAAATATGACTATAATATTAAATATGAAATAAAATGGAAGTAAAGAAATGCCACAAATAAATCTTTTAAACACAATTAATGATTTTGTTAATTAAACGCAGAACATTAGAAATAAAGAACTATCAGAAACCTTGAATTTTGTTTCTTGTACAAGAAATTACATTAAAGACTTACCATCTAGTTCTGTTACTATACACAGATTATATTCATCTGGCTGATTTTCTACCTGGAAAAGTATGTTTTAGTTTTTATAAACAGATTTGCAGAAATCATACATGTATATTATTGTTGTAACTGCATTGCTATATCTACAGCTCATCCTCAATAATAATTTATCAACACAATTTTATACCAATGCAGTAATCATGCGTAATGGAGTTTTCAGGTTCATAATACACATAGATGTGCAGAAGAACATTCTTAATCAATGTCATCATGTTTGTTACATTTACGGCGTGTTGTGGGAAAACCGGGCTTAATGCATGTGCGTAGTGTCGTCCCGGATCAGCCTGTGCAGTCCGTACAGGCTAATCCAGGACGGCACTTTCTGCCTACAGTGAATCTATGTTTAGAAAAGACTTCCTGGAAACAGAAAATACCATAAAAGCGGAAAGTGCCGTCCTAGATTAGCCTGTGCGGACTGCACAGGCTGAAACGGGACGACACTTTACGCACATGCATTAAGACCGGTTTTCTCACGACGCGCTTCATTTAATTTCACATAATAATGCAAATATAAGTGGTGGTTTTTACAGTTTACTGTGTTTAAACTTAGAGTGTCATATGTGTCTAAAGTAAAGTGCATTGGTAAAATAAAATAACTGAAAAGACTCTAGTTACAGAATCTAACAATCTTACCTTAAACTTTTCTAGCAAGGTTGTTATTACTTGTGTCACTGTCATTTTATTGTCCACAGTGACACTGGTACAGCTGCCAAGCACTGGGGTGAATACACTAGTCTGGAATAGATATGTAGACAGTGTTAATACACTAGTCTAGAATAGACATATAGACTGTGTCTATAAACTAGTCTATAATAGATGTGTAGACTGTGTCTATACACTAGTCTGGAATAGACATGTAGACTGTGTATATACAGTAGTCTGGCATTATTATGTAGACGGTGTCAATACATTATTCTAGAATAGACATGTAGAATGTGTCTATAAACTAGTCTGCATTACATATGTAGACAGTGTCTATACACTAGTCTGGAATTCATATGAGGCGCGTTGTAGGTAACCCGGGCTTAATGCATGTGCGTAAAGTGTCATCCCGGATAAGCCTGTGCAGTCAGCAAATTTAATCCAGGGTGGCACTTTCCGCTTTTATGGTATTTTCTGTTTCAAAAAAGTTTTTTTTAAACATAAATCCACTGCACGTGGAAAGTGCCATCCCGGATTAGCCTGTGCAGACTGTTTATTGAAACAGAAAATACCATAAAAGCGGAAAGTGCCATCCCGGATTACACTGTGCGGACTGCACAGGCTAATCCAGGACAACACTACCCAGATGCATTAACCCCCGGTTTCCCACGACATGCCGCATATGTAGACGGTGTCTATACACTAGCCTGGAATAAACATGTAGACTGTCAATACACTAGCCTGGAATAGACATGTAGACTGTGTCCATACACTAGCCTGGAATAGACATGTAGACTGTGTTAAAATACTAGTCTATAATATACATGTAGACTGTGTGGAAACACTGATCTGGAATAGACATGTAGATTGTGTGGAAACACTGGTCTGGAATAGACATGTAGACTGTGCTTATACACTAGTCTGGAACAGTCATGTGAATACACTAAACTAGAATATAAATAATGACTGAATACACTAGCCATGAATAGATGTGTATACTGTGTGAATACACTAGTCAAGAAAAGACATGTAGACTGTGTTCATACACCAGTATAGAATAGACATGTAGCCAGTGTTAATAAACCAGCCTGGAATAGACATGAAGACTGTGTGATAACACTAGTCTGGAATAGACAAGCAGGTTTGGTAAATGCAGTATACTGAAATAGTCTTGAACTTACTAGTATGGAATATACATGAATACACTACCATGGCATGGACAGGAATGTTATGTAAATAGTCTAGTCTGGAATAGACTTGAAGGTCTTATTAATGGCATGTCTGAGTAGACATGTGGACTGTGTTAATACATGAATCTAGTTTAGACATGTAGACTGTGTTAATATATAGTCTAGAACAGACATGAGGGTAAGGCAAATATCTAAGACAATATTACAGAGTGAATTGAAATGTAAACTAGAAATGATGACTGTGTCAACAGAGCAGTCTGGAATATGCTGAAATAAATATATCTAAAACATATTAAACATATAATATTAAAGACTTCAACATAGATTTCATGGTGATTGGAAATACAGAAACCTCGATGCGTGCGTGCGTGAGTGTGTTTATTTAGAAGTTGATGAGATCCTTCCGCGCCTGAGGCTGCATTATGTGAGGACCCCGAGTGTGTCCCAGCACTCCTACCTAATTGACTTACTAGAGACTCATGAAAGTTGAGACAAATATTTTTGAATCATAGCTGCAATTTCCAGTTTTGTTTGTTTGTTTTTTTTTGTTTACTGAGACATTTTTTAAATTTTGGTGTGGTCATGTGCTGTGGGGGGAAACCGGTGTACCCGGAAGAAACCCCACCTGTACGGTATGGTGACCACCAACCATACTCACATGCGCCGAGTGGGAAGCGAACCCGGGACGCCTAGGTGAGAAGCAAGTATACCAACCTTTGCACTAGCCGGACAGCCTAACATACCGGATATTGTTACTCACATCATAGTTATATATGTGACCATTTATGGACGCCCTCTTCCAGCGGTTGGGTTTCTCTCCTCGGTAGGCGACTGTGTTCGACTTCTTGATATGTGATTTCCTCATGACGACTTCAGAAGACGGGGAGTGAATCACACTGTCGTCAAGTCCCATGCTAGCCGATACCTTCGTCGGACTGTGCACTGCATGGTCTGATTCCTAGAATAAGAACCATAGGTATTAGAAAGGAAACCAGTCAACATTCCTGTAAAATAATAATACAGGTTTCACTCAATGATTTCGACATATGAAACAAAATAAATACCAAAATTATTTAATACATTTTTGGTCACCCTAATAAAACAAGATGGCCCTCAGTACCCTAGGACGCTCACCTGAGACCTTGTAACCCAATTGGAATTTGCATCCCAGAGGCGTGGCTCATTTTTATCCCAGGGGCATAATATGTATAATCTTAAACAAACCTCTGGGCCTTGCAATTTCAGGTAAAGATTTTTGAAGTAACTTTGCTATTTAAGTCTATATAAACACGGGGGGCCACCAGATTTGACCCCAGGTACATAATTTGAACAATCTTTGGAGAGGACCACTACGCAATGTTATGTACCAAACATAGGAAAGCTGTGGGCCTTGCCATTTCAGAGGAGAAGATTTTTTAAAGTTATTTTGCTATTTAAGTATAAATAAACCATGTCACCCCTGGTGCGTGACAAGATTTCACCCCAGGGGCATAATTTGAACAATATTTGTAGAGGACCATTATACGGATGTTACCAAATATGAAACCTCTAGGCCTTGCGGTTTCAGGGGAGAGGAATTTTAAAGTCATTTTGCTATTTAAGTCTGTACAAGAGGGCCACGATGGCCCTAGGTCGCTCACCTGAGTTAAAGGCATCATAATGGCTTATAACAAGAGCTTAGAGGGCCAAAAAGCATCACATATCTCATATAAAATCATTGACTTTATACTTCTAACTTTTTAGTTAAGATAATGATCATGCAAACAGTTTGTAAACTACTCTCTTGCACATAGCATGTGTGATTTTTGTATATGTTTTCTCAAGTTATGATTGTATTTGTATATATCAAGTTATCTGCTCATGAAAATTAGTATGTCAATGGCTAGACATAAATGTCCACGAAAACATGACCAATTTAATTAGAACATTAGTTTTATATTATTATCATTTAAGATATATACCGTAACATCTCTGTCATACGACGAGATTTAAAGCCTCTAAAATCATGTTCATAACTTGTGAGGCAGTTCACCAAAAAAAATCGTAGCATATTACATTGAAATATTTGTCAAAAGCATTTGAATTTGCACCTGCATATTGGCTAATGCACGCATTATAATCCATCTATAATTATCACAGTTTGTTCTTTCTACTAATTGCCAACAATTAAGACAAATTGCAAAACTGTTTCATTATGAAATAAGATGCTAACTGTGAATTAAACTATTTACTCTAAGGGTGCACTAAAAATCAATACACCTTCAGCCCAAACCCATGATTTTCGTGTACAGCATATTGCTAATTAAACTGGCTGAACCGCTTTTTGTCCACAGCAACACCTGTCAGAGAGAGATTTCACACTTCAACGCATTTACTGCAGACAGTACCGTATATACCCACTTAATATGAAATACACTGACCAATTTTCAGATGGTATTTAATGACAATTCTAAATCGACTTAAGGGATGGTTATAATAAGAAATACGTTTCTGGAATGATGACATGTCTAGTCCCCCTACCCCCCTCTTCAAAAACTCAACGGATTAGCATGATTTAGAAAAATGACCCTTGGAAACTTAAAAAAACGGAATTTCGGGCATATGCCGGAAAACTTTTACCCATGCAAATATGAAACCTCTGGGCCTTGCGGTTCCAGAGGAGATTTTTAAAGTCATTTTGCTATTTAAGTCTACGTAAACCATGTGACCCCTGGGGTGTGTCCAGTTTTGACCCCAGGGCATCTTTTGAACAATCTTTATAAAGGACCACTATACAATGTTACATACCAAATATGAATCCTCTAGGTCTTGCGGTTTCAGAGAAGAAGATTTTTAAAGTCATTATGCTACTGAAGTCTATATAAACCATGTGAGCTCCGGGGTGTAGCCAGTTTTGACCCCAGGGGCATCATTTGAACAATCTTTGTAGAGGACCACTATGCAATGTTACATACAAAATATGAAACCTCTGGGCCTTGCGGATGCAGAGGAGAAGATATTTAAAGTCATTATGCTACTGAAGTCTATATAAACCATGTGAGCCCCCGTGGTGTAGCCAATTTTGACCCCAGGGGCATCATTTGAACAATCTTTGTAGAGGACCACTATGCAATGTTACATACAAAATATGAAACCTCTGGGCCTTGTGGATGCAGAGGAGAAGATTTTTGAAGTCATTTTGCTATTCCAGTCTAAATAAACCATGTGACCCCCCTGACCCTCGGGGTGTGGCCAGTTTTGACCCCAGGGGCATCATTTGAACAATCTTTGTAGAGGACCACTATACAATGTTACATACCAAATATGAAACCTTTAGGCCTTGCAATTTCAGAGAAGATTTTTAAAGTCATTTTGCTATAAAAGTCTATGTCAACCATGTGACCCTCTGGGCGTGGCCAGTTTTGACCACAGGGGCATCATTTGAACAATCTTTGTTGAGGAGCACTATACAATGTTACATACCAAATATGAAACCTGTAGGCCTTGCAGTTTCAGAGAAGAAGATGTTTAAAGTCATTTTGCTATTTAAGCCTATATAGACCATGTGAGCCCCGGGGTGTGGTCAGTTTTGACCCCAGGGGCATCATTCGAACAATCTTTGAGAGGACCACTATACAATGTTACATACCAAATATGAAACCTCTGGGCCTTGCGGTTTCAGAGGCGATGTTTAAAGTCATTTTGCTATTCAAGTATATACAAACCATGTGACCCCCAGGTGTGGCCAGTTTTAACCCCAGGGGCATCATTTGAACAATCTTTTTAAAGGACCACTATACAATGTTACATACCAAATATGAATCCTCTAGGCCTTGCAGTTTTAGAGAAGAAGATTTTAAAAGTCATTTTGCTATACAAGTCTTTATAAACCATGTGACCCCCGAGGCATTGCCAGTTTTGACCCAAGGGGCATTATTTGAACAATCTTTGTAGGCGACCACTATACAATGTTACATACCAAATATGAAACCTTTAGGCCCTGCAGTTTCAGAGAAGAAGATTTTTAAAGTCATTTTGCTGTACAAATCTATATAAACCATGTGACCCCCGGGACGGGGCCAGTTTTGACCCCAGGGGCATCATTTGAACAATCTTTGTAGAGGACCACTAGAGGATGTCACACATCAAATATGAAAGCTCCAAGCCTTGTGGTATCCGAGAAGATTTTTAAAGTTTTCAGTTTTGAAATCTATTTTTAGCTCTGGTGCCCTACATATGCAGCGGACCGAAACGATTTGACCAACTTTGAAAGAGGGTCACCCAAGGATCATTCCTGTGAAGTTTCGTGAAAACTGCTAAGCGGTTTAGGAGGAGATGTTGATTAAACGAAATGTTGACGCATGACGCACGACGGACAAAAGGCGATCACAAAAGCTCACCATCAGCACGTTGTGCTCAGGTGAGCTAATAATTATACAAAACAAGGCTTGTCACAGGATGTGATGCATACCACCCGAGGCATATGCTTGTCAAAGGAAGGCAACACAATGTCAGTTACATGTTGGCAAAGATGACGCTTCCTACAAAAAGAGTTATGGTCCTTTTACTCTGCATTTCCTCTCAACATCCTCTATCAATATATGTGGTTTTATTTTAAATCACTTCAATACTAATGAAGTTAAGCACTGCACTAGAAAATTAACTGAAGGGCAACAACTCCATAAATATTGAAGAAAGAGTTATGGTCCTTGTACTCTGCACTTCTTTTCAATGCCCTCTATAAATTTATTTGGTTTTATTTAAAATCCCTTCAATACTAATAGAGTTATGCTCTGCACAACAAAATAAACAAAAGGCAATTACTCCGTAAATATTGAAGAAAGAGCTGTGGCCCTTGTGTTCTGTGCTTCCTCTCAATGTCCTCTATCATTATATGAAGTTTCATGTGAATCCCTTCAATACTAATGGAGTTATGCTCCGCACCAGAACATTAAACAAAGAGCAATAACTCTGTAAATATTGAAGAAAGAGTTATGGTCCTCATGTTCTGCACTTCCTCTCATTGTCCTCTAGCATTATATGATGTTTTATTGGAATCCCTTCAATACTAATGGAGTTATGCTCTGCACAAGAAGCGTGATTGACGGACGGACAGACATAAATATTGGAGAAAGAGTTGTGGTCCTTGTGCTCTGCACTTTCTCTCATTGACCTCTATCATTATATTACGTTTCATTTGAATCTCTTCAATACTAATGGAGTTATGCTTTGCACAAGAAAATTAAACAAAGGGCAATAACTCTGTAAATATTGAAGAAAGAGTTGTGGTCCTTGTGCTCTGCACTTCCTCTCATTGTCCTCTATTATTATATGAAGGGTCATTTGAATCCCTTCAAAACAAATCTAGTTACGCTCCGCACAAGAAAATTAATGCTTGACATACGGAAATAAAACAAAGGGCAATAACTCCATAAATATTGGGGAAAGAGTTTTGATCCTTGTGCTCTGCACTTTCTCTCATTTTCTTCTATCATTATATTAAGTTTAATTTGAATCCCTTCAATACTAATGGAGTTATGCTCCGCACAAGAAAATTAAACAAAGGGCAATAACTCTGTAAATATTGTAGAAAGAGTTGGGTTCTTGTGCTTTGCACTGCCTCTTATTGTTCTCTATCTATATATTAAGTTTCATTTGAACCCCTTCAATACTAATGGAGTTATGCTCCGCACAAGAAAATGAATGCTTCACATAAGAAAATAAAACAAAAGGCATTAACTCTGTAAATATTGAAGAAAGAGTTGTGGTCCTTGTGCTATGCACTTCCTCTCATTGTCCTCTATTATTATATGAAGTTTCATTTGAATCCCTTCAATACTAATGGAGTAATGCTCCGCACAAGAAGCGTGAAAAACAGACGGACAGTCGGACAGACAGATGGACGATGCGATTACTATATGCCCACAAAGTTCCCTTCGGGGGTATAATAACTACCAATCCTCAGGAGAGAAAGTGAAATATTTTATAATAATATTCAATACAACATAAAAAGAAAAGTAATCTTTCCATTGTTGAAGCTGGGATGTTTCAAGCCTGACTTTTTTTATTATTATTGAGCTGGCCTTAAAAATGTGACCTGCTTTGAAAAAAGGAAGTTAAAGCATTTTCCTTGTTGATAATACTCTGATTGGATATCAAATAAATATTTAATAAGTGCTAGTTTTAGAGTATTTGTTATCCAACACCAGAAATTTCTAATGCATGTAGAAAGAAAATGTAAACAAACTTTTGAAGAACCATTTAAAGATGAACACTAGCTGAAAAGTTGTAAATTAGTGATTCAATATTGAGAAGATTGAACTTGGCAAAATTCAACAAATGTCATTATGACTGATTTTAAGCTTAGATAAAATATTCCCACAAGTAAGTCTGGCAACTCGAGAAGTTAATCTTATTTAGAAATCTCATCTAGAACTATGTTCAAAGAGCACGGATGCCTCAATTTTAAAAATATATGAGTCTTAATGCCTGTGCGTAAAGTGTCGTCCCGGATTAGCCTGTGCAGTCCGCACAGGCTAATCCTCGACGGCACTTTCCGCCTACAGTGGATATATGTTTAGAAGAGACTTCCTTGAAACAGAAAATACCATAAAAGCGGAAAGTGCCGTCCTGGATTAGGCTGTGCAGACTGCACAGGCTAATCCGGGACGACACTTTAAGCACATGCATTAAGACTGGTTTTCTCATGACGCGCCACATATGTGTGCCTTGTCAGACCCCAGAATAAGACCATATAATCATTCAAACAAAACGAACACACTATTCCCTATTTCATTCCAATTTCACTTTAAACTCATACTTAAAAGAAACATCTCTGACCTGTAATTTTCAATGTCATGTGTACATTATAGTTGAAAAAAAGAAACTTTTCTGACATGTAAAACTGTAAAATTTTCTACCGTTACAAAAAATCTTTCATTCTAAAAAAATAATAACATGTCATATTCCTTGTTGTTTTTTTTCAAATAGATTTGTAATGAATAAATAATAGGAATTTACTGTCACACATAGAGCTGTAAATTTCTAAAAGCGTGAATCTGACAAATTATCACTTACATTTCTGATCTCTGGTAAAGTTTTCAAACTATTGTGATCGGTAATAACGCTGTATCGTTTTGTGATTGCAGGAGCCGTAGGAACGTCGTCATACTGCTTTAAGATAATTGGTTTCTTCAGACCCCAATAGATTCGCAAGGGCCCTTGTATTCGCACATTGCCCTCATCCTGAAAATGAAAGTAAAGGATCTGTTTTCTGTTTCCTTAGAAAGCATTTCAAACTAGAATTCTAACATGACACTCGCTATTTTTTGCTAAAGACAAAGAACAAAATTATTGTTGTTAAACTACCCAATAAACAATGTAAAAAGAAGTCCCGATTCTGAGCGGTGCATAGTGAAAAGTAGTTCCAATTACAGTTGCAAAAATATATGTCAAATTATGTTAGAATTGAAATAATTTTCACATTATCGTTGTTTATCAGCCAATAAACCACTGTTTGTCGTTCTGATGAGTGACTTTTAAACAACTCGGTCTAACACCCTCCTGGTTTAATACCTACGCATCAGAACTCAAAATCGTTGTTTATTGGCCGATAAACGACGATAAATAAATAAAAAATCTATGTTAACTTACATTTGCTTTATTTACTAGATGACATCAGAATACTGAAATATAATTTAATTTACTCTGCTTTTACTTTAACAAATGGGCCATTTATTTAAGGCTTACACATGAAAAGGTTGAGTTGTTATTTATGACCAAGCTTGACGAGAACAAACATGCCATGTAAATACATCTAACTCTACATGGAATTTCCCGTAATGCGGTTAATCCGGTTAAGTACAGACAGTCGGGTAACTTCGGACAAATGCATTAGTAGATCGACTTTTCTACATGTTTTCATGTTATTTTTTATGATTTTACCTTATTTAAGAAGAGTATCTTTTCGGGGAATACATGTGTAAAAATAGCATATGACGTAATGCATTGGTTATTGTAAATGGTGCATCGTGGGAACAACCTATCGATGCTGTCTGAGTTTTCCTGAACTTTAAATATAAAATAGTGTCCGTAGTTTCCCAATGTAATTTGCAATAGCAAAACCAGTACTGTCCCTAGTTTTCCTACTCTGGCCTCGTTTTTTACTCAGTTGACGTACTTTAGACTACAGATAGATTATATGGAATCTATGATAAAATCCGAGGGAGACAGGGATTTCTCAATTTCGTCATCATTATATGGTGATATCCTACAGAGCTAGGCGCAACATATTGACAAGGGGAGCCCTTGATTAACACTAATGCCATCTGCTACAGAATATTTGAACAACATAAACTACTATATTCTGCAATTGCTAGTATAATAAAGAATAATAATTATTGGTCATAGATGCATACGACAAAGCTTATGTGACAGTATTGCTTTAAATAGTTAAATTTAATTTAAATCATATGCAAGCAATCTCATAAAGCTCTGTTTACACAGTATTTATCTGTGTCAATAGAAGAAACAAATGAAATTTGATATCACTACATATTGCGATTTAATGCTCCATTTCAATAATGGAAGCTCATATTGCCTGCCATGTTTGTCTGCAGTAATGCACCTACCAATATTTTCCCCCAGGAGGGAAAGGCGTGCTGACCCAGGAGAATTTGACTTATTTTATTTTTTTGGGTCTAATTCTCCAACCTAGAGCCAAGAATTTTATAAATTCCGACCAAAGTCTATTTCCCGGGACCCGCCTGTCGGGAATTGTTTTCAGTCTAAATTCCCATATATGCCCACCACTCCCTCCCTCTGGGGGAAAATATTTATGGGTGCATCGAGGGACCTGATTTGTTCATCAAAAAGCAAAAAATGGTACTACTGACTCTTCACTAGCCTCAAAAGGCTCTTTACTCACCTCGACTATGTTCAAGGCCTGCCCTCGTCTGTTCTGGTGACAGTCATTATAGGCCTGCACTTTCTTGAATAGTTCAGCTCCTCTGAAAAAGACAAAATCACTGGCGGTCATGAGAAGTGAATAAATAAATGCTGCATTCAGGATGAGATATGATAGTATTTATTGTTTGGAAGGACCTGTTGTTCATACTGAACATTGTACTGGGTAATATGTACCAAACTAAATAAAGCTAAAACACATTGAAAATGCTAATACTCTAGATGTATGCAGATTTTGCCAAATTGGTCTAACATTATATATAATCGATCTCTTAACAGAACACATTTCCAAAGTATTCACATATTTATTGCCATAGGACTTTTTTTGGACAATCTAATAATAACAAATACCTGTGAATTGGTGTAAAATCTATCATACCAGACCCCTTCCCACACAGGTACAAGCAGGTACAAGCAGTTCATCCCAATTGATCATTAAAACATATGGACCTGTTTAGTTCACAATCCTCCATTTAACCCAGAAACACATTTCTTTGGGGTAAAAAATCCTCAGGGGAGAAATAGCTCAGTGTTCCAGTGCTCAGGTATCTTATTAATATGATGATGCTAATCAGCTGGATACTGGGCCCAGCACTTCTGCATGAGGCTTATCAGGCAGTCACAAGTTGTAGGAGTTGAAATCGTATTTACACTGCAGCATAACAGACACAGTTTGCAGCATTTTTCACAGATGATACCAAAAGCAGGAGGCATATAACATAAACTAGTTGATGCCTCTGGCAAATAATCCCTGTCACTGATTTATAAAACAAGTTATTACTCAAATGATCATAATAAAGAACTTTTTTTGTTACTATGTAACCCACAAGTAGATAAACAGCATGTGAACAGCATCTGTCTGCAAAAAACATTCATTCAAACAAACATCTCACTTAAGAACAAGAGCTGTTTGTAGAACAGTTATGCCCCCTCAAGGTTAAAAGCAATCTTTAAAATATCAAGTTTGGTGGGGATTGGATGAAAGCTGTTGGTGTTGGACATAGAGAGCGTATTACTGCTAAAAGGGCTAATTTTAGATAAAACAAGGACCATAACTCTGTACTTCCTGGGGCGATTAGGCAGATTATCAAAGTTGGCCACGATATTATGGCCACAAAGCGGGGCCGGCTAGCTCAGTTGGTAGAGCGCTGGACTACAAATCCGAGGATCGCAGGTTCGATTCCAAGCCCAGCCACATAACTTGTGTGCGGATTGGTCACGAAATTATTTCTACGGCCATTCTCCCCCTACCTCTGATGCAAGTAGGGCAGTTGTCAGTTACTGGCATAGGTATGTGCACTTAGTACTGGTAAACCAGCTTACCCAGGAAAAGTGTGAGTAGGTTAACTGACCGCCATTATATGACTGAAATACTGTCGAATATGGCGAAAAATCCCCCCCCCCCCAAAAAAAAAATTATGGTCACGACCATTTTCCTTAAATTTGGTGAAGATTGGATGAAAACTGTTGAACTTAGAGAGCGGAAAAACGTCTAAAAATGCAAATTTCGGATCATTCAAGGGCCATAACTCAACAATTCCTGGGGCGATTAGGCTGATTATCGAACTTGGCCAAGATATTATGGCCACATTTTCAGCAAGTTAGGTGAAGATTGGATAATAACTGTTGGACTTAGAGAGTGGAAACAGCTAAAAATAGCATTTTTTGATAATTCAAGGGCAATGACTCAACAAATCCTAGGGCGATTGGCTGATTATTAACTTGGCTGAGATATTATGGCCATATACATTTTCATTAAGTTTGCTGAGGGTCTTATGAAAATGGTTGGACTTATAGAGCGGAAACGAAAGTGGTCTACCGACAGACTGACCGACCAACGCACCACACCGGCATTAGCAAACCAATGTCATCTTCGACGGGGGCGTAATATAGTAAATGTAAAATTAACAAGAGTCCTATTGTCACAAAGATACGCCCGTCAAAGGAGCATTTTTAGGGGTAAAGATTCAACGACTAAAGAGAGAAAATCCCTCCATGCTGTACAAAGATATGCTGTGGAAAAACTGTTAAGGATTCTTATATTAGATCTTTGACCTTGAATTGTGACCTTGACCTTGGACCAAGGGACCTGGTTCTTCTGCACGACACTCTGCCACATCATGCTTATCACTTCTGCCAAGTTATTTGAAAACCCATCCATGCTGGACAAAGATATGCTCCTGACTAAGTGACTAGGATTGATTTCTTATATTTTACATTTGACCTTGAATTGTGACCTTGACCTTGGACCTAGGGACCTGGTTCTTGCACGTGACACTCTGTCGCACCATGCTTATCACTTCTGCAAAGTTATTTAAAAATCCATCCATGCTGGACAAAGATATGCTCCGGACAAAGTGTTAAGGACTGATTTCTTATATTTAACCTTTGACCTAAAATTACGACCTTGACCTTGGACCTAGGGACCTGGTTCTTGCGCGATACACTCCGTCTCACCATGCTTATCATTTCTGCCAAGCTATTTGAAATCCATCCATGCTTGACAAAGATATGCTCCGGACAAAGTTTTAAGGATTGATTTCCTATAGTTGACCTTTGACCTTGACTTATGACCTTGACCTTGGACCTAGGGACCTAGTTTCGCGTGCAACACTCCGACTCATCATGCTTATCACTTCTGCCAAGTTATTAGAAAATCCATCCATGCTGGACCAATATATGCTCTGGACAAAGTGGTAAGGATTGATTTCCTATATTTAACCTTGAATTGTAACCTTGACCTTGGACCTAGGGACCTGGTTCTTGCGCGTGACACTCCGTCTCATCATGGTTATCACGAAGTTGTTTGAAAAAACATCCATGCCGGACAAAGTTATGCTCCAGACAAAGATCTCATGCCTCCCACCCGCCAGTTCGCCCGCTTGGGTGTTTCCATAACACGACCCGTTTTTCAAACGGGCATATTAAAAGAGAAATGAATAAATGATGTCAAGAAACAAGACTGTCTTCTGAATCTTTACATTATACTGTCAGGAATCAATAGACAAACAAAATATGCCAAAAAGCAGACAAATAAATGTATGATTTTACTGTGCTGATTAACAAAGCAATTTCAAATCACAGGCATTAATCTGCCATGAAAAATGCATAGAAACCAAGAGTTCAGTAGGATGATATGGCTTCATAACCCTGTATTGATTTCCAGGGATGTTCTTTGACACTAATGTTTCTTCCAAGGTTACTGGAAGGTCAGAAATAGAACCATTTCAACTGAGGACCCAGCAATAATGCACCACATTATACCTGGGTTGGTGTTCATAGAGCTCCTAAGGAAAACCTTAACTTAAAGGGGCGTATCGACAGTATTTCCAATAAATATAGACTCGTACTAAAGCAAGATATATTCCTATTTTTCACGAATATATTTTTATAATAGCAATAATATACTGAAGGTATTGTTAAGAAAAAATATATACAATGCCTAAAATAATTTTTTTCGATGCATGGTGCCAGCAGGATTTGAACTTAAGCCTACAAAATCACGCCTACAAATGGCCGTGACCCAACAAAAATTTCAACATGCAGAAAAAATAGGCTTACTGCCAAAAGCTAGTTTTCCTTGGAGATAAGATTGTCCTCTGAGTGTGTTTTATACTGTATTGAACAGTCATGCTTGCATGATACTTGTATAGTATTGATAACACAGACCATATTTTCAGTCTATATTATCAGTGCTTTCAAGATGTTGTTTGAAATGGGAGGTCATAGTTTGACCTTGAAATTCAGAAATGATTATTTTTTTATAAAATTTACCCTTGTATACCAATCACCCAAACATGTTTTTTCCAGAAATTGTTTTAAGTTCTTCTGTGGCACTGAAATATATCTAGTATGTCTTGGCAAAACCCGGCTTAATGTACGTGCGTACAGTGTTGTTCCAGATCAGCCTGTGCAGTCCGCACAGGCTAATCCGGGGCAACACTTTCCGCTTTTATTGTATTTTCTCTTTCAACGAAGTGTCTTCTAAACATAAATCCATTTTAGGCGGAAAGTGCCATCCCGGATTGATCCGGGACGACAATTAACGCAGATGCATTAAGTCCGGGCTTCCCACCACACGCCTAGTTTGATTTCTGAAGAACAAAAAAAGACATCCAACACTAAGGTTGAAATGCAGATATCAACTTGGGCATAAAAGGCAAAACCAACTCAATGAAAAATGATTTATATAATAATCAGTTATATATAAGATATTTCTTGGAAGATTTTGCAGATACAGCAGCCTCTGCTCTGTAATCTTGCCGGGTTATCGTATCGGCTAGACCACAATGAATATTTCGCCTATGTGTGGCACATTACTTCCCATGCCAAGTAAATTTACGCTTGTATTTCCTGAAAACACACAGGACTTGTAGAAGGTTCTCTTTAAAAGACAAACATTTGGCCAAGCCTTTTGAGCAAAAACAAAACATATTACCATGAGGATAAAAATTTGTTAAGATTATGTGTTCATGTTAACTGGATTTTAGATCTATAACCCAACTGCCCTGGTGAAAGCCACACAAGCATGATAATAAGACACACCTCAGTGTGATAATAGAAATAGGCAAAACTAGATGAGGCATGTCATGGGAAAACCATGCCTAATGCAGGTGTGTGAAGTGTCAACCCGGATCAGCCTGTGCAGTCTGCACAGGCTAATCTGGGACGACAATTTCTGCTACAGTGGATTTATGTTTAGAAGAGACTTCCTTCAAACAGAAAATACCACAGTGTCATCCCGGATTAGCCTGCGTGGACTGTACAGGTTGATCCGGGACAACACTTTATGCACATGCATTAAGCCCGGGTTTCGCACGACACGCCTCATATATAACCAGCAGTTCTAAGCATGTAATGTGTGGCGACTTATGTGCACCATTCTAACAAGTTCTATATCAAAATCTACAACCATTTAATTTACAACATAAAATATCAGCATGATCTACTTTCAAATAAAGTGCTACTGAGCAAATAAATTGACCAGGGTACAACAAGATATTGCTACAACTTGTAGACAAAAAGGACACAAATATTAAATTGTTGAGAAAATACAGCAGTAACCATTATGATGACCACAGCAAATGTTAATTAAAATAGTGATTATAGTTCTTATTACTGTTCACAAAAATCATGTAAATCTTGTTAGAATCAAAATAACATGAAAACCTAAACTTTAAGCGAAAAAAAATATTTTAAATTTTCTCTAAGTTGGCCGTCAATTCATTAAGCTTTAACTCTACCAGGAAGTACTACAAGTATTATCGTTCTTATCGATCAAAATATTTCAGGTAAATAAAAGCTTGAAAGCAATGCGGAAAACTACCACGTCCAATTATTGTATTCCTTTTCTCTTAAGACCACCAATTTTAAAACAAGTAGATAATTTTTATCACAGATACTGAAACCAATGTGAATTTAGTGTTCAGTACCCATCAGTTTGGAAAATGTGACATCATGAAAACTTGCTCCGACAAAGGGAACAAATGTGGCGCGTCGTGAGAAAACCGGTCTTAATGCATGTGTGTAAAGTGTCATCCCGGATTAGCCTTTGCAGTCTGCACAGGCTAATCCGGGATGGCACTTTCCGCTTTTATGGTATTTTCTGTTTCAATGAAGTGTCTTCTAACCATAAATCCACTTTAGGAGGAAAGTGTTGTCCCGGATTGGCCTGTGCGGACTGCACAGGCTAATCCGGGACGACACTTTACGCACATGCATTAAGTTCGGTTTTCTCACGACTCGCCACAATTATATTTTGATGAAATTTAATTCATTAATTACGGCATTTCAACTAGCTGTTCCATGGTTTTTAATGGTTTTTATTCATTAAAGGGACTATGTCAAATTTTATTCATTAAAGGGACCATGTCAACAAAAAATTGGTTTCCTATTGCACTATAAATGATATGAGGGGCGTCGTGGGAAAACCGAACTTAATGCATGTGCGTAAAGTGTCGTCCGGGATTACACTTTCCGCTTTTATGGTATTTTCTGTTTCAAGGAAGTCTCTTCTAAACATAAATTCACTGTAGGCGGAAAGTGCCGTCCTGGATTAGCCTGTGCGGACTGCACAGGCTAATCCGGGACGACACTTTACGCACATGCATTAAGACCGGTTTTCTCACGACGCGCCACATATTAGATTATAGAAATACGCTATACTAAGACATGTACATTAAATATAGAATAAATAAAATAATACATAGTAAGATATAAGTTAAAAACTATTCAGCAAAAATGTTTGAAAACAAGAGGGCAACAATGGCCCTAGGTCGCTCACCTGAGTTTAAGGCATCATAATGGCTTATAACAAGAGGGCCAAATGGCACTAAACCACTACCTGAGTATAAAGATCTGGGTCTTGCAGTTTCAGGAGATTTTTATAGTCTACAGGGAGTGGCCACTTTCTACTCCGGGGGGCATAATTTGAACAATATTTGTAGAGGACGGCTATACAATTTTCATGCCAAATATGAAACCTCTGGGCCTTGCGGTTTCAGAGGAGGGGATTCTCAAAGCCCACTTTCCATATAAGTCTACAGAAACCATGTGACTCCAGGGTGGGGCTTCTTTTTACTCCAGGGGCATCATTTGAACAATATTTGTAGAGGACCACTATACAATGTTACAAACAAAGCTGAAACCTCTGGGCCTTGCAGTTTCAGAGAAGATTTGTAAAGGATTGACCCCAGTGGCATAACTTGAACAATCTTTGTAGAGGACCAAGATAAGATGTTAGATACAAATTACAAAACCTCTGGGCCTTAAGGTTTCAGAGAAGATTTTTAAAGTCATCTTGCTATACAAGTCTACATAAACCATGTGACCCCGGGCATGGCCAGTTTTGACCCCAGGGGCATCATTTGAACAATCTTTGAACAATCTTTGTAGAGGACCACTATACAATGTTACATACCAAATATGAAACCTCTAGGCTTGCGGTTTCAGAAGAAAAGATTTTTAAAGTCATTTTGCTATTCAAGTCTATATAAACCATGTGAGCCCCAGGGTGTGGCCAGTTTTGACCCCAGGGGCATCATTTGAACAATCTTTGTAGAGGACCACTATACAATGTTACATACCAAATATGAATTCTCTGGGCCTTGCGGTTTCCGGGGAGCAGATTTTTAAAGTCATTTTGATATTCAAGTCTATATAAACCATGTGACCCCCCTGACCCTCGGGTGTGGCCAGTTTTGACCCCAGGGGCATCAGTTGAACAATCTTTGTAGAGGACCACTATACAATGTTACATACCAAATATGAAACATCGAGGCCTTGCTGTTTCAGAGGAGGAGATTTTTAAAAACATTTTGCTGTTTAAGTCTATTTAAACCATGTGAGCCCCAGGGTGTGGCAAGTTTTTACCCCAGGGGCATCATTTGAACGATCTCTGTAGAGGACCACTATACAATGTTACATACCAAATATGAAACTTCTGGGCCTTGCGGTTTCAGAGGAGAAGATTTTTAAAGTCATTTTGCTATTTAAGTCTATATAAACCATGTGAGCCCCAGGGTGTGGCCATTTTGACCCCAGGGGCATCAATTGAACAATCTTTGTAGAGGACCACTATACAATGTTACATACCCAATATGAAACCTCTGGGCCTTGCAGTTTCAGAGGAGAAGATTTTAAAGTAATTTTGCTATTCAAGTCTATATAAACCATGTGACCCCGGGGCGTGACCAGTTTTGACCCCAGGGGCATCATCTGAACAATCTTTTTAGAGGACGACTATGGAATGTTACATACCAAATATGAAACCTCTAGGCCTTGCGGTTTCAGAGGAGAAGATTTTAAAGGTAATTTTGCTATTTAAGTCTATATAAACCATGTGAGCCCCAGGGTGTGGCCAGTTTTGACCCCAGGGGCATCATTTGAACGATCTTTGTAGAGGACCACTATACAATGTTACATACCAAATATGAAACTTCTGGGCCTTGCGGTTTCAGAGGAGAAGATATTTAAGTCATTTTGCTGTTTAAGTCTATATACACCATGTGTACCCAGGGTGTGGCCAGTTTTGACCCCAGGGGGATCATTTGAACAATCTTGGTAGAGGACCACTATACAATGTTACATGCCAAATATGAAACCTCTGGGCCTTGCGGTTTCAGAGGAGAAGATTTTAAAGTCATTTTGCTATTTAAGTCTATATAAACCATGTGATCCCCGGGGTGTGGCCAGTTTTGATTTCAGGAGCATCATTTGAACAATCTTTGTAGAGAACCACTATACAATGTTACATACCAATTATGAAACCTCTAGGCCTTGCAGTTTCAGAGAAGAAGATTTTAAAGTCATTTTGCTATACAAGTCTATATAAACCATGTGACCCCGGGGCGTGGCCAGTTTTGACCCCAGGGGCATTATTTGAACAATCTTTGTAGAGAACCACTAGCAGATGCCACATACCAAATATGAAAGCTCTTGTGGTTTCAGAGAAGATTTTTAAATCTACTTTTAGCTCTTGTGACCTACATATGCAGCAGACCGCATCAATTTAAACAATTTTGAAAGAGGGTCACCCTAGGATAATTCCTGTGAAGTCTGATTAAAATCTGCCCAGCGGTTTAGGAGGAGTTGTTCTTTGAATGAAAATATTGACACACGACAGACGACGCACGACGGAGAAAAGGCGATCCTAAAAGCTCACCATGAGCATGTTGTGCTCAGGTGAGCTAAAAACCCCATGCAGGTATCGAACTCACGACTTAGGAGCCATACTAAGAAATGACAATAGACAGCGCTTTAACCAACTTTGCTATTCTGCTATGTATAGAAACTTGTGTAAACTATGGTTAAACAGAATGCTCACAATTCTGACGTCAAAATGTAAACATGAAAAGAGCCAAACAAACACGACCCATATTAGGCCAGGATTTTTTGATTTTACGGTTTACAAAACCGGCGAACATAAATTTTCCGAAAGTGAAAAAAAAAAAAATTATAAATACGATTTTGTTTTTACCGATGGGGTACGAAACGTTCAAATTTTCAAAATATTTTGAGTACGAATATAATAATTTGCTCGGTAAGTTATTTTACTTCCGTGAAACTGCTTTTGGTTTTTGACGCTATCACACGATAATTGCCGATAGAGATCAACAAATTGCTCCGGAATTTCACGGACAATTTTTTTAAGCAAGGCGTCCGCTGTTTTTTATGTACATGTATGCCATGTAAAAGCCGTGTTTTCTACAAAAGAGTGCGAAATGTCTGCTGAAACACGACGTCACGTTCCACGCATGGAAAGTGTGCGTGTACCGATCATGTGCTTTACTAATTTTACAGGTCTTTAAAGACATTGGGTGTCCTAGTTTCCCGTCAAAGGAATGTTAATCCCATGCATGATTTGGAGAAATCTCGTTATTGTGGTCAGTGAAGTGTTTCAAGTTTGAGGGTCGTCTCATAAATCTGTACTAGTATCCAAAATTGAACAAAAAGATTGGTACAGCAAATGGAGAAAAAATAGGTAAATTATAAACAAATTGGCGTGGTTTTTCCATGCAAATTTACTTATTGGTGGACAATAAATTAGCAAGTGATTTTTAGTTCGTAAATTGTTGAATTTATTATATATTGTAAACTTCTAATAATGTTCAACATGTTTCATAGACGGCCCTTAAAATGACTTGTCCATTTGATGACAGTTAATATTACCGTTAGAAGTACAGTTATTCATGGAAAGAATGAAACATGAGAAAATCAACACAGAGTGACATTTGTCTTTAACATTTGACGCGCAGGCACGATGTGCACGAGGAAAATTTCCCGCCGTTTTGGCAAGAACAAAGCATGTATATAATATAAATATATTTTAATCAAGATCTTTACAATTCACCAATTATCCAGTCAGTACTATGTTCAACAGCTGTAACGATTAAAACAGTGTTAAAACACTAAATACATGCCCATACGAACATAATTAATCGAATAAAAAAGGCTCCATCAGTAGATCGAGTGTAACCTAAGATTCGAGAACGACGAGAATAGTGGGTTTGGACATGACGTCACTGTGCGAATGTGATGCGCACTGGACATAAACATCTGGAAAAAATCATTACTTTCAGTTTCGCAACAACAACGATGCTTTTGCTTTTAAAAGGCTAGAGGTATGCCGTTCAAACGGTGATGTTTTGTTTATTTCATTTCGTTTTAAACTTGTACAAAATATTCAAAACATCTTAGCCTTAAATTTAATAGCTAAAACGCACCAGATAACGTCATTTGACACATGCCGCAAAAAAAATTGACGTACGGAGGGGATACCCCTCCCTAACCCACTCCTCTCCGGACAGGGACGCCAAACAAAATCCTGTGGAATGCACTGGATGTATATTTTCAGGTGGCATTTGTAACAAATAATATCATTAGTAACAAGATCTTCTTGCGGGCACATCGAAACGAGGATGTGGGGACAGACAGCTTTGTCTCGTACACACTTAAAAGACAAAGTCATGGTTGCATTTTGTTGATGATATATATTTTCGCGACACAATAAGAATTTCTTATTTGCCTTGTATTTTGTTTCTGTCACATTTGTAATGCAATAATGTAACACACACTAGCAGTTCAGTTTATATCTGATAAATTTCATATATACATGAAGATTTAGCATTTACACAGAGTTTAATATTTAAAAAAAAATATGTTAAAACTGGTTTCTCATTTTTAATAAGAATTAAGACTTAATAAGAATCCAGACAATTAACGTCATATTATTTGGACTTTTCTCTTGATATAGTTAAATTTAATATGTTTTTCGAGACCTCACAGCAATTATTTTCAAAATTTGCGTTGTGTGGTTAGACTAAGCTTGTTTTGCAAGGTCTGTGTTCGGGCAGTTGTGGATTCCAGTCCTGCACAGCTTAACTCGTCTTCTTTTAAAAAGGCATCTCACTTTACATTTTGTAAATCCATACAAGTATACAACTTTGTGGTAAAAGCAATTTTAATGATGCTGTTAAAATATATGCATCTATTGCACTTATTTACTATGTAAAATTCATAAATACAAATAGTTAAAATGCGTATAAAACATTGGTGTAATAAAACAGTTTATACCATGTTTGACGTCTTATTCTAACTTCACATAATAGTGTGTCTTAATGTTGATATTGTTATTAATTATAAATTGCTAATGGAAAATCGTTCGTTGTGTTAAGATTTGAACCCTTTTTTTTTTTTTTTTTCGACCTGCCAGTGGACATGTTCCCCAAAAAATTTTGTAAACCAGAAAATAAAAAAGGACTGGCCTTATAAATTAATTTTCATCTCAGAATGCAAAAATTCTTTTCCTATTATATATATCCTATTTCATCCGTGACTATATGAAATTAGTAATACGTTAATTTGAGATTTTTTAAAGAAATTGTCCCCCTTTAGGCCTTTTTTCATTGACATAGTCTCTTTAACATGTTATGCATATATTTACAACCTAAATTCTTATGTATTTGTGATTTTGTCACTACAAATTTGGACTCTTTTTTCACTCCAACCGATACAGGTTTTTTGTACTGAGAATGGGTAACGGACAAAGACCTAAAAAGGAAAACCAAAAAAAACTTGTTAATAAAATTTCTCACAAAGCTGTTTGTAAGAGTAATCAGCAAAACCTGAGAAAATTGATGTGTTTGCCAGATGTATGTTCAAAGTTAATGATGTGGTCCACACAAACTTGCCTACAGTATATGTAAATGTGAGCTCAATTAATCTGTCACCCTAAGGACCATGTTGTGTAACAAATTGTAAACTTTTCTCACATGCATTGGACACAGAAAAATGTCAGTCTGCTTATTTTTTACATTAAGTGGTATTTAATTCAGACCGATTTTTACAACTAGCTTGTGGTATGATGCAGACAAATAATGCGTGTACAACTAACTTTCATTTAAATTTAAATAGGTCGGCTTTTATGTTAATAAGCCCATCAATTTAGCCCATTTAACAGTTAATTAATTCATTTTGAAAAGAACCAACAAAAGAACCTCACTCCAAAATATTTTAACGCTTAAATCAGCTGAAGTATGTATGATATAAGGACACATTAAAAAATAATAACTTCATAATTTCTACATTTGATGTTCTGAACACAGGAGTCAATGGGGAATAAAAACAAAACAGAAATGTGACAACTGCTTCGAAAATCCATACAAATCCATGCAAATAATGCTCAAAACCGATCACTGATATGACATTCATTTTTACACATGTATGCTCATCAAGAGCTTTTGATATTTTGCCTGCTGCTGACAACAACTATCTCACTATCTGAGGTCGTTCAGTTGCATTAAATCATAATTATAACGCTTTTTCATTTTCACATTTTCATGGACTGTAAATGGCATTTCCCAGAGTCGGCAATAACAAAATATGTTAAATGTAAAATGCTGTTGACTGAAATACATTACTACCACTTGACATGCCAAATATTTCCTGTTTGCAATATTTTTAGTGACTGATGCATTAATATGCCTAAGTATTTCCCTACAGCTTTCACAGGACAACTATTTCTATTCTTTGTCAACACTGCATTTTTCATCTGCTAGGGGAATATGCATATGCACATAGTAATAATGTGAATATATATTACTGTAACAGTAAACTCCACTTGTAACGATATGGCTTATAGCGATATATTGAATATAACGATGCTGAGTCCAAGGTCCCTGTCAGATCCCTATATTATTATTTCAACTGTATTGCATTAATTTGCTATTTTCTATAAAAGTCATCAACATTTATTGACTTCGCAAATGTAAGCACTAATATATTGCATACAGATAGCACTAAGCAATGTAATCAGTTGTATATTTCTAATATCATGCTGGCTACTTGATAACCATCTTCCTTGATTTTTAAGTTACATATTTCAAGTTTTTAGCACATTTATTTCATGTAAGCATTGCGATTTATATGCACATACATTATAGGAATATGGCTATTTTCCATCACATAATGTTCCAACATTTTCTTTGCTTGATTTATTATTTAACAATTTCATATCTCATAAAAGTAGGTATTTGTTTGTTCCTATAACTCTTCGTTGATGTCTTCCTTTTGATTCCCAGCAGACTGCTTTCCGAAACATTATTTGTCCCAAGACACTTTTATCACACAAAATATGTCAGAAGATCATATGATACCAATTAGGGGCTATCATCCATCAGCTATCAAGAAATCAACATAATTACACATGCATTTGACATTAACATGTCTAGAGTTCCAGTAATAACCTAAATGGATGCAAGCTCTGTGGTGCTCTTGTATACTAAGTCAATTACGTTCACTGTGACCCAATTTTGAACAAATGCATCCTCCAATAACAGTGTTGTGCAGTTTGCGGCAGAAGTGCTTGTACTTGTAGATATGGTTATTCATCTTCAAATGCAGAATTTTTACTTGGGCCCAACAAAAAAAATGATTGTTTCGGGCAACGGTCTTAAAAAAGTTGTGATTGAGGTTTTTTATTTTTTTAAAGACACATTTCGGTCAAAAAACACAGACAATTATCTAAAATCTGAGGAATACGGATTTCACTGGAAACAATTATCGCTAAAAATTTTAGGGTGTTTTTTTCGCTAGGTAGGGTCGTATAGCCCGAAACACAGAGTAATTTTTTTTGGCCTAGTGTATTTCTTACAGCAATAACACAGAATGATGGACATGCAAAAGCAAGATGAGACAATTAATTTGCAATAATAGTCAAAGTTTTCCACTTATTAATGGAACAAATTAATTTTTCTCCAAACTTACTGGTTTTTATTGCATTCAATAAAATTGATAAATATTCAGATATATTTCAGCATTATTATTTTAATGTATTACTTAAAACATTTTGTGCAACTAATTAAAATGACATAAAAACAATATATTTTGCATTGAATTTTGCGGGCAAGTCTCTTTAATTCTGTTTTATTACCAAAGTTAACATGAGGAAATATCTGTAAACTTATTTGCATTCAAATAAGCTGTCACAATCAGACATACTGGCAGTTTATGTACAGTACATTCCCCAGGGCTAACCATTTATTTATTCTACCAGCACGAACATGATGAGAACACGCAATATTTTACATACAAAGTGAACACAATGAAAGCTTCATGAAAAGATAATAAAGAAATTACATACAAAGTTAGTGAATTAAACAAAGGGACGGATGCACACAAAGTTATAAATAGTGCTGTGGTAATTAACTTAATGACGGTTTTCAAACCATTCAATACACAGACATCACAATAGTGTTGTATAAAATACAGTTTCAATGGAGAAAGCCAAGGAAGTAAACCCTTCACATTCTTCTTAATACACACCATTCCCTTGTTACAATCTGCAATACAATGTCAAATGGACAAGGTCCTGATTTGTTTATATTTAACCATATTTCAACATATTTAGGTCTCAATATTATATCTCTATCAAGTATTGGCATTTTACCATATACCATATTCAGGTCTCGATATTATATCTCTATCAGGTCTTGGCATTTCACCATATACCATATTCAGGTCTCGATATTATATTTCTATCAGGTCTTGGCATTTTACCATATACCATATTCAGGTCTCGATATTATATCTCTATCAGGTCTTGGCATTTCACCATATACCATATTCAGGTCTCGATATTATATCTCTATCAGGTCTTGGCATTTCACCATATACCATATTCAGGTCTCGATATTATATCTCTATCAGGTCTTGGCATTTCACCATATACCATATTCAGGTCTCGATATTATATCTCTATCAGGTCTTGGCATTTTACCCAATACCATATTCAGGTCTCGATATTATATCTCTATCAGGTCTTGGCATTTCACCATATACCATATTCAGGTCTTGATATTATATCTCTATCAGGTCTTGGCATTTTACCATATACCATATTCAGGTCTCGATATTATATCTCTATCGGGTCTTGGCATTTCACCATATACCATATTCAGGTCTCGATATTATATCTCTATCAGGTCTTGGCATTTCACCATATACCATATTCAGGTCTCGATATTACATCTCTATCAGGTCTTGGCATTTCACCATATACCATATGCAGGTCTCGATATTATATCTCTATCAGGTCTTGGCATTTGACCATATACCATATTCTGGTCTCGATATACATCTCTATAAGGTCTTGGCATTTTACCATATACCATATTCAGGTATCGATATTATATCTCTATCAGGTCTTGGCATTTCACCATATACCATATTCAGGTCTCGATATTATATCTCTATCAGGTCTTGGCATTTTACCATATACCATATCAGGTCTTGGCATTTTACCCTATTTAGCCCAATGGCAATGGTATCGTACCTCTATGCAGTTGTTGGAAATTTACCATATACAGCTCTCAAAATGAAATCTTGTCAGCTCTTGGCATTTTATCATATTCTTCCCTTGTCATTTTACGATAATTATAATGTTGTTATAGTATCTTACCATATTTCAGCCCTTAGCATTTTACCATTATTCAGCCTTTGTATTTTACCATATCCTGTTCTTAGCATTTTACCATATTCAGGTCATGGTATTTTACCATAATTGTGTTGTTGGTATATAACCTTACCATATTCAGCATTTGCATTTTACCATATCCAGCTCTTAGCATTTTACCATATTAGCTCCTTGGTATTTTACCATTAACTGGTCGTGTTTTTTAAGCACATTCAGTTGATCATTTCCATTTCAATATTTTCAGCCCTTGGCATTTTACCATGATATACAGCGTTTGCATTTTACCATGATAAACAGTGATTTGCATGTTTCTATATTCGGCCCTGGAGTTTACCATATTCAGCTTTTGACAATTCACCGTATTCAGCCTTTATAGCATTTTACTATATTTAGCCCTTGGTACTTTGTAATATTTAGTCCTAGAAATGTATTGACTGGATATAACATAATAAACATTTTAGTTACAAAATTCAAATCACGTTTCCTAATAAACTTGTGTATGTGCCAAGTGCCATATTCATAGCGGAAATATGTTTTAGTTATTATCATGAGATATTTTATTTGTTTAAATGTAATTTCAATTGATAAAATAAGATTATAAAACCACACAATCCTATAACCAAATATACCACACTAAAAGTCATACATTAATGTAAAACTCTTCCTTATTTATTAACCCAAAATGGCAAAAATCATAACAGAGTCAATTGAACACAATTTGCATGTTAAATTTTGCTGATCAACTCAAAGTTGCTGAAATTGATTTGAATTCTAATGCTGGAAAAGAGAATAAACAACATAAATTCACCTACCTAGGAAACCTAGAGTTAGCCATTTCTTGTATCAATTGAACTGCCTGTATAAAGCATAACATGTGAAATGTACTACACACTGCGCCCTCTACCAATAACAACCCATAGGATGCTCAGGCCAAAAATAGATTACTTTCACAACGGAGACAACTGCACTGTCCCATCAAAATTTGTGCCAGATAATTTGAGGATTAGCCTCCCCTGAAAACTGCTCTTAATACCTAAAATAAATAAATTTGATCGATAGCTGATTAATCAATACAAGACTTCAATTTACAAGAAAACAGTTATACACGTACCCAGTATTAAATGTTATATCTTTAATTAAACAAGGGCATTTCTGATATGAAATACAGTCAAATACTACACAAGTTAAACAAGCACAACATTGGAATCAATTAACAACTAGCACAATTTCTGAAATATCAACTGAATCTAAGCTTTGAGGGATCAAACTTGGGACACTCCTGACACATGGCTTAAGCTACTATACCACTCACTGTTAACCTTCAATTCCCGAATAATCAGTTCTGTGTTGAGAAAACGTATATACAAAAGCCAAAAACTTAGAAATCTTAACCCTTAATTGAATGACCTTTCCGATTTGACCCCTTGGCCTGTTTAAAAAACACTTTGGTATTCAAACACCAAAAAAATACTATAACAGGTTTTAAATAGTATTTTATGTACAACTATCATGCAACAGATTGAAATTCTAGCAAAACAAGCTTTAATGTTATGTAAATGCTATGTAAATTGATCCATTATCTAAAATCAGTCTATGCATAAATATAATACTACCACAGTTAAACACAAATATTTTTTTGTAAGGTATTTCTGCATGAATAATACATTTCCAACATTTAAATAAAACAAAGAGTGTTCATGTTTCAACAATGAATTCATTTGTGAAAAAGAATTGTAGTAGCCATAATTAAACCATAAATCACAATGTTCCAAAATCCACAGTGTTTCACTAATATGAACCGACTATTGCTATTCTCTTTTTCAGTTTTTATGCCCCCCCCCCCCCACTATTTGCCCTTGTCTGTCTGACTGTCACATCTGTCCATTGGATTTTTGTGTCGCTTATAACTCAAAAAGTATAACTGATAGTGATGAAACATTATAGAAATATTTATCAGCATGTAAACTTGTGCACCTGGGTATAGTTATTGCATCTGGTTTTGTGACAACCAGCTAAAGGTGTGGGCACCCATGTCCTGTGGACACATGTCTACTTTCTGCCTAATTTAGGCTTATGCACACACAATAGCAATAGGCTTACCTTACTCTTCTTGGAGATTGTGATGGACTCTTAACTAGCATTTTCCCATCATTATTGTTATTACTTGCTGTTGAGGAAGGTTTCATCCCTAAAGGACTTGCGTTGGACTGGTAAATACACGTTAATCCGGAATCTTTTGAGGGTCTTTCACTAACGGGGCTCAGCATTGGGCTGTTTACTGTATTTTCTGAACCACTAAAATAGCCACTACTTCTGTTTGATGTACTGTCTGAGTCCGCAACCTTGGTGTTTTTTTCAAACCCTCGCACCATCGTTTGTATAGTTCCCATTGAGTTTTGATGCAATTTTAAAGGTCCAGGACTGGTATTTGTCGTTTTAAAAATACACTTCATTCCTGCATCTTGGGTGTCGTCTTGTGTGGCAGAAGGCGTGCCATTGGTTTCCCACAACTTTCTTGACGGGGAGGTTATATTCGACCCATATCCGAACAGGTCCGGTCCGTAACGCAAAGCATAGCAGGGCTTGTGACAATACGGGGTTCCCTTGTGCTGAAACCAAAGTAACATTTATACTTTTAATGACTACCAGTATGTTGCAAATCATGTACTAATAATTTATTCATAGGTCGCAATCCAAATAAATAACTTAAGGCTAACAGATGTAATGGATATGGTGTCCGCCTTGCAGTGTTTTTTTTCAACTTTGGGGGAAAGGAGGCGGGGCCCTTCAGACGGGGAATTTTACGGCAAAAGTGGAAATGTTTTTGTAGAAAAGCATTTTAACATTTTTATATTCTACTTTGTTATAAAACATTAATCAGTTGTTTTGCTACAAATGATAACTCAGATTATGCACAAACTTGGTTTGATAAAAAAAATGATGGGATTGTTTCACAAAAATTCTTCTATTTAAGTCAACCTTTCTCCGATTTTGGTCTTTTTTTTTTTTAAATAAAGCTTACATTCTGAGGGGAATTTTAAGGTAAATATAGGGGAAAATTATATACTTTTTAAGCAGGGGTAAGGGGCCCCAAATTGGCCCTAAAAAAACACTGCCTTGTTATCGGGAGATTGTGACTATTGTTCCAACTCGAGAAGGTTTAAATGATCTCCCAAAGACAACTCAAGTATTGGTTCTACCAAGGAAACAGACTCGAAAGTGTCTTGATAAGCCTCAGACTTTTGACACAACTGAGCTAAAATGAATTAGGTTTAAACTAAGAATTATATACTGGTACTTGATAACAGTTTGAAATTAGCCACATGGCTCAAATATGCAAATCCAAACAACTTCTTCCCATGAGATATCTATAACATATTAAAATGACTGAACTCCAGATGGTCTAATCGAAAAAATGAAAGAAGATTGTCAAAACTACCTTATTTTCTGACATAATCGTATAGAACACATTAAAAACTTAGACATGCGTGTTTTTATTTACCTGAAAAACTATTTTTTTACGTAGTTTTTCTCCTTTGTATTGTCCTAAAATCTATAGCGTCTGCAGACACTATAACCCATCAAGTAATTTAAACATAGCGCCGTTTATATTTAGGATAATCACGTGACAGTTTAGCTTTGTTCAGCCGCGCATGCACACACTTGAATCACGTGCTTGTATTGGAAAAAGCCGCGGTAGTTTTAAATCAGGAATACTGGGTTTATGGAAAGTGCGAGCTTATTCAACTTCTTTTTTTCAATGAAATATACAGTTTAGGCATAACTACACAAAATTGCACATTATTATTATTGCGAGGCATCTATAGACTCGTGAGTACTTGTGAGACTAGCCATTTTTATGACTGCCAATCACAATCGGGTATCTAAGAATGTGTTTCTAAAAATATTAATTTATCACATTTCATGCACGTGTATAGTCTATGCATGAGCATTTTTTTTAACTTGGAAAAAGCAAACTTTTGCACTTAGGCCTGAAAAGGTCACATTTAAACCTGGTGCCCCCCCCCCCCCCCCCCCCTCCGATGTACCCAATATTTAGGCATCGGCTGGCATAAACAGATCAGAGTCAAATCCCTCAATATTGAACATGATCTTAACAGAGCCAACAGTGGAAGAATTGTGTGGTATAGAAATATGACACCAAATGTATTATAAAAATTCCCCCTTTTACACAAGCTTGCCGTCTAAGTTTAGAAGAAACATGTCACATAATCTTGGTTATAAAGCACACAATACATCTCACGTTACCCCATAACGGAAAAGCATGTGTGCCAGACCCAGTATTGGCAAATAATAGTAATGTATATCCTGTTTAAACATTCACAAGTGGTTTCTTTTTTTTGAAATAATGTCCTGTTTTGAATGCATTGAGTACATCAGGTGGTGTTGATTTACTGTGCATTTGTGCAACAATACCTTTTTGTTCAACATGCAATTCTAAAATGTTCAGATTAAAAAGCACAGACATATAATCCACAGTTAAATGTTCTGTGACAAATGAATTAATACAATAAATGGACTTTGGTTATTGGTTGGACCCGAGCTCCTGGGTTTTGAAGCGTGAAAATTCAAAATATGCTTGTTTGACTCGCGAGGTAATTACTTCATGCGTCACCTTTGACCCGGGGCAATTTCCGGACTTACGTCATACAGTATAACTCCGCTTGCTGATTATCAGTCGAACAGCGATGTCAAAGTTGATAAAACACTAGGCAATTATTGGTTGGAGGCGGAGTCAATCTTTCAATAGATGCTTTCCATCTGCAGTCAAGTTACAGCGTAGGTAAATTTACCCATTAGGCAGAGTTTTGTCGCTCATAAAAATCTATATTGACCAATTAAAATGCAAAGTTATATATGCTTCCAACGTAGTGAACAATCAACTTATCGGCGTAATATACATAAATCCACACTTTAGTTAATGTACATGAGTCCATTAGAGTAAGTTTATTCCCGACCATTAAACGTCAAAAACACAATTTACTCACCGCTTCCGTTGTTGATAATATCCACATTTAGTTTAGTTCCTTAATATAAAGGCATTGTATTAAATTACTTTCCTTTATATTTTGGGTAAAATTATTAATATATTTTCAAAATTTGAAATCCGATTTCAGCGAAAATTCTGACTTTTACGTAATATTTCTTATATCCGAAATATCCTACATCCAATTTTAGTGTTCAAGTGTCATAAACACATTTTTTAATAGTCTGTGTATTTCATGTAAATCCTTTGTTTTCTAGAAAAGCGCGCGAAATTTATGCTGACACAAACGACGTCACGTTCCACTCATGGAACCATGTGCTTTACCAAATATATACATGTCATTTGGGAATAAAAACTTCGTAGTGCAAGAACTTTGCTATCTTAAGCATTTGAATAATTATTTTATTGCAATTTATTAATATACGTTGTAACAGTAAAAAAATATTTGCGGACCACAATTACGTATATTTTTTTTTAATTATAATAATAAATTAAAATAATATTATTAAATTATAAAGAAAAAATTATAAATTAAAACAAATAATAATACAAAAACGGAAAACGAATGGAAACTACCCACAAAGCATCGACTCTTGAAGGTTTATATTTGACTCTTGGGGAATTTGATTTTGACTCTTGAAAATTTGACCCCAAGAGTCATTGACTCTTGAAAATCAAAGTCTAAGGAAAGCCCTGTTTACATTTTAAACTATGACTGTATTGTAAAATAACATTTACATTTTTGAAATAGAAAATTGCACTTTATGATAAAAACAAGAGCTGTTTGTAAAACATGTATGCCCCTTCTAGATTAAAAGCAATCTGTAAGATATCAAATTTGGTGAAGATCAAAAGAAAACTGTAGGCCAATTTTAGATAATTCAAGGGCGATAACTCAACAATTCCTTAGCGATATGGCTGATTATTGATCTTGGCCGAGATATTGTGCCAACAAACATTTTCATGAAGGTTGGTGAAAATCAGATGAAATTGTTTGACTTACAGAGCGGAAACGAAATTGGTCTACCAATATACCCCGCCATCTTTGATGGGGGGGGGGGGCATAACAATATATTATAGGACAAATATACATATTTTTTTCAGAATAATTTAAAACAAGGCTTGTCACAGGATGTGACATATGCCCCCAAAGCATATGCTTGTCAGAGGAAGGCAACACAATGTCAGTTACATGTTGGCAAAAATGAAGCTTCCTACAAAAAGAGTTATGGTCCTTGCACTCTGCACTTCCTTTCAACATCCTCTATCAATATATGTGGTTTTATTTTAAATCACTTCAATACTAATGGAGTTATGCACTGCACACGAAAATTAACTGAAGGGCAATAACTCCATAAATATTGAAGAAAGAGTTATGGTCCTGTACTCTGCACTTCCTTTCAATGTCCACTATCAATATATTTGGTTTTATTTAAAATCCCTTCAATACTAATGGAGTTATTCTCTGCACACAAAATAAACAAAGGGCAATAACTCCATAAATATTGAAGAAAGAGTTAAGGGCCTTATGCTCTGCACTTCCTCTCATTTTCCTCTATCATTATATGAAGTTTCATTTGACTCCCTTCAATACTAATGGAGTTATGCTCCACACAAGAAGCGTGACAGGCGGACAGACAGACGGACAGACAGACAGACGGAAAGACGATGCGATTAATATATGCCCCCAACATCATCATCATCATCAACATAATCATCGGTGGACAATCCCCGAGAGGACTAAAACAGGGGTGTAGCTAAAACTTAAGTGGTACCATAGATAGAAGTCAATTTTAAGCAGGGAGATGCAGTAATCTGACTAAAGATTGCCCTGCCTTATGTGTAGTGTAGTTCAGGAAATTATTTTACTGGTAATCAGATCGGAAAATGCAGTCAGATGGAGAAACTAAAATCATTAAAAATTTATGTTCATAACAACACAAATGAAGCTGGGTGAAGATGCTCTTCCTAAAGGGTGATTTTACTAGCTTTGCTGGTTTCTACACCCCTGCCTATGTCCAAGATACCTCATGTCATACCTCTGCATGTTGACCTGGGATAAGCACCTTCCCACACTCTGCACATTTCAGGCAACAGGGATGCCAGTCTCGACCCAGGGATGTCTTGCGCTCAGCTGAAACAGAAAACCATAGGCGATGTAACAGTTTCACAATAACACATCTTAACACAATATTTTGATGCTTTATTGAGTATTCAGTATATAAATTTAGTTATGTTTCTCATCAAAAATGAAAAGAAATGAGTAAAATGGTGTTTTAGAATTGGAAATTTACGCAAATATGTAAATGATCAGTTGCTCTGTTTGACATTCATTTTGCAATTTATACTGAACTTTGTTTAAGCACCTATCAATATTTTTCCCATGGGGTGAGCGGCGGGCTGACCCAGGGGAATTTTACTAATTTTATTTTTGGGGTCTAATTCCCCACCCTAGCACCAAGCATTTCTGTCTAAATCCGCACAGAGGGAGATTAGTAGTGCATCAAATGGCCAGAGGGGCCCCAATATTACTGGGATCTTAAATCCGACCGAAGTTTATTTACCGGGGCCCGGAATCATTCAGCGTGTCAAATTCCCGCCTGTTGTGAATCACTTTTTCAGTCTAAACCGCCTGGGTAAAATATTGATAGGTGGATTAAATTTATGTTTTTCTATGTGTTTTCTTGTGCAAAATTTCTCACACAATTATTATTCAACTAAGAAAAGCATTTAAATGCAAAATGATTCAGAATGTCAGTGGCATAATGGATATAATGAGTGTCTTGCTGTCCCTAGAATATGAGTACCGTAAATGTCCTTTTTGACGCGCAGGGCACGTGTCATTTTAGGACCCCTGCACGTTTAAATGGAGCCATTTTTTGTTCATTCTGCCATTATCCAGAAATCAAGTTTTCATGTATGTGCACTTTCCAATGACGTAATACACATTGATACAGTCTAAATACGGCCGATGGGCTTTGTCCACATGAGTAAATTCATGATGGTACTGTCTAAATTAATATCGTCGATCCACACGCTCACTCGCACGACGTAATGCACAATGGTACAGTCTAAAATATTCTGGTTGACTACTTTTGACAGCGCTTGTTGTTGAAACCTTCACGTGGGAAGCGTGAAACTTGCTTTGAGTGCGCAAACTGTTATTATATGTTCTTATAATAAATATTCATAATATCATAATGAATTTGTGTGGTCCCATTCACTTGCGTCATATATGGTTGCGTGTAACCCATATAATTGGGCATAGGTTTATTTATATACAGGCAATTCCGGATATATAAATATGGCGGTCTATTTAATTGTTTCTATCTAAATTAATTTTAGTTTTTCGTTAATGTTCGAAACAATAGATCGACCAAAAATATTTCGGGACCAAAAAATACCCCATGCGCGTCTATTAGGGCATGGGCGTCAATAATGACATTTACGGTATGTTCCTTACTGAGGGAGCCTTCTGTCTCAAGGACACCAAGTATTGGTTGTACGCAGAACATTAACGCAGAAGTGTCTCAACATTTTTTTTATTTCATTGCAACTTCTTTACTGATATAATTATAAGGCTCAAGAACAAAATTAATGCAATGAAGTAAAATTAATATTCTTTTGTGTTATTCCATTCAACAATGATAACATTCAGGTAAGTCCCTGTAAAATGGATTACCTCTTTTTGCATAATACAAAATCACCACTTCATGGTTAAAATTATTAATAAAGCATGGCAGCAAGGCAGAAAATATTGATCTCAAAGTAATTATTGTCCTGCCTGCCATTTAATTAAATCCCAGGGACCCTGCAATTTCCATTCTCACAGTCACAATAAAAGACGATTTATTGTGTTTACTTGTTCATATTGAAAGTTGGTATTGCGTTATAAACTATTCACTGGCTGATACAAGGGACATGGTCTGTTCTGACAGCAAAAACAGCCCTATGTGGTTTTTACTATAGTAGTTTTTAAATAGATTTGAAGTGATTTTTTTTTCTTTAAAAAACAAATAATTTTAATTTTCAATTTACTGCATAAACTTAATAAATTTTCTTTATCTAAGATAATGCACAAATTAAATTCTATACTTCTGATATGTTTCTAACACCCACTTGAATGATTTGCAGGAATTACAGCGCTTATGCACCAATCAATATTTTCCCCTGGAAACGGGCATATACAGGACATAAGACTGAAAGCGATTCCCGACAGACAGGAATCTGACAAGCCGAATGATTCCAGGTCCCGGGAAACTTTGGTTGGATTGAAGATCCCAGAAATATTGTAACATGCTTAGACTACCACTGTCTACCAGCTTGTAACCAAGCATCTCCCATTGCTGGGATTTAGACAAAAGTGCTTAATTTGGCTCTAGGGTGGGGAATTAGACCCCCAAAAATAAAATTAGTCTAATTCCCATGGGTCAGACATTATATGGCATGGTAACCACAATGCAGTCTGGATGACTTCATAGAATCTGAAGTGTTAAAATGGTCTTAAAGACAGAAGGCAGCAGTTCTACCCAGAAATGTGTCTGAATAAGACAAGACCCATAAAACAATATATCAAACTTGAATGTTTTAACAAATATAGAAGTGCAATCCACTTGCTAATAATGCTTGTATTGATAGCGGTACATAGATTGATTTCAGTAAAGGAGTACATAATACATAGATAAATAAGACATAAGCCGGGCCGTCTAGCTCAGTTGGTAGAGCACTTAACTACAAATTCGAGGATTGCCGGTTTGATTCCCAGCCCGGCCACATATCTTGTGTGGGGATTGGTCATGAAATTATTTCTACGGCCATTCTCCCCCTACCTCTGATTCAAGTAGGGCAGTTTTCAGTTACTGGCATCAGTATGTGCACTCAGTACTGGTAAACCAGCTTACCCAGGAAAAGTGTGAGTAGGTTAACTGACCGCCGTTATATGACTGAAATACTGTTGAATACGGCGAACAATCCAAACAAAATAAAACATAAAGTAATTATTACGGCTTTTAAAAATAGTAATGGAGTATTCACAGTGATGTTGGGAATAAATTTCCATAAAGTTTGGACTCCAATACAATGAAGTAATATCAGCACAAAACGTTCAGTTGTTACAGTCATCCTATCTGCAACATGGATTATTTTAATGAAACACTGATTGAAATGGGCAGCCTCACTTCTGGACAGTAAAGCAGTCACCATTTTGAAACATACAACTGAGAAACATTCATGGAAAACCTCCATTGCATAATAAACATTAGTTGCTCATATTATTGGGACCACTTTATTAATGGTACCTGCATATTGGGTTTAAAGTATGGATAAGGCCACCTTAAAAATTAGTTTGTTTGCCATTGCCTACCCAAGGTTGCTTGTAACGGGTAGGTAGGTAGGCATTTATTATATATTTTTTAAAGCTAATTTATAAATGATCCATTTAGCGTCAAAATATAGCATAAAACACAGACATTGCTTTTAATAATATAATCAAGTGTCTGTTGATATAACAAGAGTTTGCTAGCAATCATCTTTAATTAGACAATGAATGCTCACAAACTGCCTGTTGTTTTCACAAGGTTGATAAAACATTATTAGAATTGCATTTTGATACAGCCTTTTATAAGCAAGGGTTTAGCGGATACAGTTCATAGGGTTTAGCGGATACAGTTCATTTATTACCCCAATAATAAACGACCGAAATGAAAGAATAGCAAGCTTATATTTAACCCCAAGAAAAAATATAATATTTGAAAAAACAAAAATTGTTTTGATATAACAAAGAAACAAACTTTAGAGTAGGGACCTTTTCATTGGGAAGGTAGGCAATGTCAAACAAAGTTAATTTGAGGAGCGTCGAGGGAACACCGGTCTTAATGCATGTGCGTAAAGTGTCGTCCCGGATTAGCCTGTGCAGTCCGCACAGGCTAATCCGGGACGGCACTTTCCGCTTTTATGGTATTGTCTGTTTCAATGAATAGTCTTCTAACCATAAATCCACTGTAGGCGGAAAGTGTCGTCCCTGATAAGCCTGTGCGGACTGCACAGGCTAATCCGGGATGACTATTTACGCACATGCATTGAGACCGGTTTTCCCACGATGCGCCTCATTTTAATTTTGGCCTAAGTATCAGATATTGGCATAAATCATTCACCTCAGTGTTTGTTTTGATCTATAAAGCACAGTAACTGTTCGACATTCTGTTTGTTTAAAGCTGATATCTGAACTGGGTCACTGTATATATGGCTAAACATGAAATCTTCCTATTATATATAACAGGTGAAATAATAAGAGAGATGCAAAACCTCAAACTTAAAGTCAAATGCGAGGTGTCTCCACGTACTGACATTTGATAAGGGTCACTTTTGCAAAGGTTTCTTATTGTTCTTCTGAGGAATGAATTTTGAAATATTGAAAATCTACAAAGTTTGTAGTACATCAATCAATCATTAATAATACCAGTACTCTTGATAATGACAATCATGAAGCACACATGTTTTGTAAACAAAAACTATGCAACGAAAAGGAAGAAATATAAAACAAGTGATCCTTATCAAACTGTTTGTACAAGTATATTATACTTGTAACAAGTTTAAAACCAAGTCCATAAAATATCATTCAATACATCTTAAATTGGTTTTAGTTCTGATGAACGAGAATGACGTTTATTCAACTGACAACTGTTTCTTATTTTAGAAAGGCATTTTGTAATGTCCATGTACGGACACGCTTGGTACGAACGTAATATACATTAATGTACATGCTGGTTTACTCCAGAGGCATCACCAGCTATCGCATACAGATAACTATACGAAAAAAGTTACCAAAACGTTATTATTCTACCGATTTCAATGCGTTTTTTTTGTATTATGATTGGTAAGATGTCTATTAGAAATGATTTCTGCAAAGTTTTAGTTTTATTAAAATATTTCTGGACTGCTGCTTTAAGAAAGGTGCAAGACGCATTTGACATGGAACAAGGCGACTGACCTCAGGACCACATGAACGTTCTCAACCTCAAACGTGAGTCGCAACTAATACTGATGCACCTATCGATATTTTCCCCCAGGGGGGGGCAGCGGCGGGCTGACCCAGGGGAATTAGACATATTTTATTTTTTGGGGTCTAATTCACCACCCTAGAGTCAAGTATATTTGTCTACATCCACTCAGTGGGAGATGCTATATGTCTATCAAATGGCCTGGGGCCTGTATTACCAGGATCTAAAATCTGACCAAAATCTATTACCCCGGGACCCGGAATCATTCGGAATGTCAAATTTCAGTCTATCCCCTATATGCCCGCAGCTCCCCCCCCACTGGGGAAAAACATTGATATGTGCATGACCATAGAGAATAGAGAATGGAAAAAGCCGGGCCGGCTAGCTCAGTTGGTAGGGCGCTGGACTATCAATCTGGAGTTTACTCACCAGCCCGGCCACATAACTTGTGTGGGGACTGTTCATGAAATTATTTCTATGGCCATTCTACCCCTACCTCTGATTCAAGTAGGGCAGTTGTCAGTTACTGGCATAAGTATGTGCACTTATTACTGGTTAACCACTTAGATTGGCTAAGCTTGCCCTAGCAAAGTGTGAGTAGGTTAACTGACTGCCGTTATCTATATGAATAAAATACTGTTAAATTAACAAACAAACAAACAGAATGGTTAAAGAATGTTGAATATTATAATCTTTGGGACAGATGCCTCAATATGTCCTAACTACACAGGCAAAAATTTGAGACTTGTATTTTGTACTGTGCAATCATAAAGAGTTATATAATATATATTTAACTTTAAATTCGTAGTCAAAGTTTATTTTTTCCAAACAAACATCTGGTAATTTACTACCTTATTTTTGTTCCTCTTTAATGTAACTTAATAACGTGCACAATTTCTCTTCCTCAGAGCTAGTGTTTTCGAACCTCTGTATCAAAATGTATTGTAAAAAGATTTGTGGAGCGTCGTGAGAAAACCGGTCTTAATGCATGTGCGTAAAGTGTCGACCCGGATTAGCTTGTGCATTCCGCACAGGCTAATCCATGACGGCACTTTCCGCCTACAGTGAATTTATGTTCAGAAGAGACTTCATTGAAACATAAAATACCATAAAAGCGGAAAGTGCCGTCCTGGATTAGCCTGTGCGGACTGCACAGGCTAATCCGGGATGACACTTTACGCACATGCATTAAGACCGGTTTTCTCACAACGCGCCACATTTTAACATCACAACATTTCCTCACTTAGGTTTTATCGATGAAAACTAACATAATAAACATCCTCTCTTTATCAGATGGAAACTCTTCAAATGGACACATATCCTTGTATGGAGAAGATGATATATGGTATCAAACAGGTAAAATGGAAACTCTTCAAATGGATACATATCCTTGTATGGAGAAGATGAGCCAAGCATTTTTGTATAAATCCCCTCAATCGGGATGCTTAATTGGTGTATCAAATGGCCCAGGGGCCAATATTACCGGGCTCTTAAATCCGAACAAAGTCTACTTAAATCCGAACAAAGTCTATTTCCCGGGACCCGGAATCATTCACCGTATCAAATTCCCGCCTGTCGGGAATTGCGATAAGTCTAAAGTCCCGTATATGCCCGCCATTCCCCCCCTGGGGGAAAATATTGATAGGTGCATTAAGTGTAATATCCGACTTTAGTTTTTCCATTTAAATGCAATGTGCAATACTTCTTTTATTAAATTTCATCAATTTAGAGATACCTTAGATCACAGATAAGAAAGTTGTATCTGATAAACTTGTCACTTGTAAGTTCTATGTCGTTCATTGTTAAGTTCACCGTCACCTGTTAAGGGCATGATTGATTAAAAATGCATGACACACTGACATGGCCTTATCTTTCTTACTCCATATACTTGAAGTTTAATTTTATAGGTTTATTTTCATCAATATTTTTAGAAATCATGCAACTTTTATCAAATATTGTCATAACATAGTGCAGTTGTATTTTCCCTGAATTACCTAAATTATGGTCTGGGGTGTGGCAATCCTATGCCCGACTTGTCCCACACTGGTAATTGTCCTATAGGACAAGTAAACTTTTCCTGCCTAGTTGTACACAGACAAGTACAACATCAGGGTGTGAAAATAATGTAAAAGTTGATTATCATATTATTATATACTAATATATTTGAATAACAAATGTGTTTTATTTATTATTTAATGTAATGACAAAATATATTAGGAAATTATCGAATAAAACTATGTTTTTATTTGGACAAGTGACTTTGCTTGCGGACAAGTTGATTTTTGCAATTAACTTGTCCATGGACAAGTAAATTTATTGTTTTTTAAACCCCTGATTACCGTATTATAATTCATTAATACTTTATAAACTCTTTTGCCATATGTGACTATCATCGTACACTCTACTGTGAAAGAAGCATACCAACAGACTGCCGGATTTGTTAAACCTTGTTGAGGAAAACACATTTCTTTTATGATAAAGCTACCCTTAATTTAGTAGCAAAAATGGCATACATAAAAACCTGATGTTCACTAACCAACCTGCCCCTGGATTTTCAGTAATAACCAACAAATGAGGCTTGTCATGGGAAAACTGGGCTTAATGCATGTGCGTTAAGTGTCCTCCCGGATCAGCCTGTGCAGTCCCCACAGGTTAATCCGGGACAACACTTTCTGCCTACAGTGCATTTATATTTAGAAGAGACTTCCTTGAAACGGAAAATACCATAAAAGCCGAGAGTGTCGTCCTGGATTAGCCTGTGTGGACAGCACAGGCTAATCCGGGACAACACTTTACGCACATGCATTAAGCCCGGGTTTCACATGACACGCCTCAAATAAAATACATAACGCTATACACTGATTTTTTGTACACATAGTGTAACAAAAATATCTTATTTAACTAATTTAATGTCTAACTCATTAAATAACTAATTTTTATACATGTAATAGATTAAAGCAAGACAACAATTAACTGATCGTGTAAGTACCTAGGCCGAATTTGAGCATATCCATGTTTCCAAATTTTGGGGCCATTTAGCCTCTTTTCCTGTATATTCGGCCACTTAAGAGCTAAACTGCTTCAACACACTAAATGAGCACAATTCCAACACCAGTGAGACTTTTACCTATAAATTTAAGGTCTGTCCTACTAAATAAAGGCCAGATAATGTAGATATTAGCCATTCACTTAGTTACTGAACAATTCTAGGAAGGCACCCTAGCAACCATGAATTTGTCCGATGTTTGTTTTCAATCATCTGGTTCAGTCTTCATTTTGATAAGAAAACACTAAAATTTTGTTACACTTTTGATATAATTCAATAGAAGCATTCTTTATTAAACTAACAAATTCTGGCATACTGTTTGAAAATGAATGTTTACAAAATTCTTGGCGTATGCACAAAGTGTGTGGCAATTCTTGGGAATTTCTTTTTAAAATCTTAATTTTCTCAGACAAAATATGCAATTGGCAATTTTTAAAACCAAAAACAATATTTATGTGATAGAACTGTCTCAATACAGATAACTACCACATGTTTTATAAGAAATAGTAGTTAATTTCCATTACCTGGGGATGGCCGAATCTATAGGAATGGCTGAATATAGGAAAGAAGGATAATTTAAAACAAAATCATAAACCTTTATTGAATCAGCTGAATTCAATGTATTACGTTGTAAGGCGTAACAAATATATATGTTTGTTTCAGGTAACCCGACCTACCCTAAAAAAATGCCCCGACCCTTGAACATTTTATTGGGTTTGTCAGATTTATTTTTGTTTTATTTACCTTTTTCAATATTTAAATGTGTTTTTGGATAAAGAAGTGTTTTGTTTTGATAGTATCCACTTATAAACAATGTTTAAGGATATTACTGATATGTTTTCAATATTTATTCAGTTTTAGAATCTTCAAGTTGACCATTTACAAAAAAAAATAAAAAAATAAATCCCCACCTACCCTACCCTAAGTTTTTTGGGCATGTTACCTGAAACAAACATATTTGTTGTTACGCCTAATAACACTCATTTTATTCTGACAAATTTCAAAAATTCTGTCATAGATCCCAATATAAAAAGACATCATATATAAACAAGCGAAATAACATTTCTGACAAAGAAATATATTTGAAATATAGCGTTGTTTAAGAAAAACCCTTGTTTGAAATGGATAAAATTATAAACCGTTTGTAACGCTTTTCCTTGGTATTTTGGAAAACACACTCTCTTACATAGAGTAAAAAATTCACTGCCATGAATGTAAGTCTGAATGGCCAAGTGTGAACAGAGCGCCAGATTTTTAATCCTGACAATCGTAGGTATGAGCAATTTTCCAGGCTAAGGCAATTTGTTTAATGAATATTTTTTCGTTATATAATATTTGTTATCTGTTAGTCCAGATGCTTTAGTTATTGCTGTGAAGTTATATAATGGCATTTTTTCTGTAAAATCTGTAAACAAGTCCCTTTAAAACTCAAGATTGTCAATTGGATAGAGCATATATGATGATTAAGCTCTTCTGATCTATTGGCATATTGCTTCAACCTTCCTACCTTCCTACGTAATAGTTATACGGTATACCCATGTATATAATGTTATATGACGAGTATGCCTGCACCTGCACATTCCTGGAATAAATCACTGAAACATTAGATCTAAACTGCATTAAAATAAAATCTGATGTCAGTCTAATGGGAATTTGAGCGAGTACATGTGCATGAATAATTATAACTGCATCAAACTACCTTTGAATACTATTTTGTCTATCTGGGTCACAATAATAAAAGAGAAATTCAAGCTAGATACCGTGTCTATAAGAATTTAACTTTGGATAAAAGTAATTCTTGGCCTTATGCATTGTTGTTTGAACGAAAGTTTCTAATAAGTTTCATACACACAGTAAGGCCAGAGTTTTTCATTAATTGTTTAAGGGGAAATTTTGGGGAAAAATCGGTTAGGAAAAGTAAAAAAAACTAAACAAGAGGGCCACAATAACCTAGGTTGCTCACCTGAGGGGCTAAGGAACTAAACTGTTCTGAGCAAGTCTCATGAAGATTTGGCTAAAAATGTGGCCTCAGGAGTGTTAACAAGCTTTTTCTTCAATTTGGCCTGGTGACCTAGTTTTTGACCCCACGTGACCCACTTTCAAATTCGTCCGAGATATTATCGAAACAAATGCTCTGAGCGAGTTTCAAGAAGATTTGGTAAAATTATGACTTCTAGAGTCATCATAAAGATTGGGCAATAAATGGGGCCTCTAGAGTGTTCACAAGCATTTTCAAGGATTCAATATAGCCATATAAGGAAAACTGCCCCGCTCCCTGTCGGCCAAGTTTTTCAACGGAGCGAAACCATTTTCAAACTCAGCTGAGATATCATAAGAACAAGTGTTCTGAGCATATTTCATTTTGACTGGTAAAAAAACGTGACTTCACGAGTGTTCACAAGCTTTTTTTTCAATCTGACCTATTGACCTAGTTTTTTACCCCACATGACCCAGTTTCAAAAATTTCCAAGGTATCATTGGGCAAATGATCTGGGCAAGTTTCATGAAGACTGGGCAATAAATGTGGCCTCTAGAGTGTTCACAAGGTAAATGTTGAAAACGCTAGACACACGACGGATAACGGACAAAAGGCAATAACAAAAGCTCACTACGTGCTCAGGTGAGCTAATAAAAATAAAAGCCCCCCAAAAAAGGCTTAGGGAAAAAATAAAACAGTAAATTTCCCAGATTTTTTTTTCATTTTCGAAATTGTAGAAATAATCATTCACAAACTATACAGACTAGCATTGTGACCATTGGTGGGCAATTCAGTTTTGTTTTTTTCAAAGAAATATTACAAACAAGAAATGTCTTTAAAAAGGACAATCGGCGTAGAAATTAATATTGAGATGTCATTTTTTTGCCCTTAATATAATACAAGAGGACCAAGCTGTGACTTCACGGACCCCATTTTTTTCGTTTTCTACTAAGGAGACTTCTCTGACTCCAGATTTTTCGGTCCCTACTTAGGAGACTTCTCGGACACTAGATTTTTCGGACAATATAAGAAAACGTATCAGCCCCCAAAATTAATTTGAGATAAACTCAATAATTATTAATATCTGTACCATGAATAAACCGATCATATGCCGCCGCATGTTTTCACCATTGATACATGAATAAGCTAAATACTAATAATTCATGTAAACATAACTGATGCATTAATTTGTCATGTGAATTTAACAAATTAACATTGTCAGAAAATAATAGCGGCATTAATGAGAAGTAAGTTTATGAATTCCCCATTTATTGCAATTCTCGGGTTTAGGATTCGCCAGACGCCAACTGATGCTTGTGTATTAACACAGCTTTACCGCGCGCTATTTTTAGAATGATTCACCTGCTGGAGTTGTACTCGCTAGAATTAATTCACTGGGATGACAGTCGGTTACAGCGTACAATAATATTTTTACACAATGATAAAATAATAGGAAATATAAGCTCGATCACATTTGCTAATATTTGTTTTGTTTATTTATAAGAAATATACCAGAAATTTACCACTTTATATTTTGTGCTTGCGAGCTCAACAGGCAACATTGTACGTTGTGACCGACTGTCGTACCCGTGAATTGTAGCATTGTAATTGCTATTTATAGAGCGCGCCGATTATGTAGGCTAAACAATATAGTTATTTCATTATGTTAATGAATATAACATTCTGATCATGACATACTATGAGTAAAATTTTCATAATTATGTTCATTTCTAGAGTGTATGTCGAAGATATGTTTATAACTTTAATTTAACCGCTTATGTAAACAATTATGTAAATTTTTAATCCTCCAAAGTATGCAACAGGTATTGGTATAGGTTAAACCATTGTCTGAAGTTTGCATTCCCTAAAATAAGAAAATTTGCCTAATTCTATTGGCAATCGATTTTCCCGCTGCATAATTATCGCAAGAAATCTAGGTAAAAAGTGATCTTAGACAGCTACGCCGAAAAAGAACACAACAACAAGCAAAGGACATGGATACCAATCATTACATTTTAGAGGACTACAAAAACAAAACTGTAATTGCAACATCCAATTGGCAGCCATTCAAATGCCCTCCACATGTATTCTGTGGTGGTGTACCACCAGACTTTAAACAACATAAAATGTCTTATGCATCACACAAAATTGCAACTCAGCCACTGTTAATTGTTGTAATTATGCCGAATTCTGCACGTTTGATACTGCACAACAGCTAGAAGGGGGCAATCAGTTGACATAACATAGTTATAAATTAGCAGAAAGTGTTAACTGTTTCAAATTGACAGAGGTGATAAGATCACTGTCTTGTAAATACAAATGTATTCTGTCTGCTAGAGTTCGAGCAGAGTAGGCATGGTTATTAATCAACTAGCAAAGTGTCAACTGATGATAATTGGGTTTACCACACAAAAATTTGGTTCCAGGCCCTTGGCACAATTACTTCTGCTGACTTCACAAAAGACGTGTCACCGTTTGAAACCTGCCTTTGCTACAATGTACCTATACATCACAGTTTGACTTGGAAATAGTTAATATGAGGCGCGTCGTGGGAAAACCGGTCTTAATGAATGTGCATAAAGTGTCGTCCTGGATTAGCCTGTGCAGTCTGCACAGGCTAATCCAGGACGGCACTTTCCGCTTGTATGGTATTTTCTGTTTCAAGGAAGTCTCTTCTAACCATAAATCCACTTTAGGCAAAAAGTGCCGTCCTGGATCAGCCTGTGCGGACTGCACAGGCTGATCCGGGATGACACTTTACGCACATGCATTAAGCCCGGTTTTCTCACGACGTGCCCCTTATATTTAGTCATGTCAGTACAATGCAAAATCATATTCACTTGCACTGTTAGTTTTTGTACTTTACTACTTTAGTTGTTCATTTTTCTCATGTAAAATAATCATAAACAGTTGGTGTACGAAACTTTCTATATGGAACACAATGAGCCAAAAAGTAACTCCATAGGTTAGGCCTAAATTAAAATTAAGTTTGTGTGCCCTTTATCGACCGACCCACAAAAAAGCCGCCGACTCAAAAAAATTTATTGCAAAATCTGCGGTAATATTTTTTTATTTAGGTTTTTTTTGGCTTTAAATATTTTTTTCTTTCGCTCACAACTTTCTTAGGCTACAATTTTGATCATTAGGCGCTTAAACAATACAGTATACAGTCTGGTTCCCAGCATACTATTATGTAATAGTCGGTCTGGCATGGGCTGGTAATGGAGGACAACAAAAGTTATATAGAAAAAGAATATAATAATCTAAACGTTTGCAGTAGGACTGGTATTCTCCCTTGTAAAAGTCTTTTATCTGTGTCAGTACTCAGGCCCTATTGTATTATTTATTTGTGTCTGTGTCAGTACTTAGGCCCTATTGTATTATTTATTTGTGTTATTTTCATCAAATTATTTTTGATTTTCAATTCATTTATCTGACATTTTTAGTCAAACAGTATGTACTTGTACTGCATTAATATGAGCGTGACTGGCGAGTCAGTTCAGCCATTGATAATGATACACATGTTTTCTTGTCAGACAGTGTGTATCTATCTGTATTAATTTACATGCCTGTCTAGTCAGTTCAGACATTGTTATTCAATTTAATACATGTACTTATTCTATTTTATGTTTATGCTCCTTTTAATCAATCCAGTTTTACCTTGTATATACTTGGTTGCATCAATCCAGATGAAGGAAGTCATTGCAATTTTCAAACAAAGATACATTTTTGTACATTAAAATTTAAATGGCAACATTCGTGTAAAGAAAGGTCAAATTTTCGGTATATCACAATAACTTTTTGTTCATACCTACCGACCCACCTCTAAAATTTTGGGTCGGTAAAGGACAAACAAAAGATTCTTTAATTTAGGCCTTATTGACATTTCTTTACAATCAGCAAATTGTCTAATCCCAAATGTTTAGGGAGGTTCCAGGCAGATCTGTTTATTTATGGCAGATACAACTTTCTCAGCCTCTTTAATGCAACAAAAAATTTTCCAACCGTAATACAACGGTTTTACATGCATTTTTACACCACCTTGGGTGACGAGGCTATTTTCAAATAAAATGATCATTTTTCAAACAAATATCATCATACTGTCAAAGAGACCATTGAAGTATTAATTTATAAGCTATACACATGCATATCCAAACAACTTGCCTTGGGTGTCGAGTTCAATTAAAAGACTAAACTCTCAGTCTGATTCGTATGGATTTATTTTACAAATATATCCATATACATGTATTAAGTTAATGTATATATCAATATTTGTAGAAAGCAGTATTTTATTACACATTTTATTAATATTTTAAGATTTATTAAAATTGCACTCTGATGAACTTGAGTTCATGGAATACTGTGTCTTTTATTCTGTATATTAGTCTATTTATTTTTACTCGAGATATAAAACAATCACAACTTCATCTATACATATGGGCTGAATGCAATATAAAATGTCCTTTAAAGTCCTCTTTAGTTTATCCGTTCAAGTGATATAAAACCTAAGAGGTTTTGCCTATTATACCGATCAGTAATCCTGCTTTTTTATAGGCGTAACAAAAAAGTATGGTTGTTTCAGGTTACCCGACCTACCCTAAAAAAATGACCCGACCCTAGAACATTTTATTGAATTTGTCTGATATGTTTTTATTTTTTTCATTTACCTTTTTTAATAATTAAATGTCTTTTGGATAAATACGTGTTTTCTGTTGATAGCATCCACTTTTTAACAATGTCTTGGGATATAACTGATATGCTTTGAATAATATTCATTTTTAGAATCTTCAAAAAAAACAACAAATTATAAATAAATCCCGATCTACCAAATACTTCAAATGTATCATTGTTAACCTAAACGAAGGATACATGATGCATGTAATAATAAACTTCATATATAGCGAATTAAATAAATAAATAGCATACCAAAATACACGACTTCATTGCAACCAGAACACTTATTTCGCGCGGATTTTTGTGCCATAATTCCACCAGTATAATTCCAAATCGACTGCTGCGTTAGTTCAGACGTTAAATTATGAAATGTGACACCATTCCATACAATTGTAAGCTGGGCACACCTTGTCAAATTTAAATTGTAAAGTATATCCAATAAATTTAACGCAGGTACAGTGTATCAACACTGTGCAATGTCGTCTGCATACCTCAAGCGTGAAACGGGACGTTTCATTGTGATTTGTAGGGGGATATTTTTTCCGTGCACGGACCCGACACGTTTAATTTTCGGAAACAAAAATCTTACGTGTGTATTTTGTTAAACACAGTTGAAGATTTGACCGCTCAAGTGATGATTCCCGAACATGTAAACAGATACGCAATTTAATATAGACTAATGTCATGATCTCTTTTTACATCATTGCATTGTTTATAGGACGAACATAGTTCAGTACAACTATCGATATAAACAGGATGTTTTTAGATAATTATAGTGTGCTTCAACCAATCGAAACGATATCGAGCGCGTATATCCGATAATGGAAGCAATTAAAGGAAACGAAATGACTCGTAACACGGACAATTTTAAGTCATACAGTAGTTGCGTGTTCCACATGACGTGCTTATATTGTGTGTCGCGTGAAAGGTATTAATAAGGGTCTAAAAACAAAAGTACGTGTATTGTTAGTAAAGTCCTATTGTTCTTAATCATTTATAATAATAATAATAATAATAATAATAATCATCATGATCATCATCATGATCATCATCATCATCACCATCATCATCATCATCATCATAATCAATACAACGTTTACGTGTAAACCATCTCTGTAAACAGTTTATAATATGTTACTGAACAGCACTTATAACTCGACACTTATACAATTCGTGATAAAATTATAAATGGTCAATTTGCAAGAAAAATGTTATCAATTTTTCACAACAATTTAGTTAATGACAAAAGCGTCTGCATGTAAAGTCGTATTTTATTCAATACTCAATTTATGAAACCAACGAAAAATAAAACAACCAGTAGAAAAAAAAACAAAAAAACAACAGCAAAATGCCCCCATCAGACCTGGTGGAATTAGATGAGGCATGTGACAATTAATGCTATTAAATCAATATTTCACATGAAAATGCGAAATATCTATCAGACATTGTTGTCAGCACGTTTTAAGAGTCACTGAACGACAAAATATTTATAAGTCATCATTAATTGGTTGATAACCGCTTATTTAGCATCCAGTACCTCTATCATTTAAACCAGATTTGAAGAGTCCGTATATCGATTTAATACATTTGACCCCATAGATGCTCACTAACGTTGGGGTCCGAGGGAGGAATTTGAAGTTGGTAGTTTCGGTGTTCTGTGTGCACGTCACAATAGCAATTGAAGTAGAGGCAGTATACGAATCATTATTGTTTCTAAGATGAACGTTCAAGCGCTAAACAATAGCTTAATATTGGTCCGGATTATCATTTTGCAAATGTACTTTCTCAACGGTTTGTTTTCATTTGTTTGATTTCCAAAAACGGTAAATGAAAAGCATAAACATTTGACAGGTGGACACTCATATTATTGAACTAATCACTGTACAAGTTTGTTAATATTTTATTGAAAAACAACAACAACAACACACTCAACAACAATAACAACACCATTTTAGTACGAATTGTGTAAGTGTCAGGTTAGGCGTGCTGTTGAGTGTATTCATAATCTTAGTCCTGTCGTGTTTATTTATAAATTATTTGCTGTCCATTTTTAAATGTTTCTTCGTTTCTCAGAATTTGTGTTTACTTCAATTTTTTTTTTTCGGAGGGATGCATATTTTTGGATTGGTATCATAAATCCTACGTTTTATGTATTATTCTAAGTCACATTCATAGTATTGATGCTAACTTCTTTTATCACTGAATATTGGAATCACAGTGTTTATTACGGAATCAATTAACTTTCGTCCTATACAAAACCAGGTATCGTCGCGGTTGCGGTCTTGAACAGAGCGAAATTAAACTGGCGGAATTAGGACTCTGTAAACTATGCGTGGATACTGACTACGAACTGTTCCCCTCAAATGTCCGTTCTATATTGTGGCCGATTTGTCCTGGACTGGTTTACCACCAATTGTACTTCCGGTCCGAGGACGCCATGTTTGAGAGAAATATCGAAAAGATCTTGAAAATGGATCGAACACATTAAGACATTACCCAATTGATTCATACGTTAGTTTTATTCATGTTAACAAACATACAACATTTTTGTTCGTTTTAAATATTTAAAATATATCTGGTTTGAGATTTATCCTTCATACTCCGCTGCTTATGATTGGCAGCCTGCCGATGCCGACAGCATAACTTGTTAGCGCTCGGCAAATATTGAGCAACTTTTTATATGGGCAATATTTTTGGAGCGCATAACGGGGGAAGGACCATCTCTGTGGTGGAAAGTTTTCCTTCTTTGTCTATATTGTTCCGACAGGATTTTGATAGCCGACAGGATTTTGATAGCAACTGTCACGTCTCAAAAATAGATAGATATTGTGAACGGATTGCAATTAAAGTTACATACCTGGGCAGATAATCCATTCCTAATTAATGTTCCATAAATATTTGTATAATGACACTTTCATTTCGAATGCATTAACAATTTAAACCTACACACCTTTGCATTTTTAAATAACTATAAACGCCGCTGTGTACCACTGTGTTCAATTTTATCGATAAATCTGCTAACTCAGGGCATTGCGTCATTTCTCTTGTTCAGTTTGATTCTATTAATAAAGTTGAAGGTATACACATGGCAAAATAATGGTGGTCTGTACATACATGTAGTAGATGAACGCGCATGTTTAAATTGGAATTTATGCATTTCCTAGGTAAATTTTGGCATATGTTAAGCAGTTAAGGTGTTGTCTATGTAAACTACATCGATGGATAACTTTTTTGTTGCAAATAATAGGAATTGACCAAAATTTTAACTTTCAGTTTTCCACCACATAAAAGGTCCTTCGCCTTAAAGACGTTCCAACGAATTAAGCCCTATATAAAAAGTAACGCTAAATTTGTTGCACGTCTTATAAATAAGACTAATGCCGACTATGTTTTGCAAGATGGAATGAATTAAACAATTTCTCTATATATTTAATGCATTTTGTTAACTGTTGAGAGTCATTTTATATAAAGTATTGTTTTGCTATGCATACAGGGGTCTCTCTGCTTTGGGGGAAGAGTACCTGTACCCTCATGCAGGGGAATTTTAGCGTCGTTTTACACAGAAAGGGAAATTTCGACTTAGCAAAGGAGTCAAAAATAAAAACTATAAAATATATTTTTCAGATCATTAGTCTAACTCTTTACCTGACAACTTTATTCATGAAAATTATCAATAAATTGAATATCATATTAACTAGTCAAATTTTAACCATCTACCACTTGACCATTATAAGGTGGATCAGTGCAACAGATAATTTTTTGTGCAATTAAATAGTTTTTCACAATTTTAAACCTTAATTAATTTTGTTAAACTACTAATACTAATTCTAATACAGTAATAAACTGTGTTTTTGACTGTAAGACACGGTATTTGTGCCTTTTTGCTTTACCTGTTTTTGATAACTTTTAAGCAGAAGCCATTTTCCCAAAACAGTAATTACGGTTCCCGGCAAATACTGTAAATTCTCGCATATAGGACGCCCCCGCGTATAAGACGCACCTAAAAATTGAGATCGTAATGTGTGGAAAAAAAAATCTGCTATTTGAAAGTTTCTAAACATCAAAGTAGTAAATTTCGCGTCCATTGTTTATTGACACTGAAAATATTTTTGTCGTGAAAATCTCAATGCGGATACATTACACTAGATGTGTTTTCGCTGTATTGACAGGTGTTGAGAAGTCTCAAGTGTCAACACCTATAATTACACCACAAGTGCTAATTGTCTGTTTGACAAACATGGTCAGTTTTGCAAGTATCATAAATTACAATATCCTTTTTGTTTGCAGAGCAGTACAAAAGGTGTGAAGTAGTTTGTCAGGTGGTGTTTACGGTTCATTTAACCCTGGTTCTTATTTTTTATGTATTATGTTTTACTGAATATATATTTCGGAAAAATAAGAATTAAGAATATAGAACACAAAAAAGAATCAATATTATATAATACTATATTTTTAAAAGATCCCAATATAAAACAGTGCGAAACATATCTGGTACGCGTGCTTGCGTATATAAGCGTCTCAGTGATGTCGATCGAGTGTCTATTCAAAATGACGCCCAAAACACCACAATTTATATTTATGATAGAAAAACTAGGAGTTTTTGCTTATATCACTGGAAAAATGCTACGAATTTTGGCTGAAAAAAGTGCGGCTTATACGCGAGAATCTACGGTAAGGTGGCAGTTAACTATATATAAATGAAGTTTTATTATGAAAGCACAAATAATCAGGAACCAGACAAGTCAAAACGGTCATTTAACATGGCCATGTGGTGTTCTTTGGATTTTATCGTTAACCGTTTGTAACGGTGCTAAATACGGAGATCAAGACCCCTGGCTGTTCAGCCATAAGTTATACATTTTTATTTTGCTGCTTGTCAGATCTTGCTGTGGTGGATAGGGTAGCTGTACTTGTAAGCCCTATGCAAACATTCAGCTACTTTTTATATGAGCAATGCTTGCAGATGGGCTGTACCGGGCAACGACCATTTCTGTGGTGGAAGTGTTCCTTCTGTGTCTATTTTGTTCAGACAGGATTTTGATTGCTACACGTTTCGAAGTTAGATAGTTATTATGAACGGATTGCAGTAAAAGTTACCTGGACAGATAAACCATTCTTAATTAATGTTCCATAAATATTTGTATGATGACACTTTCATTTTGCATGCCTGAGCCTTTTAAACCGACACACTATTGCATTTTTATATAATCTAGCTGTCCTGCACTGTGTAAACTTTAATGGATTTCTGCTACGCTGTTGAAGTGTTACGTCATACTATTGGTCAGTATAAGGATAGCCTCACTCTGATTGGTTTGAGTACTAAACCAGGCTGCAATTTTGGGAATTTCTAAATCAATGTGATAGATTTATACACAAGTTTAAATCGGAATTAAATGCATATATAAGGTAAATTTCGGCTCGTGTTAATCAGTTTAGGCATTGTTTAAGTAAAATGCATTGATGGATAACTCTATTGTTGCAAATAATGGAAATTTATGACAATTTAAACTTTTAGGTTTCCACCACATAAATGGTCTTTCGGCGTTGAGATGTTCCAGCAAATTTATCCCTATATAAAAAGTAACACTAAATTTGCAGCACGTCTCATGAATGAGACTAGTGGGTAGAGTTAATCTGATACTTAGTGTTTTATCCAGGCCCTTTTTGCGCAGTTCGGCGCCATGCCCCTTTTTTGAAGCGCCACTTTGCCCTTTTCAAAGGAAAAAGCCGCCACTCGCCCTAATCGATTACGATCTTAATTGCCTCTTGACCACTTGTATCGGCCCATTGTCTGCGAAAAGGGCACGCTCTGTTTTCTGTTATTGTCGCTCTGACTGTGCTCGATTTATTGCATACATGCATTTCTAATCGATTTGATTAAAACGATTACTGTGCTCGATTTATTGCCGACAAATTTCTAAGCAATTTGATTTAAACGATTACTGTACTATTGTCAGCTTGATTCTTGAACCTTATTCTTAATCCGACTAAAGTGGTGACATTTAGGCCTAATTGATGATGCGTATTCGATTAACATACTTAAGGTGAACTCGTAGATTTGACAGTCCCGCTCTTACTATCCGTGTTCGTTACGGATTGATTTTTTTAATAAATACAATTCATTATTTCAATTGGCAAATACTTTTAGCACTGCGAAAATGTAAAATTACAAATATTGACACCAGAAAAATGGACTTTTAGTACGTATGTGTAGAAACTAATATATATTTAGGTGATATATTATTTCTATTTAAATGCACTTAATGGACAAAACCTTTAGTATCTTAACTTCGAGTCAAATAGTGGGGTTCCCTGTCTGGAGACTTCAGGTGTGAAAGGGAAACAAGTTGTATATTGGTATATGTGTTAAATATGACTTACCTGTCAACACCTTTTGGGCCCCAAATGTCGAGAAAATACTAGTCCCTACTAAATATCCACGGACGTGTCATTTAAAATGGCACCACACAGAAGTTTTCATTATAGATTCTATTTTTGATATATATTACAGATTTCTATTGTTGAAGATGTATACTGTTAAAGTTTTGCTATACTGTTTATTGCATAAAAATATATAACTCATAATAAAACATTTGTTCTGAAATTTCTGTCTGTTTTTGCAAAGGTGTATGTGTGCATTTGAAAATACATAAATCACTTAAATTAATTATATTATGATACTCATAGCCAATATACTGAAACACATGTGCCCTTTTAAAAGGTCACAGCGCGCTAAAATGCCCTTTTCGAATATATTGCGCCATGCCCCTCTGCCTTCCTGAATAAAACACTAGATACTGAAGTTTTTACACAGACTCCCATTGTCAGTAAGTTGCGTTTAGCTTTTTAATATAGTTATAAATTTGATGACAAAATCAGGAAATCCCCGTCTTCCTCAAAACAATAGTCTTCTAAAGTAAGGCAAGTTGAAAATTATACAAACCTGGGAGGAAAACTGCGCCCGGTGCGGGGCTGGAATCCGCAACCGCCGGAACTTTAGCATTGCGCTCTACCATCTGAGCTACCATGTAACATAAAATCATAGAAAACATACTAAGACATTTGACCAAAGTCACCAGACTGTCCATACTTATCCTGTTACCAGTGTATTAATGTTTGGACAGTAGTTTAAATTACTATAGCATACCAGTGGCAAAGCATATCACATCACTGAAAAGACATTTTGACTGGATATGTTTAGTATTATAGAAAGGTATGAAAATGGTAATTTAATACAGACAAAAGAGCATCTGGACATTACCAAAATATGTATGTTATTAATTAATACGAAATGATAATTATATTAAGGCAAGTAAATACTGCATTTATTTGAAGCTAATTTAAAACAAAATATGTTAATCATTAATAATGTGTAATATGTATTTATTGATAATTAAAAATGTATTTACAGAAACAAACATGAATCCGCACATCCCTGGGCTGATGCCCATGATGGTTCCCCAGCAGATTGGGGGCCAGCAATACATGATGGCAGTGAGAATCCCTGGTGGGGGAACCATCCCCCAGCCAGGTCAGCAGCTGGTAGGACACACAGGAGCTATGCAGGGGCTTCACGTAAGTGCTGTTGTTAAACTTGGTTTTCAGAAGAATTGGAAAACCACAAGTCAAATGCAGTCATAAAGATTGGGCTTTTCAGCGAACAAGCCCGAATTCTTATTTAATGGTTGGCATTAAACATTTTCAACAAGCTCTGCTATATAAAAGCCAAAAAAAATAAGCAAGCCCGAAAACCATTTAACCAGGCTTTTGCCTTTGGGCTTGTGGTAATTTCGATCACTGTAATGTCATCTATTCAAATCCATGTTAAACATTTTATCTGTAAAATCATGATGGTTAGTTCAGAGTGCCGCATACCTACATTATTGGGTGATTAAAAATGTGTATTATATATACTGGAAATTAATTCTTGCATATAATTTTAGGTTTGCTTTTAATAATTCTTATGGTGTTGAGGCTAGGTGTGACATTTGATTTTCAAATCCAACAATTGACAAATCTGCACTTAACATTATACCACTAACAACTAAATGATGTTGTTGTTTATTTTCACTCAAAAAAAAAACACTCTGCAAAAGATAAGAAAAGAGCCAAGTTTTAGCACCAGAAACAGTTGCTAATCAGTTTAAAATTACTGGTTAAACTCAAACACTTATTATTTATTCAACATGAGATTCAGTATAATTCAAATTGAGACAGTTATATTGTGTTTGGTAATTACCTGTTTCTGTTTTGTAGCTTAAAATGAATATTTTGTTGCTTTACTAGAGTTATCAAGCATTGCAAGCCTTGCCCGGCCAGCCCCAAGTCATCCCGGCCCACTTGGCAGCGGCAGGTGGGCACGCCCCCTCGCCCCAGACCTTTGGGGCCATACAGTCCCCCATTCCCACATCAGCCATGGTGTCTACCTCCGTATCCCCGGGGTCCGCAGCACAGGCTTTGATGTCCATGGCCACAACATTACCAAGCCACCATCTGGTGGCAGCAGGTGCTGGTCAGTATGCGGGGCAGTACGCAAGCCAGTATGCAGGGCAGTATGCAGGGCAGTATGCAGGGCAGTATGCAGGCAAGTACACCGTAGGTCTTTCCACTTTTTGCCATTTGTGACATGTCTGACATGGCTGACAAAAAATAGGGTGTCTGAAAAATGTATGACACATCTTATAGATATTTTATGCTAGTTAGACTTTAATAAATAAAGGAATTATTACTGCAACCATTAGCTGTATGCTTTATGTTATGCGGAATGAATAAAGAACAATCAATTATTTAACAGTATATATCATGTGTTCAACATGTGGTGTATACTTTACAAATCCTAGTGTCTGACAGCTGATACAGAGGATTTGCAGAGTCTGTTGTAATTTAAGCTCCTCCCCAGTTATTTAAAAGGGGATTGCTTTACATTCATTTTGTGTCACAAGCATCACCATGATCTCCTTTGTGTAAACGAGATTAATAGTTCAGGTGGTCATCAGGTAAAATGATCGGTTGCTATTATCTTTAGAAATGTCCATGATTTTTAAGATGCATCTCTGTGATTTTTGTATTGTCTATACCTGTGACATCTCTTTTAATCCTTTCAATTCTTCTTTGAGTATTTATATTAAAAATATAAGATTCTTTATTTAAAAAACTTGATTCATCAATATATGTACAGCGTTTTTCCTCACCACTTTGGGAATGGTACCCGTACCGGTCAAATTGGGCAAATTAGCGTCGTTTCAGCCAAATTGGGAAATTTATCACTTTCATTAAAACATGTCAAGATGTAAAAACAGTAAGTTACTTCTCCTAGCTGTTAGCAGTAACCCAGGATTTTTCTCAGGCGCCCCGGTGCCTACGTCAAATTTTTTTTTGGCGACGTGTCATATGACGTTATGGGGTGCGTTTAGCTCTTAAAATTAAGGCTAACAGTTTTTCAATTGTTTGTAAACGTTTAAACGAAATGAAATAACGAAACATCACAGTTTAAACGGTATACCTCTAGTCTTTTAAAAGCAAAAGCGTCATTCTAAGAATCATGATTAGAATACATGAATATTATACAAGTTTGTTCTTGCAAAACGGCGGGAGAATTTCCACGTGTTCGTTGTGCCTACGCGCATCAAGTGTTAAAAACCTGTATTAAGAAAGCACATGGTCGGTACACGCACGCTTTCCATGTGTGGAACGTGACGTCGTGATTGTCAGCAGACATTTCGCGCTCTTTTGCAGAAAACACGGGTGTTACATGGCATACATGTACATAAACAAGACCGCTTGTGTTTACGAAACTACAACACTGAGCAGTAACACTGGATAGGCTTTTCCGATTACGATTTCATATTAGCATATTTGAGATTGAATTTTCACAGTTTATTTTTTAAAGCAATTAAACTTATTAATTTAATAAGTGTGCATATTATAAAATATGAAAGCTCATTTACTTTTTAGGTCAATAATACGCTTGACGCTCATATAAGGTTACTTGTGTGTGGATACATGCCAACTGCGCCGATAAACTGAGCGTTTCTATTGGCTCATATCGATTTTACTGCTTGTTGAAACTCCGCCTACAGGTCGGTGCTTCACGGTGATTGATTGCTGCTTAGGAATAACTGTTAATTGTTAATATTTTCGGCAAAGTGACACTCGCTTTGATCATTCACTGACTTTATAGAGTGGTGTACATGTTTCTAGAGCGAACAACGGCCATTGTGACGTAAGAGATTAGCTTTCACAGCAGGCATTGTCGGTCTGCTGCAGTCAACACAGCTAATTAATTGATAAAATACACGTGCCCCGGGCGATGTTTATAAGCTCAACACTAATTTTAGGCGCCCTGGATATGTTCAAGTTAATATTAAACGCCCGGGCATCGGGGAGCTAAAACGGCCTGGGGAAGGCCCTGCAGATGTGCGTGGAGGTTTACGGTTTGGTAAAAGACAAGTAAAATACAGGAACATCGTCAATCTTTTCAGGGTCTTTTTGGATTTTTTCATTACATTTGGGAATTTATTAACTTCAAATTGGGAAAAATAGTAAGAAAATCCGATTGGGAATGGTACCGTTTTCCGGTACCGACTTTATATAGAGGAAAAACGCTGATGTAAGATAATACATTAATGACTGTAAACATATTGTGAAATTGGTATTAAAATTATTAAATCATGATTTATTTTCTTCTATTTCCAAATATTATTTTTTTTTAGAAAAACACACACACACAACCTGTTGTGACAAATCCTTAACATGTTGTTCTATGAAGTACACGTCTCTTCAGGCTTCCCAACCAGCATGTTTGCAGCCCAGTACGGTATACCAGGCATCTCGGCGCTCCCGGGCATGTCTTTAGCAGGAAGTGCCATGGCAGGACTCATGTCTTCTGCCAGTCCCATCACAGCTGGACAGATGGCACTTGCTGGTGGGCATTATCAGGCACTTGGAGGTTTGTCTGTTTATAATGAAGTTGTTTGATAGCTCGTTTATATTCATCAGTGATTTTAGTAATTTTAGAAACCAGGAGTCGAATGGCCACTGGCTTGAAATTTGAATTTTTGAGGGGCCAAAATGAAAGCTTTATGTGTCAAAATACTGAAGGCACCGGAATGTTTGTGCACATTTGTTCAAATGTCCTGCAGATGGTAATTTGAGGTGGGTAATAAAGGTTTAAACTTGAAAAATTGGAAAAAAGTCCCCATCATACATGGGGAAAAAAACTACCGGTACAGAGTTCTCGGTAACGCGTAATTTGGCGTATTTGGACGCATACTTTTATGAATAGGACGCCGTAAATCTCGGTGTTCGATTCTAGGACGCAACCCTTTTCTCTGGCGTACGCATATTTTCCCAAGACAAAGAACGCCTACTCGGCAATAAACACATTCCCCTTCTGCACCAGTGTGTCAATTAAATATAAAATCAAGACGCAGGCGGTGTCAGCTTAACTACAGCTAACCAGTCAGCCAATAAGAATGTATATGCAAATTAGTGTCGTTGATAGAAAGTTTATCATGCCCTCAATCTAATTTGAATTAGTAAAGGTGTAAGTGATTTATAAAACTTTCCCGTTAGGCATGCATTATGTTATGTGCGGGTTATTAAGACCTGCGTTTTTTAATAAATTGCTACAAATTTAAAGAAGGCAATATAATTATTATTTATGTCAAATGAACAGTTTACAAATTATAAATTAAGATGAATCTGTGTAACTTGACAATTTGCGTACACCAATCGCGTTAAGAGTGCGTCTTCATTTGTTAAAAAAACTACAACTACTAGTGTTTATTAACAAAATAGCTATTAAAAATCATCACTGTACGTGGATTATATGTAGGGATGGGACCGAATACTCGAATATTCGACTATTGGATAATATTCGAATATAAAAAAACGAATACGAATATTCGATTTTCTAATTTATTGAAAGAACAAAATTTCTTTAAAGAATCATGTTTTTTTTTGCAGTTTGATTGCAAAGTTAACATGAATTCCAGTCGTATTTCCTGGGGGGGGGCAGTGTGACATTTTTACAACACATGCTAAACATGTCCAATTATTGACAATCGATAATTGGCAGGGGGGTCACGTTTGTACAAGGGCCGCAAGTTAACGGTTTGTAGGAGGCGCGAGTATGACGCATTGTATCCACAAATAGCAAAACTGGGCCATGTTGTGATAACGGTTTCACAGTTTGCACAAGGCGTACATTGTTGTTTATTATCCTTAAGTGACATCTATACGGTTAACTTGTTTACAGTAAATAACAATTACTCTCTCAGTAAACCAATCAAAATGAATCCATTATCAGCCAATCAATTTCGTTAACAAAATTAGCATGATCTGGTCAATCTTACTATACGTCACTTGTAAATTATTCTCCATTATATCAACACGGTATATTATACGAGAATCTATTATTAAACAATGCCACCATCACGTGCTTGGAAGTACTTTATGCTGTCATTAGACACAACCCAGGCAAAGTGTAATCTGCACAGCAGATACAAGCTTTATTGTTCTGAAAAAAAAAGGGAACGATTAACAAAACAAAACAATACATTTAACAATATCTTACATTTCTTTATATTTGCCTAACACAAAGTTCTATCGCTCATTTACCACTGAAACAAGGTAAAACAACTACGTACACGTAGTATACATATTTCGGATAGGTAAATATTAGGACAGGGTGTCGTATATAGTAGTATATAGTAGTATTTACAAAACGAATATTCAGATATATTCGAATACCTGAAACGAATATTCGAATATTGTTTTCAGTATTCGGTCCCATCCCTAATTATATGCAAACACTTTGGCTGAGGCAACATTTGAATGAAAGTTAGCGACAGTTTATAGTACTTGTCGAAAGTGAAAGTAAATAAATGTCAGCGTCCTTTTTGTTCCAATTTATAAAAAATGTTGAGTTGTTCCTTTTTAATGAATAAAGTCCTATTTAATTGTTTACTTGCGGGTAGTTAATAAACAGTTTGTTTAAATAAGAATTTTGACACAAAGTATTGTTGTTGTAGTTGTGTTTTTTAAGTGGGTGGGGTATGGGTCTGTTTTGACGATTCAATACTGGGATGCTAACTTTTCATAGGAAGGAGTCCTGGACTCCATGTTTTGAAATCCTAGCGAGAACTCTGCCAGTATTTCCTAGTTCTTTTTAAGTTGGCAAATGAATAACGATTGCTGCACAATGATTCATGGCAGATTATTTGCTTGAGTCAAATATGTATAAATCGCAATTTGCTTGTGTCAAAACAGGATTCTGCATCTATTGAAATCACTGATTCATCTTGTTGTAAATTCATATTAATCTTTATTGTGAATGATCTTAGGTAGGATTCGTTTCTTGCTTGTCATACCTTATATATCTGTTTGTCAAAGTTTTTGGCATCGTGTTTGCTCTTGATAACCAGATTTTGTTTGTATGATCGTTCAACTTTTACACAAGTCATATGAACCCTTAAATAAGGCGAACATGACAAATTTGCTCATGATTAAGTATGCAGCAAATAGTCTATTTGAATTGAACTCTATAATAAAACACTGGTACTTGAAGTAATCATAGTTTTCCCTTCGGTTTGTTTGAATCTGATACGTTCAATAATTTGTTAATAATACATTTGCTATAATTTGAATGTTTGTATGGGTGCTGTGATTTTCAAATTTCTATTCCTTATCAAGAGTGGCCCCCTTCTGCTGCAGGCGCTCAGGTGGCCGCAATGGGCGGGGCTCAAGCCCAGCTTGCAACAGGGCTCACGCCCAGTGCTTACAGCCAGCAGGTTGCCAACCTAGCTAGCGCCCAACTGGCAGGACTGCAAGCCCAGCAGGTTGCTACAGCAACCGGATTGCCCACCCACATGAGTCAGTACAGTCAGCAGCTTCAGGCAGCTGGTCTGGCTGGGTTCCAGATGGCCCTGCCCCCAGGAATGGCTCTCCCCACGCAGGCCACGCCCCCTCCCCAGTCCTCCACACCTGACAGCAAGAAGAAGTTGCAGCAGGAATTGGCTCTGCAGGGACTACAGGGAATGCAGGGCTTAGTTGCTGGGTATCTACCTGCACAGCGTTTTTTCTCTTTGTAAATTTGGTACCTAAAAATGGTACCATTCCCAATCAGATTTACATACCAATTTTCCCAATTTGAATTTAAAAAAATTCCGAAATCTCAGAAAAAAATCAAAAAAAGATTGACAGTGTTCCTGTAAAAACTTTCAATTTCTTATCTCCACACAATAAATACAAGTGAAAGAGTCAATGAAACAAGTTGTTTTTGAGTTTAGTTATTGTAACTTATTGTTTTTACATACCTTTGGAAGTTTTTGTTGAAAGTAATAAAATTCCCCCTTTTTAAAAATGAGGCTAATTTTCTAAATTTGAACGGTACTGGTGGCATTCCCAAAGTAGCGAGGAAAATTGCTGCTGCATTAGGTTGTACGCTTTGAGCTCAATTTTTCATTGTATCTTATGAGTGTGGCTTGTAGAGCGAGTCTTGAGTCATTTGACCAGTACTTGGTGTAATTTAGATCATAAACCATTTCAAGCACACTTGAATAGTATAATTAACTGCTTGCAAAGAAACGATTGTTACAAATGATAACTAAAAAGTATTCAATATACATGTAAGCTGGATTTTTTTTTTCTTTTTTCTTTTCAAATAGAAAGAACTGACTGTACATATTTGTGCAACGTAATTTGAGTAAGAAAGTACTGGAAATGTATGGTCTTTTTCTGAGATGTAACGAAAGAAATGGTTTAAACCTGGGCTGCCAGGTATTCACACAAAAAAACAAGAACAGTTTTTAACTTGCACGGCAAATTCAGATTTTCTGTGTGAAATGCAGTGATGTGCACTTACGCATAAATTAAAAAATGTGTATAATAACTACTAAATAAAAACAATTTTATGTAAAATGATCAATAAATGACAAAGCTATCGACCTAATGACATTTTGGTTTTAAGAAATGTACAAATGAGGCGCTTCGTGGAAAAACCGGACTTCATGCATGTGCATAAAGAGTCATCCCGGATCAGCCTGTGCAGTCCGCACAGGCTGATCCGGGATGGCACTTTCCGCTTTTATGGTATTTTCTGATTCAAGAAAGTCTCTTCTAAACATAAATCAACTGTAGGTGGAAAGTGCTGTCCTGGATTAGCCTGTGCGGACTGCTCAGGCTAATCCGGGACGATGCTTTACGCACATGCATTAAGACTGGTTTTCTCACGACATGCCACAAATGTTTTCCTCATGAACTTTGTGAATATGGGCTCATCTTCAACTAATCAGATTTTTGCCTCTCTGTCCCAGGTATGGAGCATATGGGGTGGAGCAGGTGGAGGAGGATGTCACTGGAGAGGACAGTGTGGTCATGTTGGACGATTACAACTCAGATCTGAATCTGGTCATTGATGAAAATGGGTAAGCTGTGATAGTTAAATGTATGAGACTTCATGATCGACAAGGCTGAACTAGACCACAGACCTGAAGCTGATTTTTGATGAAAATGGGTAAGCTGTGATAGTTAAATTTGTGAGATTTCATGATAAACTAGGCTGAACTAGACTTGGAACGTTAGATCTGGACTTCATTTTTTATAAAATGGGTAAGCTGTGAAAGATAAAAGTGTGTGCATTTGTGATTTCCATGACTAACTAGCCTAAACTGGGCAGAACAAAACTAACAATATTAGACAAATATAACTCGGACCTGAACCTCATCAATGCTGACAATGTTTAAGCTGTGAAAGTTAGTTGAGACTTCATGATCAACAAGGCTAAACCAAACCTTGAAATATATTTGATAAATTCACACTTAATGTTGGCCAAATGAAAGTGCTGTTAAGATTTTTAATGTGAATATGCTCTTGTTACTAAATGTGGAGTGAAATTTTCCCCGAACATGTTGAAAGTTTGCTTTACTCTCTTTCATTTTTCAAAGTTTGCTAAAAGACATCGGGGTTTACAATTGCACTTACGTTTATTAAAACAAGAATTTGTTGAATATTCTCCTGGCATACACATATGAGGTGCGTCGTTGAAAAACTGGTCATAATGCATGTGCATAAAGTGTTGTCCCGGATTAGCCTGTGCAGTCCGCACTGGCTAATCCGGGACGGCACTTTCCGCTTTTATGGTATTTTCTGTTTCAAGGAAGTCTCTTCTAAACATAAATCCTCTGTAGGTGGAAGGTGCAGACTGCACAGGCTAATCGGGGACGACACTGTATGCACATGCGTTAAGACGGTTTTCCCACGACGCGCCTCATATATATGTATTCCAGGTATGATGCCCAACCACTTGTGAACCCGCCTGGCTTCTGCTTCTGTTGGTCTGGTGTGAGATGTACCCACGGCATCATGCGCGGAAAGGTTGGTAATCAAATCAAATCATATCAACTACTTTTATGTGCAAACACTTTATTGCAGAAAATTTATCAGCATTATACTGTTTCAATGTGCTCATTTAATCCATTTATGATATAGATTTATAGTTGAATTTTTTGTACTTAGAATTGTTGGCTCATTTCCAATTAGAAATTGTGCCTCATCATAGATAGAGAAATTATGTTGAAATTCTCTGCAAACTTTTCTTTCAAAATCTTTATGTTGCTTGATTTTGTTGGAGGTATATAAATTGCATTGACCCTTGAGAAATGAGAACATTTCAATAGAAATGATGATAATGTGCCATACATAATCAAATTTTAAAAGCAGATTATCTTGATATCTCTCATGTTCATATCTATTTCACAGGCCTACTATGAGTGCAAACTGACGGAAGCCCTTGAGGTGGACTTTGGTGATGACCATCAGGAAGAAGACCCCCACATTATTCGTGCTGGCTGGTCCATGGATTACACGTCCTTTCAACTCGGTAAGTATGTTCAGTGTAGGTGTGAGGCAGACTACACGGCTACAGGGCTTTTTTTCAGAGGCAGAGGATGGGGCACAGGTCTAAGTTGTTTTTGGTTTAATGATCGCAACAAATTTGGTAAAGGGGACCAATAAATCCAGGGGTTAAGTCAATTTTGGGGGGAAAGTGGATGATTTTAACGAAATTATGCTTGGGGATGACGCCATATTTCGGCCCCTGTTATATAAGGAGAAAAAGCCATGCACCTAGTTAGATGAGGAAGCCTGTACTGTAATGAGTTTTGTAGCTATTTAAAATGACAGTATTAATAAGACAGTAAAACACGAAAAATAAATCACATTTACTCTGTCTGACCTTATCCTACATTTCATTTAAATGTTTGTGGAGAGTAAAGACTAACATATATTATTTTAAATATTCAATCAGGATTTAAGTTTGAACTATCAGAATAATCTATGCACACTGCTTCTGTATTTCAACTGTTTCAAACCATTCAGACTTGGTTCAAAATTTTGAAGTCGGAAAAATATTGCAATACTACTTAATTTCAGGCGAAGAAAAGGATTCCTTTGGCTATGGCGGAACAGGGAAGTTTTCTACGAACTGCAAGTTCCAGAACTACGGAGAGAAATTCGGCATTGGTGACGTGATCGGCTGTCTTCTCGACCTGGATTCAAACCCACCCAACATGTCGTATGCCAAGAATGGTCGCTGGTTGGGTGTGGCACACCCGCTGCGGAACTTCCAGGTCAGCAAGAAGGAGCAGGCCTTGTTCCCACACATTCTTACCAAGAATATCAGGTAAGTAGTTCAAGACCCTGTTAGTACTTTTAAAGGGACTTGTTCACAGATTTTCGTATTTTTGAAAAATGTCATTTAATGTCTTAACTGCAAAAACTTAAGAAATGTGACTGGAAAAGAACACAAATATAATATAAAGAAATTGAAGAAATTTGCCTTTGCTGGGACTTGAACCAAGTGCGCTGGGATCAAAAATCTGTCGCTCTAACCACTGGGCTATTCTGACTGCCAATCATTGGATAGAATTTTTAACTTCGTGTAAATGATACACGATGAAAATCGTTACAAACTCTTCATAAATGTATCCATTCCATTTGACACTATATTTCCAATATACTTATTTGTCAGTAGTTTTTCGCTTGTTTGTATATAATGTACTTGTCTTTTTGAGATCTGTGATAAAAAAAAGAGGAAATTTTCAGTTTGCTAATTTGTGAACAGGTTCTTTTAATAGTGTAATATTTCTGTAACAGTCCTCCGAAGTAAACAGATTCTTAATGAATATCTGCCTAGTAGTCTGAATTTAGTTTATGAACTTAATTATTCACATGGTACATTTGGTGGTATTCTAGGTTACCTTTTATTATCAAAGCCAAACAGTTGTTTTCATTAGTCAAAATATAATTATTGTCTGTTGAAGGGATGAAGTTTTAGCTTTGATAGTGTGAATGCCATATTTTGTTAACAGCTACTATAAATTTAAAGCTGATGGTCTAAAATTCTTCTAGCCAAAACAGAAGTTGACAGGTCTGGTGGTCTCGGGCTACTGGTAATTTCAAAAACTGCATTTTCAGCATAAAATAGGATATAATTTCTTGCTCATTTACCATCTGTCATAAAATGTCACAACTTGGTTCACGCAGGTTTGAGGTTAACTTCGGTCAGCAGGCTCCGTGGTTTCCCCCAGCCCCAGGTTTCCTGTATATCATGCAGTTTCCTCAGCAGGAGAGAGTTCGAGGCCTGAAACCACCAGCCTCAAAGTCTGCGTGCGAGGTAAAATTCAAGCCTTCACAGGGGTGTAATTTTTGATTCCTTTAAACTGATATCCCTGTTGAAATCACGTCTTCCAAGTTCGCATGCAAGGTAAAATACAATCTTTAACTTTGTTATGCAGGGCTGCGATTCTTGTCCTATGAAGCTGAACTCCTCTGTTTGAATGCCAAATTTAACATACAAGTGTTCAGTATTTTTAGGTAGTTTTGGAACTATATATTTTGTTTGATAGCAAGCTTAAACAAAAATTCAAAATTAGTCTTAAATACTTTGCTGATATTAAACTTGGAGATCATTTTCTTTGAAAAGGATTATCAAGGTAGTGTTGTTCACTTTCAGATGATCATGATAATCGGACTACCAGGCTCGGGCAAAACCACTTGGGGCATCAATAAAATGAAGCAGAATCCCGACAAGCGGTTCAACATCATCGGCACGGACACGCTTATCGACAAAATGAAAGTGATGGGGCTGCCTAGAAAGAACAACTACCACGGACGCTGGGACGTTCTTATCGACAAGGCCTCAAAATGCCTTAACAAGCTCTTTGAAATTGGTATGTGGACTGAAAACCAGGTTGAATATTATGCAACATTACCATTTATTACCATATCATATAAAAGTCTTAGGCTTATTCTGCCATTTGCCAATCAGTATTGGTCGCAGATTCAGTCAGTGAGTGTTTTGACAGTAAACTTGACAGTAAAATGACAAAAAAAGTAAAAAAAAAGTTATTGTTCAGAAATTGTGTTCTTAATTTTAATTATATTAAATGTAAATATTTATCAAAGACTTTGTTATTGTCATAGGTAAACCTGGCAGTTGGATTTTAGATGGATTAGATTTTAATCCAAACAAGCTAATATGTTTTGTTTGACAATATACTTTTAACAGCCAGCAAGAAGAAACGCAACTTCATTCTGGATCAGACTAACGTTTATCCGTCTGCTCGACGCAGGAAGATGAGAAATTTCAAGGGTTTTATCCGAAAGGCGGCAATCTTGGTACCAGACGACTCAGAGCTGAAGAGACGGTCGGATAAACGAACACATGAAGATGGTTTGTGCCTGTGTGGTATTGCTAACTTGACAAATTAAAAATTAAATGAATTTAGTGGAAGTATTGTGAAAAATGCACTAAAAAATGTCAAAATCCAGTATAGGGATCATTGTTAACGTTATGTCCCCTTATTTCTTGTACAAGCATATGCATTTCATATCAATATTTTTAATCTCCTACTTTTTCAGGTAATTTCTAGCTCAGGGATCTTTTGCTATTGTCTGAAAAGTCCCAATTAATGAATAAATTAGTTTACACAAATGTTATTGTTAGGCAGAAATAATAACTATGTGATTAAAGTTCAATCTTTAAGACAGAAATCATTGGAGTACTGAAATATTAATCATGCCCCCCTTCGAAGAAGTGGGGGTATCTTGCTTTGCAACTGCCCGTCGGTCGGTCGGTAGGTCTGTCCGTAGACCATTTCGTTTCCACACGATATCTTGAGAACGCTGTGACCTACGATCATGAAAGTTGGTACGCTGGTTATTTTGGAGGAAAGGAAGAACCCTATACATTTTCAGGTCAAAGTTCAAGGTCACCGTTGCTAAAAATAGAAAAACCGTTTCCCCTCAATAACTTCAGAACGCATTGAGATATTTTAATGAACTTTATACATAGATACCTTACATCGAGACCTCGCTTGGGATTGCATGTGGGGTGGATGGGGTCAAGGTCACCGTTACTAAAAATGGAAAAACTGTTGACTATTTTGTTTCCGCACGATATCTTTAGAACGCTTTGACCTATGATCATGAAAGTTGGTACGCTGGTTGCTTGGGAGGAAAGGAAGAACCCTATATATTTATGAGGTCAAAGGTCAAGGTCACCATTGCTAAAAATAGAAAAACGGTTTCCCCTCAATAACTTGAGAATGCATTGAGATATTTTAATGAAACTTTATACATAGATACCTTACATCGAGACCTCGCTTGGCTTTGCATATGGGGTGGGTGTGGTCAAGGTCACCGTTACTAAAAATAGAAAAACGGTTTCCGCTCAATAACTTGAGAACGCATTGAGATATTTTAATGAAACTTCATCCATAGATACCTTATATTGAGACCTCGCTTGGGATTGCATATGGGGTGGGTGTTAAGGTCCAGGTCACCTTTACTAAAAATAGAAAAACGGTTTCCGCTCAAGAATTTGAGAACGCATTGAGATATTTTAATGAAACTTTATACATAGATACCTTACATCGAGACGTGCTTGGGATTGGGATTAAGGTCACTGTTAATAAAAATAGAAAAATGGTTTCCGCTGAATAACTTGAGAACGCATCGAGATATTTTAATGAAACTACATACATAGATACCTTATATTGAGACCTCGCTTGGGATTGCATATGGGGTTGGTGGGGTCAAGGTCACCATTACTAGAAATAGAAAAACGTTCTCCGCTCAATAACTTGAGAATTAAGATATTTTTTATGAAAGTTCGTACATAGATACCTTATGTTCAGACCTCGCTTGGGATTGCATATGGGGTGCGTGGGGTCAAGGTCAAGGTCACCATAACTAAAAATAGAAAAAACGGTTTCAGCACAATAACTTGAGAACGCATCGTGATAATGATTTAATGAAACCTCATACATATATACCTTATATCGAGACCTCGCTTGGGATTGCATATGGGGTGGGTTGGGTCAAGGTCACCGTTGCTAAAAATAGAAAAACTGTTTCCGCTCAATAACTTGAGAACGCATCAAGATATTTTAATGAAACTTCATACATAGATACCTTATATTGAGACCTCTCTTGGGATTTCATATGGGGTGGTTGGGGTCAAGGTCACCATTACTAAAAATAGAAAAATGGTTTTCGCTCAATAACTTGAGAATGCATCGAGATATTTGAATGTAACTTCATACATAGATACTATATATTGAGACCTCACTTGGGCTTGCATTTAAAAAAAAATTCTTAACAATTGCACTTATTCACAACTGGGCTGCAAGTCAAGGGGCATACATGTTTTACAAACATCTCTTGTTATTCCCTGTAAAATAGGCTATTTTAAACAGAAGGTAAATGAGTGAATGAAACCTGGTGTTGGTTGTTACTACAAACTTGGTTATCTGATAGTTGGAAAACACTATGAAAGCAAACAATGAAATCAGTTGGACCAGGAGATTTAACTTACGAATATGTCTTGTAGGTAAATACGTTCCCGAGGAAGCAGTTCTGGACATGAAGGCGAACTTCAAACTTCCACCGGAGAATGACGAAAACTTCGAGTACATCGACTTTGTGGAACTACAGAGAGAGAAGGCAACAATACTGGTTGAACAGTAAGAATGCTTTATAAGTGCATTATGTGTTTCCAAACAAAAAGCTAAAGGTCCTTTAAGTGCTCTACCAGATTACCAGTAAAAAAAATGTTTTTCTGCCCCCACTTTAGAGGGGGGGGGGGGGCATATAGATTTGCTCTTGTCCGTCCGTCGCACATAACTCAAAAAGTATAACTGCTAGAGTGATGAAACTTTATAAGCATATTCATCGGCATCGGGGCTTGTGCACCTGGGTATTTTGGTGCAATTTTTTCCGACATCAGCGCAGTTATGGCCCTTTTTTAGCAAAATATGATATTTTTGGACTTGTGTCGCGTGTTACTCAAAAAGATTGCTAGCGTGATGAAACTTTATAAACATATTAATCAGCATGTGAACTTGTGCACCTGAGTATTTTGGTGCAGTTTTTTTATGACATCAGTGGAGTTATGGCTCTTTTTTAGCAAAAATGACATTTTCGGACTTGTGTCGCACATAACTCAAAAAGTATTACTGCTACAGTGATGAAACTTTATATTCATATAAATCAAGATGTGAACTTGTGCACCTGGGTATTTTGGTGCAGTTTTTTCGGACATCAGCGGAGTAATGGCCCTTTTTTAGCAAAAAATGACATTTTAGGACTTGTGTCGCGTGTAACCCAAAACATTTTATTGCTAGAGTGGTGGAACTTTATAAACATATTAATCAGTATGTGAATGTGTGCACCTGGGTATTTTTGTGCCGTTTTTTTCGCCATCAGTGGAGTTATGACCCTTTTTTTAGCAAAAAATGACATTTTTGGATTTGTGTTCGGTGTAACTCAAAAAGTATAAATGCTAAACTGATGAAACTTAATAAACATATTCATCAGCATGTGAACTTGTGCACCTGGGTATTTTGGTGCATTTTTTCCGACATCAGCAGAGTTTTGTGACAACGAGCGGAATGTGGAGGCATCCGTGTCCTACGGACACATGTCTAGTTACTTCTTTTTTTTTTTATGTCCATTATTAAAGGAACATTAAAATCTAAAAGCCTACAGACAATCAGGCAAACTACTTTTCCAGACTTACCATTTGTTCAAAATCTCGAATGCTTTTGTTTACAAATTTCAAAGAAACAATGTGTTCAATTGTAGGTACAACCAGGAAGGTCAGAGTAAACGACCGCAGGCAGTGAAAGGTGGTTTCCGTGGCAACCAGAATGATAACAGGTTTAAACCCCCGTCTGACATGAAGCAGGTATGTGGGACAGGCCGTGGTTGGCAGGCTGCGGGGGCAATGAGTTGCTGGAACAGGGGGTGGGCAGGGAGGGGGTGGGATGTTAAGTGTGTATGAAGTGTCCATTTATCTGTGTTCTGTTATTGAAGCATCAATTTTAGTCATAAATGCCGAATTTATCTGTGTGCTGTTGTTTAAGCATCAGTTTAAAACGTAAGTGCCAAATTTATATGTGTGCAGTAATTTATGCATTAATTTATGCCTAAAGTGCCGACTTTGTGTGAGCAATTATTTAAGCATCAATTTAAGTCATAAATGGCTAATTCGTGTGTGCTGTTGTTTTAATAGTCTGCCAAAGTTAGAGTAAACAGTAAATAAAGATCTTAAAATATTTTATGCAAACTTTGTGTGTGTGCTATAATTTAATAGTCAGGTTCAGCATTCAGTTAACAGTAACAAAATATCGTATTAATTTCCTACATGTATTTTAGCTTTAATGTAAGGTTTTCTGTATACAATAGACTGCATGTCATTTTGTACTTACAGCAACAAATAAGAACATACTTAATTGTGTTGTTTCTTTTCAATTTGTTTTAAATCAACTGTTGCTTTTTCTGTGCTAAGGATATAGTTAATTAGTTCTATGTAAATATCTCTGAACTTACCTGTATATGCCAATTATAGGTTCCGTTTTATGCTTCCATTTATTTAAAAGGTTTCCTGTTTGCTTAATTATTCAGCGCTAGATTCTTGACACATTGATAACCTTTTCACATTTAATCTACTAACGTAATGAAAATACATGTTCTAGTTGTTTTCTTAAGACTATAAGCGCAGCAACTCTTTAGCCCCTGTTTAGCCTATGCACAGTTTTAAATTGAATATAGCAGGCAAGGCGGAATGATAGCAAGGAAAAATATGTGCAAAAAATGTTGTAAATACAAATAAAAGAAAAAATACTGAAAGCTGAATTGACATATAGAGAATACTAGGTTAGTGTTGAATACAGATACGTTTATTTAGCGAGGCTTAGAAAAACTAAACACTGGCCTTGGCGAGTGGTTTAGTTTCTCGTGCCAAGCAAATAAACATACCTGTATTCAACACTTATTTATTATTCTATTTATCCCGTCATTTTTGTCTTTATTTTGAAAATAAACGATATTAAGTCGCTAAATAGCACGAAAAACATCTAATGACGTCACAGAAATAACCAACATGATGTCATTATAATGCCCGTTTTTGCTGTATTCAGCAAGGTGGAATACAGCTGAGTTTATCCCACTGGGTGTTATTTCGTCAACGCAGGCGTGATGATGGGATAAAATGAAATTTGTGGTATCAACATTTAAAAATATTGATGAATGACCTAACATTATTTTGGCTCTAAGTCATGTGGGACAGGAAATGTTTTGGTAAGAATTTGTCAGAATGTTTAACCCACTTGCCTGCTGTATTTCAATTGCAATATTTAAAAAATAAATTTATTTGAAAATATGAATGCGAATAAGTAGGTGTTGAGCTATCTCATCTTAAGATGTCAACTTGAGTAATTCTTTTTCATTATTATTTTAAATATCTAGCATTTCAAGGTCTTTAAAGTTGTTTATTTGACAACTACAGTGTAAACTAAATGAATCATAGACATATGATCAGCTGATTTTTTTAATAAAACAACATGACTAATGGTAATAATATAAGTCTTAATATATTCAGTGAATGAACTATAAAGGATTTTAAGAAGATGTGTATTTGTTCAGTTAATGGTGGTAATTTATAAATATGAAAACATAAGTTAATTAATACCCCTTAGTTTAATAGTCATAAATAAAAAGCATGAAATGTACGTTGAGCAGTTATATCAAAGAGTTATCGAGTGTACTATGCATAGCAGTGGCAAAATACCTCCTTAAGCATTTACAGTAGCAGGTCTTCCTAGTACCAGCTGGATTTCACTGTGTTTTTGTTGTTCAAGACAGTTTTCATGTTACTCTATTTTCTTTATATATTGTCCCATGTGTATGATAATGCATGCAATAGGACTGTGCTATACCAGCCAGGATGGGTGCCTGTTGCAGGACGGTGGACTAAGTCCAGCGTGTTGATACTTATTAATACAACACTGTATTAACAAAACTGGTCACGCACTTAGAAAGCTGCGAGTTTTTTTATAAGTCATTGTGTATTTTGGTTGTGATTTCTCATATACCTTAGTACTCTTAAACACCATAACAAGTTTACATTTAGTGCAGTGTTTTTTCATGCCCCCACTTCCAGAGTGGGGGGGGGGGCATATAAATTTGCCTTGTCCGTCCGTCCTTCTGTCTGTCTGTCCATCCGTCAGATTTTTGTGGACTGTTAGAGTGAAGAAACTTTATAAACATATTCATCAGCATGGGGGCTTGTGCACCTGGGTATTTTTGTGCAGTTTTTCCTACATCAGTGGAGTTATGGCCCTTTTTTGAGGAAAAAATGACATTTTTGGACTTATGTCACGTGTAACTGGAAAAGTATAACTACTAGAGTTATGAAACTTTATAAACATATTTATCAGCATGTGAACTTGTGCACTTGGGTATTTTGGTGCAGTTTTTCCGACATCAGCGGAGTTTTGTGACAACCAGCAGAATGTGGGGGCATCCGTGTCCTAAGGGCACGTTTCAGTTTATCAAATGTTTGAAGAATAAAATTTAGTTGGAAAGAAAGAAATTAAACTGTATACATTAACCAGTTTACAGTTAATTATTATTCCACAATTTCATCCCTTGGCCAAGTATTTAGGATGTACATATGTATTCCCGCTATAAAATTTCTCTCCCCGCTTTGTTATTCTGTAAATACACGACCAGATTGTTTCAAGTTAACTTCTGTTAAATTTATAGTTTCTCCATCATAGTATTCTTACATGTATCTGCCAGTCATGGGTTTGCTGCTTAGATACCTTTTAAGAAACATGTTTGCCTTTCTCACATTGTCCCAAGTTTTTTGGTGTTATTGTGTTGTGTATTCAGCTGTGCGCACCAGCCACTAGAGGATACATAGTTACATTATATCCTTTGTAGAAAGAATACTTGTGTACCATATAATTACTGAATAGCTTGATGAACCAGTAACAATTTGCCTTACTTTGATAATGCTGTAAGTTTATGCAGTAATACTGTCTCAGAAAAAGTGGTTTCATTAATGATTACGAAATGGGAAAGTATTAAGCTTTCTTGTCTTTATACGGGTAATCTTTACTTTCTGAAGTTATTATAAAAAAAATTCTGAACTTGTAAGTCTGTAAAGTAAAATGTAAACAGCACACTCGATTCGGCATACAGATTTTAGGTAAATATTTTCAGTGATGTATTAAGTGTTTAGCAGTCTCCACTTTTGTTTCATTATCATAATTGATTACCCAAAATGGTCGTCTTTCATTAACAACGGTAGCTAAATATTTATCCGAATTAACCCACACTATTGAATCTCTAGCGTCATCAACAGTTGCTGCATCCAGCTCTCTCTCCACAATAATCTATGGATCAGATTGTCGTAATTTACATGCATCGAAGTGTCGTCCTGTTGTATCGCTACAAAGCGGTTACAAAGGGTGGCCATTTATAGAAAAGACGAGCTGTCATACAGTTACAATGTGTACCGTATCGCAATGTACTTACTTACGAAAGCTTATTTATACATTACGATGGTGAAGGTTGAGAAATTCTATAGAGCAGCATTTGATGCGTACATTGTTTGTACTCGTTGAATGTTTTTCCTTAACTGTTGTACATTTTACGGCATACTTGTTCTTATTCTCAATATTTAGGACAGTGACGGGTTCTACTAAAACCCTTTGTAACAAATTTGTCTCTGTAATGCAATGTTTATATTTGTAAACCATGATGATAGGGAAGTTATTATAATAGAAGATAAATTAAAAAAACTGTGTGTTATATTTGGATTAATGATCATGTTATCCTTTATGTGCATGCACAGAATTTAAAGCAGCAGTCCAGAAATATGTTGAATGAAAAGAAAGCTTTTCAGAATTCGTTTCAAATGGACATCTTACCGCTCAAATACAAGAAACAGCATCGAAATCGGTCATATAATTACGTTTTGGTAACTTTTTATCGTAAAATTATCTGTATGCGATAGCTTGTGATGCCTCTGGAGTAAAATTATCTGTATGCGATAGCTTGTGATGCCTCTGGAGTAAATCAGAATGTACATTAGTGTGTATTCCGTTCGTAACAAGCGTTTTCGAACATAGACATTATTAAATGCCTTTCGTAAATAAGAAACAGTTTTCAGTTGAATAAACGTCATTAACATTCATTAGAACTAATGCCAGTGTAAGATGTATTGAATTATATTCTGTGGACTGCAGCTTTAAGTAAACATGTATGCCTAATTAGCACATTTTCCTAAAAGCTGATGGTAATGTAAACTTGCTTCTGCTATTTTAGTACGATTTTTGATAGAAGTTTCTTTGAGACAGAATTAAAAATAGAACATCCTCAAGTGAAATATAAAACATTCTCAGCATGTTTTTACATATCTCCGGCTTGAGAGCCAATAGACATTCATATTTAAAAAAAGAAGGAAACTACGACAACGCCAAGCATATGTAGTTGTTAGCCTATTGTTTACTACAATGTAACCCACTACTAGCATAACCCTCAGATAACCTTGTATGCTTATACGGCGTGAATGAATTGTGCTTCTGCACATCTTCGCAGTGGTCTCGTAGTTTTGCAGCTATTTCAGGTTGACATTATGACAGTCATACTTTTTCGGAGGCTTGAGGTTTCATTGGTTCTTCCGCTATACACATTGTTGATTGTGGATCGGAAATATTTGGAATGAAATCGGTTATGGTTGTTAAGAGAACTTTTTGTATAGCAATAATTAAGTTTTTTTTTAAATAAACATTAATAATACGAAAAATAAAATCTAAAAAAAGCAAGTAAAAAAAAGAAATGAAAGATGTTTGTTTTTTCATAAACATTATACAATTTATGACAAAAAAATATTTGTACTATAATTATGTATCTCACATACGGCTATTTAAATGACTGGATTAAATTTGCGGTTTCATGCAAAACTGTTATATGTTGTTTAACTATATTCCTCCCTTGTATTTCGACACACCTTTGACAGAATTTCTGTGCCAAGCAAACATGAATATTCCAACCTAACAGATTGTAATGTTTATTACCATGCAGTTATTAAGGTTACTTAGACGTATCCACCAGTGTTCAACCATACACAATTAACTGATCACTAATTAAAAAATATCGTTTGTAGTGCTATTAATAATAAATATTATTAATAGCCATTAAATGTAATATTCTTCTGCTGATAGCTGAATTATTAAGTTATATTTTTGTGTACTCTCTTCTTGTGAAACGTTTCCTGTTTTTAGCTCACCTGAGCACAATGTGCTCATGGTGAGCTTTTAGGATCGCCTTTTGTCCGTCGTGCGTCGTGTGTCAACATTTTCATTCAAAGAAAAACCGCTGTACAGATTTTCACCAAGCTTCACAGGAATGATCTTTGGGTGACCCTCTTTCAAAATTGTTCAAATCGTTCAGGTCTGCTGCATATGTAGGTCACAAGAGCTAAAAATAGATTTTAAAACTGAAAACTTTAAAAGTCTTCTTCTCTGAAACCACAAGGCTTGGAGATTTCATATTTGATATGTGACATCCTCTAGTGGTCCTCTACAAAGATTGTTCAAACTGTGCCCTTGGGGTCAAAACTGGCCACGCCCCGGGGGTCACATGGTTTATATAGACTTGAATAGCAAAATGACTTCAAAAGTCTTCTCCTCTGAAACCGCAAGGTCCAAAGGTTTCATATTTGATATGTAACATTGTATATTGGTCCTCTACAAAGATTGTTCAAATGATGCCCCTCGGGTCAAAACTGGCCACACCCTGGGGCTCACATGGTTTATATAGACTTAAATAGCAAAATGACTTTAAAAATCTTTTTCTGTGAAACTGCAAGGCCTAGAGGTTTCATATTTGGAATGTAAATGTGTATAGTGGTCCTCTACAAAGATTGTTCAAATGATGCCCCTGGGGTCAAAATTGGCCACACCCCAGGGGTCACATGGTTTATATAGACTTAAATAGCAAAATGACTTTAAAAATCTTCTTCTCTGAAACTGCAAGGCCTAGAGGTTTCATATTTGGTATGTAACATTGTATAATGGTCCTCTACAAAGATTGTTCAAATGATGCCCCTGGGGTGAAAAATGGCCACACCCCGGGGGTCACATGGTTTATATAGACTTGAATAGCAAAATGACTTTAAAATGTGTCTCCTCTGAAACCGCAAGGCCCAGAGGTTTCATATTTGGTATGTAACATTGTATAGTGGTCCTCTACAAAGATTGTTCAAATGATGCCCCTGGGGTGAAAACTGACCACACCCCGTGGCTTACATGGTTTATATAGACTTAAATAGCAAAATGATTTAAAGAATCTTCTCTGAAATTGCAAGGCCTAGAGGTTTCAAATTTGGTATGTAACTTTGTATAGTGGTCCTCTACAAAGATTGCTCAAGTGATGCCCCTGGGGTCAAAGCTGGGCACACCCAGGGGCTCACATGGTTTATATAGACGTAAATGGCAAAATGATTTAAAAATTCTTCTCTGAAACCACAAGGCCCAGAGGTTTCATATTTGGTTAAAACATTATATTGAGACCTCGATTGGGATTGCATATGGGATGGGTGGGGTCAAGGTCAAGGTCACCGTTATTAAATATAGAAAAATGGTTTCCGCTAAATATCTTGAGAACTCATTGAGCTATTTTAATGAAACTTAATACATAAGTACCTTATATTGAGACATGGCTTGGGATTCATATGGGGTGGGTGGGGTCAAGGTCACTGTTACTGAAAATAGAAAAATGGTTTTCGCTCAATAGCTTGAGAAAGCATTGCGATATTTTAATGAAACTTAATACACATCTTATATCGAGACCTCACTTGGGTTTGCTTATGGGGTGGGTGGGGTCAAGGTCACTGTTATTAAAAGTAGAAAAACGGTTTACGCTGAATAACTTTAGAACCCATTGAGATATTTTAATGAAACTTCATACGTAGATACCTTATATCAAGACCTTGCTTTACATGTGGTGGGTGGGGTCAAGGTCACTGTTACTAAAAATAGAAAAACAGTTTTTGCTCAATAACTTGAAAACCTATTGAGATATTGTAATGAAACTTCATACATAGATAGCAGGTGAGCGACCTAGGGCTATCCTGGCCCTCTTGTTCATTCATAACAATGGCTTAAAATAACTAGTGAAGTCTCTGATGATGACTTTCAAGTGTATCAATAATTTAAAACTATTATCTTTGGTACTTCGAAGAAATGTATAAACATGGTGTAGGATTGATGTATTGTGTCTCGTAAAAGAAAATTTCTTTGGTGATGACCTTAGGAGTGGCAAAATAATAAGTTGGTTTACTGCAGTAAGAAAAGGTTATGGTAACTATTTAAAAAAGTAAACAGTGAAACTTGTGACACAATCAGTAAAAAAGTAGATGTAATAATCAAATCGACAAGTATCGGTAGTAAATATTTGTCATTTCATCTGGTTATTAGATTTATCATCATGTTCAGTTGGTCAAATCATCATGCCATGGTTTTTTTTTGTGTTCAGTGAATGGAACATCGAAGAATTAAGTGTGTCGAATAACAATCGGTGGTGGAATAATTAGCAGCTAACAGCATTTATTATTTAATGTTTTTTCCTCCAAACTTCAGGACATTACTTCAGTTAATTATGTTAAACCTTCCTGAATTTCCAATAATAATAATAATAATTTTTTTCTTAATTACTCCTATAGCAGTGTCCATCCTCGCCTAATTGCATCTTCATCACTTCTCCAACTGTTTTGAATTACTTTAGTTTATTATGTTGAAACCTTCTGAACTTACATTAATGATATCAAAAGTTATTTCAATAACACCTTTAATAGGGCACATCATCACCTAATTTCATCACCGGCACTTTCCTTCAACTTTCTGGCATTACTTCAGTTTATTATGTTAAAACTTTCTGAATTTACATTAATCATACCAAAGTTTGCTTTAGTTACACCTATAACAGTGTCCAAACGAATAATTTCATCATCGGCACTTTCCTTCAACATTAGGACATTACTTCATTTTATTGCGTAACATTTTCCATATTTACATTAATGATATCAAAACATGTTTTAGTTGCTAAACCAGTGTCCATCATCACCCAATTTCATCTGTTGCACCAAATATAGTGCTATATATCAACACCAGTAGCTATGGTTTATAACAACATCTTTAGTTGTACAGTTGTACACCAGTGCTATGCTGTTTTATCTCCATACAAACCATCCCAGTACCTTCATCCGTGTATAGCTCCGGTAGAACTTTCCTGTGTAAATTAACATCTTCCAAGTTTTCTTTTTGTATGTTGGCTTGATTTTTTGCACCGGCTTGTTATATTTTCATGTTATATTAAACATACGGGTTACTTCCAGTGATACTCCTTAAACATACCGGTTACTTCCAGTGATACTCATTAGCCTGTTATTGCATGCTAGATGTCTGCTAATACTTTTCAGCATGACCCGAATTGTGTTTTTTTAATGTTTATACATTCTTACCACCACTTCCCCATTGTATTTAGTGGAGTTTCTATTCAGTTTTTTTTTATGACTGAGCACATAATACAATTATGTACTTTTAATTTAATTTGTACAAATGTTTATTCTGACTAACATCTTTTATGGCTTCTTAAGTTTAGTACTTCTACATCTTGAACATAATTTAACATAAGTATAATGTTATAAAGTGCACAACTGTTAATTTCTGAAATAAAGTAAATCAAGTAATTAAGGTAAATTGTTTTCTTTTTAATGTATGGTTAAATGTTTACACATTTTGGTACTTTGCATGGTTTCTCATTTTGCCTTTTGCATTTTAGATTGCTACTTGGATAAGGATTTTTTTTAGATTACCGATAATTTTATTTTTGAATTCTATTTAGAGTGATTTATTATAATGAAGTCAATAGCTTATTTCGGAATTGGTTTGCTGGTTGTGGACCAAGTTTTTACTTTGTTTCTTAAACTTAATTTATCGCAAGTATTTGAGGCAAGTATTTTTTAAGTTTTGTTTGCACGTTGCATTGAAAACTTTGTTTTAATTACTAAATCCACAGTCTGAGCTAAGTGGTCACTTATATGTGTGTCTATAAAAACACATTTTGCAGAGTTTTTTTGTTAGGGAGACAATGTGTATGAAATGGTCACCTTTACAAACACAATGTTGTAACAGTACAGTCGAACCTTGTTATATCGAAATTGTTGGGACTGATAAAAACACTTTGAAATAACGATTATTCGAATGAAACATTTCTAGAATTTCTTAATAAGATTTATTGTTTTAAAATCACAAAGCTATATGATAGTGATGTTTTATTTATTTATTTTTGTACTGACATTGTAACTATTATACCTGGTGCAATATTGTATGTAGAATCTGTTGCAAGTAAATTAAAATTAATGACATAACAAAGTAATCCAAATTTAATACAAAGACCTTATATTTACTCTAATGTTTTGATATTCTTGTCTGCTATACAAGCTTTTTGTTGGAATAGTTTTCCAGGCTTTAATTATACCTAGGTAATAACAGTTTCTTTTAATCGATTACATACCCAAAAAGGTGTGGAAATCAAGCTGAGAGCAAATGCAGATAATAACAATAAAGGTGTGAAAATTGATTTTAAACAGGGCATCCATTAAGGGAAGTTTGGGAGTAATTTACTCCCAGTTTTTGTCACAGGACTTCCAAAATTGAAGCAGTGGAAATTGCAGAACTTCCACAATTTCAGCCATGGAATTTCCATTATGTAAGGATGAACAAGTTAGAAGAAAAATGAAGTTATTTATCTAAATGTCAACCTCTCACTGAATAAATTGGCATATAAGCACTTGAACTGGCCTTAAAAACACCTTGAATTTTATACAGTATTTAATTTCATTTCTGAAATGCACAGGACTTATGTAGCGCAATGCTGTTAAAACTTCCAAATATTATGAGCAAAAGTTCCAAAATCAGAGGCCAGGAAGTTCAAACTTCCAGTTTTCGAAAGTTAATGAAAGCCCTGTTCAAACTTCACAATGAACACTTCGAATTATCAATTGATACATGCACTAAAAAAAAAGTGTTGGGGCCGAAATAATAGATTCAAAATAGCGAAGTTCAAATTAAAATCAAAATTCTAATTAAATTAACAAGGAAAAAATCTGGACTGAAAATAACTTCGAAATAACAAGGAATTCGGTTTAACAGTGTTCGAAATAACGGTGGTCCACTGTACTTGTGACACACATTTTGAAGCATGATACAAATAGTAACTTTATAAACTTATTCAGTCCTGTTGTAAAAGTGCTTCTCAAG